>CM043121.1:17533268-17938547 GCA_023701765.1 Hylyphantes graminicola | reverse complement strand
AGGCATATGTTACCGTTTGGTAACAAGTAACATAATCCACTTTATTCTATTAAATTAGAGCTCCTCTAGACAAATCTGTGTTTTTTTCATCTATTACATTTCATTTTAAAGTTTTAGTTACTAATAATCCTCATAGATGACAGTAGTAAAAGTGTATTCAAAATTAAAGAGTGAGGTTATTAACTTTTGTGAAATTACGTTTTTGGCAGTATTCAAAGAATAATATTTAGTACTAAATACTAATAAATTGTTTTGAAAAATTAATCATATAGTTAAAAAGGGTTATTTTGAAATATTTTTAGTAGTTTTCTAGTCATTATTATCAAAATTGGAGTTTTGCAGTTGGTTTTTGTCATATGGAAAAAATTTTAAAAATTGAAATTATTTAAATTCTAATGCAGTCAAAATTTTTTAAGTATTTTTCCCATAATGTGTGAGTATTAAAGATACATATATATTTTTTTGGGATGAAAATAAAAATTCATGCATTAGAGGGTTAACTCAGTCTGAGTTAATTTTCACTCTTTTCAGTGTCAAAAATGCACTTATCCTATTGGAGTGGACTTCGCTTTTTTTTTTTAGTTAAAACTCTGACAGCATCACTCCACACGAGTTATTTTAACACAGTCTGAGTTAATTTTCACTCCTTTCCAGTGTTGAAAATGCACTTCTCCTATATGAGTGGATTTCACTCCTTTGTTTTAAGAGTGTACTCTGCAGTCAATTGGTATGGGATCAATTGGTATGAAATAAAAGTTTACATAAAAGAAACAATCACCTTTAGTAAGGGTACACCCGTGCAACGTCGGGTTTATAAAGCTAGTGATGGCATAAAATTGCTGTCATCACCCTGTGCTGATAATTTTTTCTATGATGAAAAATGCATATTGAATGGTACCGGCGTTCGCTGTTGAAATGCTATTGGTTAGGTTAGGTTACACTCTTAAAACAAACACTCCTAATTTAACTCAGTCTGAGTGGATTTCACTCCTCCAGACTGGAAAATGCACTTCTCCTTTTGGAGTGGATCCTTTGTGTGTTAAACCTCCGACAGGATCACTCTAAACGAGTGATTTTAACTCAGTCTGAGTAAATATGCATGCCTTTACGGTGTCGAAAATGCACTTCTCCAACTGGAGTGGATTTCACTCTTTTGTTTTAAGAGTGTAAGTTTGAATTATCGTCGCACTAGAGCTACACGAGGGCTATTGGCATCGAATTTTAGAACCACAGTCAAGTGATGAGGCGACATCGTACGCAGCGTTAGGACTTCGAAGGATATTTAACGTGCACTCCTTTCATGGGGTATAGGGTATTATTCGTCGGACATTTTTGAATTATTTTATATTCGTTGGACACGGGCCGTTTGTACGTAGGCAGTTATTCTGGCGATGCCCGGACTCGAATCTGGGATCTTTCGCATGCTAGGCGAGTGCCTAGCCGACTGGGCTCTCCAGCCCCTGAAATGCTTTTGGAGTTAGTTGTTCATGTGACTCTGTACACCATAAAAATTTAATTAATGATTACCTCTCTAACCACTCGACCGTCGTTAAAAATAGAATGTGATGGCACAGTTATTCAAAAACCTTATTACAGTCATCACCACAAAGCCTATATAAAAACCCTACATTTAATCCACAATTCTTAATTAAATCAATCCCTACTTATCATTTGAGGACAAGTTGACAAGAGATACCAGTTCCGACGCACCACCTGACTGTTATAACTGGCCGTTGACTTTTTTGGCTCAAGAGGACAAAAGATATTACTTTAAAAGAGGCAGATGTGAGCGCTAAAGTCAAACTTCCTGGAGCAGCGATGATATCTGCTTAAACTTTGTAATCTTTCGACTTGATGATAATAAGAAAAAAATCTAATGGGGTTTGAGAAGGGTCACCTGGCGTCTTTTAAGGTATTGCCCAAGATTTGAGATTCCGGTGAGAGTTATTAATGATGATGATGGGATGGAGTTATCTGAATGACATTTGTAGGGATGGGGCATGTCGATTTCTATGCATCAAAATGTATATGGAATTATTTATTTCATGTTTTGGTATAACCTCTTAAGACCAGAGCCAAATACTATACGTATGTTCTTAATCTAAACATACTTTTCATCGAAAAAAAAAGCTAAAAAGTATGTTTTGCACTATTTTTTTAAAAATTATGTTTATAGTTACTTAGAGAAAGCCTTAATCTCTAAAAATGCACATTTTTTGTGCTACAAATACAACAAAAAAGGCAGTATCATTCATTTGTAGTTTAATTCAAATGTAACCAAATAAAACCAAATGTAACCAGTGTATTCAAATTAATGTAGTTAACAAAAAAGCAGTATCATTCATTTGCAGTTAATTAATAACGATTCACAAACGCTAAGAGTTATTTATAGCAAGGTTACGAAACCGTTTCAATGCAAATGTGCATTAAATTTTGCTATATAAGCAGTTATTAAGACGTTAAAACTTCGATATTTTTAATCCGACAAAAATTATACTAAGTTTTCAATAGACAATTTAAAATTTGTTTTCTTTTTTATACCTTAAAAACAATCATATTCCATACGCAAACTATACACTGTTAAAAAAAACCTGAAATTTCAGGAGAAAAAATTACTGATTTTAACGGAACTTTCCCGTAACGACTGAAAACGGGTTTGTTTCTTCTGAAAACGGTTTTTTTCCTTCTAAAAACGGGAAATGTCCATAAACCGAACGGAAAATGTCCGTAAAGAGCGGAAACGGAATTTTCCCGTTTTTAGACGCGAAGTATTACAAACAATGGCTGCTTGTTGAAGTTTAGGGCCTAAACATAAGAATCCATAGTACGTATACAAGCAACTCGAATATTAAATTTTGCCTTTTAGAACATAAATTGCATGTTTTTAATAGCAAAACTGATTGTCTTTATTAGAATATGTAAGTATTATAAAGATAGAACAAAATTATAACTATTGTTTACTATTGCAGCTGCTTTTCAGTCTAACTTACACTACGTTCTTGAATTGAGCTTTAGCGCAGTCAAAGAATGCTTTGTTTACGCAAATTTCTATCAAACAGTTTGATAAAAATCGTATAAAAAATGCAAACAATATGTTAAGCAAACAGTTCTTGCTGAAAATACGATTAGAACACATTAAATAATTAAAAAGAGTTTTTTAAAGCAACTTTAAATATTTTTAAATCGTCTGGAAAAACTTTTGAAGATTGCATTTTACTGCTCAACTCCTCTTTTATGCAAAAAGAATAATTCTTTTTTTTTTTTTTTCGTTTTCTCTCGATGATTTCGACAGAATCGGCAAGTGATAGAATATGGATTAAAATACATATTAAAAACCGTAAAAAGTTGTGAGATAATGTTTCGAGCCAACTTAAAAAGGATGATTTTAAAACATTACATTTTGCTACGACTTTTTACCGGCAGCTGAAATCGGAATAAGAATTTGTTGTCTATTATGACTACAGATGATGTCTAACTGAAGAAAGGAAAATAAACATGTTCGAAGTTATACTGCAGTGAAAAGCCGGGTGTCAAGCATCTGCTCATTACTTTCGTTATTCTACAAAAGGGAACCGTGGTTTTCGCTGTTTATTTCGAGGTCTTATCACTTAAATATACTATAATCTCAAACTTAATGCCACGCAAAGTGTATTTTAAAAATATGTGTGCTAGAAATAGTGAAACTACATGTTTTTGTTGGAATTATTTGGATTATTATGTTTAAAAAATTATTAAGGTAAGTGTCCTATCGTCGCATTGCTTGGTTCGATATTCTCACATTCGATGTTTTTCACAGACGTAATATTCAACTTTCATATACCAAGCTCAAAGTGTTTTTAAAATATGTGTGTTGGAAATTGCGAAACTACATTTTTTTGTTGGAAATGTTTGGATTATTTTGTTTAAAAATTTAATTAAGGTAAGTGTAAATGTAATACTTTCTTCTGTTGAAATAAAAATGTTTTCTATAAATTGCTTTGGTTTCTTCATCCAACCGATACATATCTTATTATAAAATTATTTAGTTATTACTTGTTAAAAACGAAAAACAGTATGGAAAACTTTAATCTCTACTTCTTTATAGTTAAAAGTATTATTTTTACGATGCATAATTTGTGTCTTAAATTCTGGTTATTAATCAAGAACGTTTTACATTGAAAGATAAATTTAATTTTTTGTATTTTGATGCATTACATTTTTGAAACTTGCTGTTTTTCTTTCAAAGTAATTTTAATATGTAAAGTCAATGTGCTAAATCACTATAATTTAATATTTAACAGTTTGTTGCCTTTTAAAATAATTTCTTCTAAGTTTGAAAAAATATGTAATTTTGACAATTATATTATACTGTAGATAATGGATTGGTTTTAAATTTATTTGTATATTCAACGGTGGATACGCGGGAA
Source organism: Hylyphantes graminicola (assembly GCA_023701765.1). Classification (NCBI taxonomy): domain Eukaryota; kingdom Metazoa; phylum Arthropoda; class Arachnida; order Araneae; family Linyphiidae; genus Hylyphantes; species Hylyphantes graminicola. The sequence continues at coordinate 17,934,141 of CM043121.1, read as the reverse complement.
AATACAGGATCTCCCAAAAGTAGCTTAACAGTTAGTGTTGTACCATTGGTAAGAACGATACTTTAGTTACGACTTTATTTTAGCCAACCAACAAAACTAAGCACGACTCTGTCAAATACCAGTTCTAAATAAGCCAAAGTTCTTACCAATAGTACAACATTAACTTTTAGGCTACTTTTGGGCCACCCTGTACAAAATGGAAAATTTTAATAACGGAGAAATAAAAAAGGGACTTCCTGAAATACACGGTAAAATGCAAAATGGAAAATTTTAATAGCAGAGAAATAAGAAACGGAACTTCTGCAAATAAACGGGAAAATTCAAAATGGAAAATTTTAATAACGGAGAAATAAGAAATGGAACTTTCTAACGGGAAAATACTTAACGGAACGGGAAAAGCCCGGCAACTCAGCTGCCGGGCTTTTTCCTTCAATTTCAGTAATTTTTTTTAACAGTGTATCTATGGTATCCTCAAGAAAATACTGACCAAACTCCTTGGTCAATATTTCCCCAACAACACATTTACTCACTTGCTCTTATACTGTTTCCGACCCGACATTTTTATTCGACTTCACATTATAAAAGTAACCTATACTTTTTCATCAAAACTTTTTACCAATATTTACGCTATTCGTCACATCAGCCAGTTATTTTCCAAACTTACGTTAATATTTTCGAAAACGCCCATGTCACATCATGCTATCAACTTCAACACATTTTATTCCTTTTAAAATGTAATCCACATCCAAAACGACAAAATCCTTGTCAGTTTTGACTTACAAACCGTAACCAACAAGACACCACCCTTTCCCAAAGCCCACAACATGGAGGTAAAATAAGATGAAGGTGCTGCGAGGAGAAAAACTATGGGAAAACCCGGTTACTAAGTGATGCCATGATCGCTTCTTTAATGCACCCGAAACTAACAAATTCTTAAAGTATTTGGCTCTACATTCAATGAAATGCATAAATAATACTTTAGTACTCCCATTATCCGAAGCATTGCTGATTATCCGAATTTTCACCTTGCCTATCTGTTACAGATACCATTCTAATTGCTTTGGATAGTTGGAGCTCAAATGTATTTGAAATTCTTCGATTTTCATGAAAAATATTAGAAGCTCGTAATAATCCGGGAAGGCGCGAGCTATCGACGACATAAATATGATAATTGATTGATTATTTTTAGGTAGGTAGACAGGTTTGAATATCGTCGCACTAGAGCTACACGAGGACTATTGGCGACGGGCGTCATAATTTAGAACCACACTCAAGAGACGAACCGACACCTGAATAATTATTTTTAGGGATATCACAGACAAATTTAGAATATTATAAGTTGATTGAGTGATTTTTTTAACAAACCTAAAGGTAGGTAGGTTTGCTTTATCGTTTCACTAGAGCTACACGTGGGCAATTGGCGACGGGCGTCGTAATGTAGAACCACAGTCGAGTGACGACCCGACACCTGAGTAGGCACCCAACACAACAGTTAAGTGTGACATCTTACGCAGCGTTGGTACTTAAGAGAATATTATTCTGCACTCCCCTACACGGGGTACTATTCGTCGGATATTTTTGGCTCCATGGACTGTTTATAGGTCGGCAGTATTTTGGGGATGCCCGGACCCAAACCTGGGACCTTCCGCATGCAAGGCGAATGCCCAATCGACTGGGATCCCCAGTCCCCTTCAAATCTAATGCATTAGCATACTTAAAGAAATTAGGTGCATAAGGATACATTTCTAAAAAAATCCTTCGGAAATAAATGCGTCGTGCGCCTTTTGCCGTTTTACTCTTTCATTACTGAAACGGCCCACGACGGCCGTAAGTCTAAGGATTCGATAATGATATTCATATTGCATATTACAAGGAAACAAAAATCCTTCTTAGCGAAAGGGTTAAACTAGATCATGTACAACAGATAAGAGCTGCAATTCGTAAAATCAACTCATCTACTTTTAGACGACTCAAATATTTCTCGCCAAGCATTTCTATATTACCAACTTTAATATCCTCAAGCATAACTAAACGGTTCTAATCCTGTCGGCTCCAACTGACCACCCTTAACGCCGTTATTACGAGGTCGTCACATCGTGACGGGGCCATCCCTTTGAGGAGATCTATCTGATCAGACTTTTTCTTTCTGTCGTCCACTTCACTTTTTGGTCTGTTTAGCGGGTAAAAAAAGACGGGTGTCAGACCCATGCTGGGACCGTGAAGGGTTTCGTTGTGGGTGTTCCTTGGGTGATGTGGTCTCGGATGGGAATACAGTGATGGATAAGGAATTGAATGGAATATTTTGAAAGTTATCTGTTGAACATCAAAATAACTAAGTATTAGATGTTATTTTTTGATATAAACTTCTGAGATCTCAGCAAAACCATGAAACTTCAGTAAAACTGAACATAATACATATTTAACCCTTTCAGTCCCGATGACAAATCGGCAACATCATCAGCTTGGAAATTAACTTTTTGATACAAACTTCTGAGATCCCAGCACACCCACGAAATTTCAGTAAAATCGAAAATAAATACATAATTAAAAGTATCTTATCCAAAGAAAATTTAAGAAATTAAAGTTAAATAGACTAGGTCCGGCGCTTCTACTGATGTTTAGGGCGTTTGCTGTATTTTGTTTTTGTTTTACTTCACATGCCTCGTATTTTTTAAGTATCTTAGTCGGGTGACGAGGGCGAAACATGCACTGTCACCCAATATAACTCTAAGAGCGACATCGTAAGCGGCTCTGGAACTTTTTGTCTGTTTAGCGGGTCAAAAAAGACGAGCGTCAGTGTTCGTTGTTATGTATGTCGGATGGGAATACAGTGATGGGTAGGAATTGAATAAAATATTTTGAAGTGGATCTTCAAAAGTAACTAAAAATATATTTTATTTCTTGTTATAAACTCAGAGTTCTTGTTATAAACGAGAATTCAGCAAAATCTCACAACTTGCAATAAAGTTTCAATTAAATAGGATTCATTTCCAAATAAATAAATATGATGGGGTATGAACTTAATGAAATATTAAGTAGTGCTTTGTTGATCGTTAAAAAACTAAGAAATTTAATTTCTTATTGTTATTTCCTAAGACCCCTGCAAAATATTTAACTTACAGCAAAATTTCGAATAAATATACATATGTGTAAAAGTATCTAATCTAAATAAAACTTTGATGAGAGGCATATCACTGTCATGGAAATTGCACTCTTAAAACAAAAGAGTGAAATCCACTCCAGTAGGATAAGTGCATTTTCGACACTGGAAAGGAGGGAATATTAACTCAGACTGAGTTAAAAATCGCTCGTTTGGAGTGATCATGTCAGAAGTTTAACAAACAAAGTATCCACTCCTATAGGGGAAGTGCATTTTCCAACACTGGAGGAGTGAAAATTAACTCAGACTGAGTTAAAAACGCTCGTTTGTTTTAAGAGTGTGAGGGCTAATACTTATACACATTTTTGTGCAACTAATGTGCAAGCCAGCTATGTCTTTTTGTAATTAAAAGCCCATATAACATTTTTAAATACAGAATGACTTTCAAATTAGCTGCTAAAATAACTAATATAATAATCGTGTTGGTTCTTTGTGCAACAACATTTTTGCACTTATTAACGACTGATATTTGTAATCAAAGGCTGACAAGTGATTTTCTGTTCATCTTCTATTGGTTCTAAGGTTTAGAAAAATTGTGAATATAACTTATTTTTGAAGATATTAGCCGAAAACGTTTTTCAAATGGAATTTTTTTTAAAATTTTAATAAAATTAGTTTATTCATAAATTTTTGAAATTAATGGTTATTGCTGGGAAAACTGGTGCATAAATTCCGGAAAATCCGGCACTAGCTCCCAGAAGATCCCAATTACGGCTTTTTTTGTGTGTGTGCTTCAAATATAGGGTAATTTAATAGATAATGTAATCGATTCCGGCTGCCTAATTCTAGCTTCCTTTAGGAACTTTACCACAGTTAATAACGCTTGTAATTTAGAGCCCTTGTCAAGTGACGAAGTCGACACCTGAGCGGGCACCAAATGGAACTTCGAGCGACATCCTTGCTTCGAATATTTTAGAATAACGTATTAAATGTTTGAAAAAGAATTATTAATATTTCCCTGTAAAACACGCAATTCCTTCACTTGTACTCTTTCTAAATCCACACATGAACCTAATACAAAAAAAAAAAAAAAAACTAATACCAACTCAAGTACATTCGCATTGTCCCATACCACCACCAATTCCATCTCCAAAGCATAATCCCCATATGACTGACAGCCAGCTAAAAAACCTCCAAAAATTCCTGCCTCGAAAAATGATGTGTGTTCCACCCCCCTGGTAGGGGTTCCGTTCCGGTTTCGTGTGGGGTTGACTGACAGCGGGAGTAGGCCCTTGACAGGCCTAATTAGACTGGCCTGAGACAATGACTTGAAAAAAGTGCACTGACGACCTGATTGTATAAGGCCGGTTGCATAGGGGGGCTAAGATGACACAAATACAACAAACCCAACAAGGCCAAGCAAGATTGGTCCAAAACATTTATAATTTTTTGACCAGTCTCCAATAAATATCGATATTTTTCTTGATTACTTCTACTCTCTTCGAATAAACAACATAATCTGGTAAAGCATTACACTCATTGACAACTCCATCGTAAAAATGTTTTCTTACCTACTCGTTGAAGCAGGATTTTTTTTAAAATTTCTGACTATGTCCTCGTGTTCCTCTATTTAAGTTGAAGCCAAAGCCTAGATGTCTCCCTGTCCCTGATTGATGATTTTAAATAACTGAACTGAATCGCATATTTTTCTTCTATTTTCCAGGGAATGCATGTTTGAATCATGGGATATGGTGAGTAAAGGTTATTATTTTTGTCTAGTTATTGCATACGTTTTCGTTACACAAAAAAGGTAAGAGAAAAGTAGTTATTTTTGATAAAGGTCCACCATGTGTATTTAGGTTTTATAAATAGTTGTGTTAAAATTTTAGCACCTTTTTTTAAACTGCTTGAAAAGAGAAAGAATTTTGCAAATATTTCTTCTTCAAGCAGAATCTTCTCCAATCTTGGAAGCCCACCTAGTCTCTACGCCAAACCAACGTGACTTGGTATGAATGTTGGGCACGTTTTAAAACTCTTCGTATATGAAAAGTCTTTGGTATGAGACACGTGGAAGGCCTCTTGTATTTGATTAGGGGATAGTTGACTGTGAGGATTATTTGTTTACCAAAAGCATTTTTGTATGTATATTGTAAGTTGTTGCTGTTTTGACGATGATAATATTTGTTGTATTGTTTGGGATGATGATAATCCCTTCCCATTTTAGATACAGTATCTGTGGAAATTAAGTTACACTTCTAAAATCCATTTATTGAAAAAGTCTTTTCATTGCTACTCACTATCCCCCGGATAAACTAATGAATTTTCTTAAACTTTCCCCTATTTTCTATATGCATTATTTTCGCCCCACATTTATTGCCAAAAAAACTCACAATTCATTTATCAAACAAAAAAGTATTGACTGCTGGCCTCTGATTAGTTTGTGGCGAAACCTTTTTGCTGTAATAAAACAATACCCAAATAATTGTTTGATAGGATATTTTATAAATAAGACCTTCGAGTGACTCATAAGTTAACTGTTTATAAAATCAACTGATACCCCGAAGGGTTAGGCTTATGATAATATTGATATTTAATTTTCAATATCAAAATCATTTAACAAATCGTTTTTGCCCTTTGATGTGTTCCCAATCAAATCAATTGTTTAAACGACTCATCAATTACATATTTATAAATTCGCTGACACCCGTAAGATTATATTGATTTTTAAATTGCAATCTCATTATCAGTGAACAAAATATTTTTGCCGTTGGAAGTTTTCAAAATCAGTAACGTCAACAGTTTCAGTGACTCGTCAAATATTTGTTTATAAAAGTCACTGACATCCCAAGGGAGGCGAATACCCAAAATTCCCCAAAATTAAGTTTTTACTATTACTTTAATCTTTTCCAAATTTGGCATAGTTATTTCAAAAATAATGAGCAATGTTATTTAGGCATTTTTTTATTTAAATATAATTTATTTATTTTAAACGGTGTTTTTTTTTACTAAAAAAAGAGGTTTACGCTAACAAGTCTACCACATTGAATTTTCCTCCTATAAACATTAATTTTGTGTTAAATTCTCTGTTTTGAGCTGATACATGCAATGACCCTCTAGAGTTACATACAAATTACAAGAAAAGAAGTTATTAAGATAAATGTCGTGAATTTAACTAAAAAAAAGATTTTTTTTCGATTAACTTACACTTGAAATTTTTTTTAAAAAAACTACTATATTTGCTATAGATAAAGGCTTGTGGCACAGGTATATATTGAAACAGCATCTGTAAAAAATTTCAGTTAAATTAATGTAAAACTTTTTATACTAGAAGTGTTGGCGTAACCCCCTTTCTTTAGGTGAAAAACACCGTTTAAAACAAAACAATTATATTTAAATAAAAAATGCCTAAAAAGCATTGCTCGTTATATTTGAAATCACTATGCCAAATTTGGAAAAGATTAAAGTAATAATAAAAATTTTAGAATTTTGGGTACTCGCCTACCTTAAGATTGTATTGACTTTTAAATTTAATTTTTTTTATAATTTAACAAAATATGTTTGCCATTTAAAGTTTTCAATCAGTCCCATCAACTGCTTCAGCGACTCAAGTGCTTATGAAAATCACTGACACCCCAAAGGGGTCAGGCATAATATTTATCGGCTTTTTAATTTCAATATCATTATATTCACAAACTAGCAGTATGGTCCCCCCTTACTGGGAACCCGTTAACTTCGCACTGCTTCCTTTTAGAGGCATGCTTACTTGTGAAAATACACTCAAAATCAAAACAAATTTAAATTTGTGTTGGTGCATGCGCATTTAAAAAGCAAACACTAATAGAGGATACCGTCAAGCCCCCGTTTCGGCCCGGTCCATGTATTTTCAAGCCCTGTTATGGCCCCTCACTCCCACGTGGATGATGTTTTTTGAAACTAATTATATTAATTAAAAATCACAATAAAATATGAAAAAACTAAACCTCAGGTGCACACGTATGTATTAAAAGGAATCTATATTAAAAATTTCGATTTTTTAGAGCAGTTTAAGTAGGTGTTTTGCGATCCACAGACATACACACAGATAGACCGACTCTTTCTTTTATTATTATAGATTTTTTTTTTGTCGTTTTTAGGTTTCACGATGTGTTCAGTCCACTGTTTCAGTGACTCGACAATTAGTTGTTTTTAAAATTCCTTGACACCCTAAGTGGGGATTTTTTTTTACTTTTAAATTTCATTATAATGGTAATGAATGATACAATGACTGTTGAATTGCAGATTAGATTTTGTTAAATTTTACACTTCAATATAATGGTTATGAATGATACAATGACTGATAAATTACAAATTAGATTTTACTGACTTTTACATTTTCAAAATACATTTAAAAGTACATTTTATTGACTTATTTCATTATCATTATCATTTAACAAAATTTTTATACAAAATTCCCTGACACCCTAAGTGGTGAAATCTTTTTTTTTTACTTTTAAATTTCATTATAATGGTGATGAATGATACAATGACTGTAAAATTACAAATTAGATTTTACTGACTTTTACATTTTCGAAGTACATTTCAAAGTACATTGCATTTCAAAGTACATTACATTTCAAAGTACATTACATTTCAAAGTACATTTTATTGACTTATTTCATTATCATTATCATTTAACAAAATTTTTATACAAAATTCCCTGACACCCTAAGTGGTGACATCTTTTATTATTATTATTATTATTATTTTTGTACTTTTAAATTTCATTATAATGGTGATGAATGATACAAGACTGTTAAATTGCTAACTAGATTTTACTGGTTTTTACACTTCAATATAATGGTGATGAATGACACATTTCTAAGTACATTTTATTGACTTATTTCATTATCATTATCATTTAACAAAATTTTTAGCCATTTCTACTTTTCACGATCTGGTCCGTCAACTGTTTCCGCGACTCATAAATCAACTGATCGTCAGCTTCCCTGCCGCCCCATTGACGCAGCAGGAAACCAAACGCCTTCAGCTCCAAAGGCTAGCATCCTAACGATTGAGCCACCGGGGCGACAGGGGTCAGACATAATATTTATCGGCTTTTTAATTTCAATATCATTATATTCATAAATTTTTGTTTTGTCGCGTTTTCAGGTTTCACGATTAGTTCAGCCCACTGTTTCAGTGACTCGTCAATTAGCTGTTTTTAAAATTCTCTGACACCCTAAGTGGTGAAATCTATTTTTTTTTACTTTTAAATTTCATTATAATGGTGATGAATGATACAATGACTGTTAAATTGCAGATTAGATTTTACTGGTTTTTACACTTCAATATAATGGTGATGAATGATACAATGACTGATAAATTACAAATTAGATTTTGCTGACTTTTACATTTCAATAGAATGGTGATGAATTATACATTTCAAGGTACATTTTATTAACTTATATCATTATCATTTAACCAAATTTTTAGCCGTTTCCACTTTTCTCGATCAGGTCCGTCAACTGTTTCCGCGACTCATAAATCAACTGATCGTCAGCTTCCCTGCCACCCCATTGACGCAGCAGGAAACCAAACGCCTTCCAGTTCTCCCGACAGTTGATGTATCGACAACTGTTGATCATAAAAGGAGTTAAACGGGGCAAAAAATATCATTTACTCGTGAATGCCATATTAATACAAATGAAATACACTGTTAAAAAAAATTACTGAATTTGAAGGAAAAAGCCCGGCAGCTGAGTTGCCGGGCTTTTCCCGTTCCGTTAAGTATTTTCCCGTTACGAAGTTCCGTTTCTTATTTCTCCGTTATTAAAATTTTCCATTTTGAATTTTCCCGTATATTTACAGAAGTCCCGTTTCTTATTTCTCCGTTATTAAAATTTTCCATTTTGTACAGGGTGGCCCAAAAGTAGCCTAACAGTTAATGTTGTACTATTGGTAAGAACTTCGGCTTATTTAGAACAGGTATTTGACATAGTCGTGCTTAGTTTTGTTGGTTGGCTAAAATAAAGTCGTAACTAAAACTAAGCACGACTATGTCAAATACCTGTTCTAAATAAGCCAAAGTTCTTACCAATGGTACAACATTAACTGTTAAACTACTTTTGGGCCATCCTGTATTTCCCCTCGTATCCACCGTAGAATATAAAAATAAATTTAAAACCAGTCCATTATCTACAAAATAATATAATTGTCAAAATTACATATTTTTTTCAACCATAATATATAATTAAACTATTTTAAAAGGCAGCAAACTGTTAGATATTAAATTATAGTGATTTAGCACATTGACTTTACATATTAAAATTACTTTGAAAGAAAAACAGCAAGTTTCAAAAATGTAATGCATCATAATACAAAAAATTAAATTTATCTTTCAATGTAAAACGTTCTTGATTAATAACCAGAATTTAAGACACAAATTATGCATTGTAAAAAATAATACTTTTAACCATAAAGAAGTAGAGATTAAAGTTTTTCATACTGTTTTTCTTATTTAGCAAGTAATAACTAAATAATTTTATAATAATATATATGTATCGGTTGAATAAGAAACCAAAACAATTTACAGAAAACATTTTTATTTCAACAGAAGAAAGTATTACATTTACACTTACCTTGATTAAATTTTTAAACAAAATAATCCAAACATTTCCAACTAAAAATGTAGTTTCACAATTTCCAACACACATATTTTAAAAACACTTTGAGCTTGTATATGAAAAAGATTGAACATTACGTCTGTGAAAAACATCGAAAGTGAGAATATCGAACCAAGCAATGCGACGATGGGACACTTACCTTAATAATTTTAACATAATAATCCAAATAATTCCAACAAAAAATGTAGTTTCACTATTTCCAGCACACATATTTTTAAAATACACTTTGCGTGGCATTAAGTTTGAAATTCTAGCATATTTAAGTGATAAGACCTCGAAATAATACAGCGAAAACCACGGTTTCCTTTTGTAGAAAACGAAAGTAATGAGCAGATGCTTGACACCCGGCTTTTCACTGCAGTATAACTTCGTTCATGTTTATTTTCTTTTCTTCAGTTAGACATCATCTGTAGTCATAATAGTTCTGTACAAAAAATTCTAAATCCGATTTCAGCTGCCGGTAAAAAGTCGTAACAAAATGTATGTTTTAAAATCATCCTCTTTAAGTTGGCTCGAAACATTATCTCACAACTTTTTACAATTTTTAATATGTCTTTTAATCCATATTCTATCACATGCTGATTCTGTCGAAATCATCGAGAAAAAACGAAAAAAAGAATTATTCTTTTTGCATAAAAGAGGAGTTGAGCAGTACCATGCAATCTTCAAAAGTTTTTCCAAACGATTTACAAATATTTAAAGTTGCTTTAAAAAACTATTTTTAATTATTTAATGTGTGTTCTAATCGTATTTTCAGCAAGAACTGTTTGCTTTACATATTGCTTGCATTTTTATTATACGATTTTTATCAAACTGTTTGATAGAAGTTTGCGAAAACAAAGCATTCTTTGACTGCGCTAAAGCTCAATTCAAGAACGTAGTGTAAATTGGACTGAAAAGCAGCTGCAATAGTAAACAATAGTTATAATTTTGTTCTATCTTTACAATACTTACATATTCTAATAAAGACAATCAGTTTTGCTATTAAAAACATGCAATTTATGTTCTGAAAGGCAAAATTTAAAATTCGAGATGCTTGTATACGTGCTATGGATTTTTATGTTTAGGCCTAAACTTCAATAAGCCGCCATTGTTTGTAACACTTCGCGTCTAAAAACGGGAAAATTCCGTTTCCGCTCTTTACGGACATTTTCGGTTCGGTTTACGGACATTTCCCGTTTTTAGAAGAAGAAAAACCGTTTACAGAAGAAACAAACCCGTTTTCAGTAGTTACCGGAAAGTTCCGTTAAAATCAGTAATTTTCTCTCCTGAAATTTCAGGTTTTTTTTAACAGTGTAGGAATGTGAAAGAGTTAACTTCAGGGTATTTTGTAACTCTGTTCTTTTGGTTTTCCTCAGGTTTTACAGTTTCCAAACTACTCTTGAATTTAATTTGGAAATTAAAATTTTGATGTTGCAAATTATCCCTTTATTTTACAATAAAATTTTAAATTTTGACAATACTTGCGTTTTGTGCAATCTTTAAAGTTATAACTGCAGTTAATTTTTCTTATTTTTAGCAAATTATAGATGAGTTATGTCATATGCAAATTCTTCGTGAAATTTGCATACGTTTGACATGCATGGCTATACTTTTGTGCATAAATTAGAAAAAAGTATAAGTTGAGATTATACAATGGATTTTTTTCCAAATAACTTATTATAAACTTTCAATTTTGAACTTAGCTTCTTTTTTCTAGTAGCAATTGAATTTTATAAATAATTGTATTTTTTAAATTATCATTGCCCAGATTTTGTACATGAAAACAATACATTACATAGTTTTTTTAAACATATACACCAATGTATGACTGCATGTATGAAGGTAGGTAGCTAGGGATGTACGTACGTCTGTATGTTCAGGGCCGGATTTCTATATGGGCTAAGTAGGCTGTAGCCTTTGAGCGGCGAATTTTTTGGGGCGGCAAATTTTAAACCAATTTATTTAACACCAATTAAAGCGGCATTTGACATAAAAAATTACTTATAAAGATACGAATATTTTTAAGAAAGAAAAAAAATTATACGAATGCGTAAACCGTATACGTAAGTGCTAATATTTCGTAGCAACATTGTCTTTGCAAGGGCAATTGCACCCCCTCCTCCCGGATTTCGAAGTTGAAAGAAAAATAGTACAACACAACAGTAAAAAAATCGCCTATTTCGCTTTCGATTTAGTGTGTAAAAGTACATAGATGATTCTAATATGTGTATCTATTTTAAACAGCCATACTACCCTATATTGCAGCTAACCATCAGCCACCTTTCCCCGAAGGGGGAGAATATTGTCACAAGGGCGGCAAATCAATCGTAGTCTGCAAGCGGCAAATCTTTAAATCCGGCCCTGTGTATGCCGAAACAACTAGTTCTATATAATAACTTATACATCGAAACCGAGTCCTTAAAACTTCCTTTACAAAACGCTCGCTTGGAATCCCAATGAAGCCAGCGGAAACCCTGATTGCCCAAATGTGCCTAATAAAAGAGTGTTTAAAGAAACTGTACCCGTTAGAATCCTATATTTTATTTCGACTCGCCCTCGGGAGTGTTTTTTTGACGATTTTTAACTGAACTCATGTATGTGCCTGTGAAGCAGGTGTTACGTATAATGGCGTGTCCACATTACGACAATTCTGAGGGATAACGTTCTTCCCAAGCAATGGAATAGCGGCTGGTGTTTTGGCCAAACCGAAGATTTTTTCGAAAAACATGCGTCTTGGAAATTAGCACCGATACTGTTGTTACACTAGAAACTGGTGGTATGAAACTGAATGATTTCATCCCTTATTTAATTCCAGTCAAACTGGGTTATGTAAACAAAAAATGTCGCTATTAGATTAATTTATTTAAAGCATCACGTTGAAATGCCAACTGATATGATGCATAATCTTTAACAAAAATTAACTGTCAGACATTATGACAGATATTACATAATAAAAATACTTTGATTTACTTAAAACTGTTTAAAAAAAACTGTTGTTATGGTTAGGCTGAATGTTAAAAGGTGCAATAGACACAAAACGAACATGTACACGGTTTATCGGCATATCTTGCTTGGGTTTTCTCGTTCATAAATATTTAAACGATTAAAGAACCGACAAATGTAAGCTTTGTGGCATGATATCCACACTAATTGGGTAGTTCCATCTTGTTCATTTCAAAATGCTGTATCAGGCAAAAATTATGCTGTAATTTAAAAATAAATGTTTGTTATCCGAAAAGTTTTAAATCTTTATCTTACAAAATATATTTTTTAATTTATGAAACAAAGTATAAAGTTTTCTTCCTTTTTACTTAAAATCAATAACATGAAAATTCGTTTAATTAGGACCAAAAATAGCACCAATAATGCATACCTTAAAAAATTTTATTTTCTTCAAAAAATCCGTGAGTCATAGCAAGTAAAAAGGAAAGCGTTGTTTTTGGTGATGCATGCGCTTTTTTAAAACAAAAATTGTCTTACCAGGACGCACAACTTGAAAAAAAATTTCTATCAAGATGGCGATCAGGTTGTCAATGCGTCTTCTTTTGTTCAAGGGGTTAAAACAATCTATAGAATGATCAATAGATCATATCCGTTCGAATGGCATCTTTTGTAAGACGTGTAAGATGTTTCTATTTTATTTTTTGAAAGAATTCTTGTTTTGTTCCTGTGACCAAGTGTGGGAACGAATAAGGGTTCTCTTATTTCTTATAATTTTTTTTTTTCAATGGAAAGTTCATTCTGTTTTAGCATCGATTAATGAAGTGTGACCTTCAGTTAGCGGACAGCTTTAATTTGAGAACTTCATGTACCGCAATCAAATATTAAAAAGAAAGGTATCGTTCCCTGATTCCTTTACTTCAATCTCGTCATATATTTAAACTATTTGCCTGGAAGTTCGAATATTTATAACTAGTCTGGGTCTCACCTGCAAAGAATCATTCTAAAGCCTCGGTTTCCTCTGAGTCCGTCAACAGATTTAAGCGGTCGGACAAGGGCGGTGAGTGACGTCCATCAAACTATTGACATTGATTACGCTGGAGTGGTTTCCTCGGGAGCGTTGCCGGACAACTCAAACGACCACCAGATTGCGTTGCTGTTGAGTGAGTTGGGGAAATCCTGATGACTACGTTTTTGCTGCTGTCTGTTGCGTGGTATTATTGCCAAAAATTCAAAATTTGAGAAAATGACGGAAGGCGAGAGTTGTTTCACGCTTGCCGAGGAAGAAATGCTAATTGATTTTGTGAGAAATCACGAAGAACCTAAATTTTCCATTTTTGACATGCAAAGACGAAAACCAAAACAACAGCAGAGTTGAGATGAGTGAGTTCGGTAGGTTTCCAGTTTCGTGTCAACGTAACGTTCCGATGAAGCGGTGGCCAGTAAAGTGACGTCATCCACGTATAATAGAGGTCGCATTTTTCTGGCGACAGACTCCGAGGAAACCAAGGCTGTAGGGCTTGACTCCATTGTGCCTGTGCGAGCAGAAACGGAAAGTATTTCAACTGCTATGTCCAGACTACGCATGCCTGTACAAATTGTATGTGCATGCGCGTGCATTTTTTTTACAGTTTTTGTCTCTTTGTCGTAGTCTGGACATGACAAATGACAGTGAATGCGCCCTCTAGTAGGGAGAGTGTAGACTTTATAGCCCATTACCCAGCTCGTCAGAAGAGACAGTCACAAGAGACACACAAAGAAGGACGCCACAAACACATAGACAAATAACAACAATTATTGACAAGCACAAACATCCATGATTTTACCGGGATTCGAACCCGAGCCCAGCAGCTCCAAAGGCTAGTACACTAACCACTGCTCCGATGGGCCGGCTCGTAGTCTGGACATAGCAAACCACATATTGGTTAGTTTAAATTGAAACGAAACAATCAGTTTTCGTGTGTCTGAGTCCTCGAGGACACTGGGCAGAGATATCAGAGCATGGTATATCCAGGTTCAACAATGGCTTCGAGTAATATTTTTTTTTCATTTGACACTAGGGATCATGTTAAATTAGTTAAGGTAGGCGAATACCCAAAATTCTAAAATTTTTACTATTACTTTAATCTTTTCCAAATTGGGCATAGTGATTTCAAATATAATGAAAAATGCTTTTTGGGCAATTTTTTTTATTTAAATATAATTGATTTATTTTAAACGGTGTTTTTCACCTAAAAAAAGGGGGTTACGCCAACACTTCTAGCATAAAAAGTTTTACATTCATTTACCTGAAATTTTTCACAGATGCTATTTCAATATATATCTGTGCCATGAACCTCCAACATCCGGTGTAAATATATAAGTTTTTTTTTTTTAAATGTCCAAGTGTAAGTTAATCGAAAAAAAAATCCTTTTTTTTGTGGTTAATTTATAACATTTTTCTTAATAACTTTTTTTCTTGTAATTTGTATGTAACTCCAGAGGGTCATTGCATGTATCAGTTCAAAACGAAGAATTTAACAAATAATAAATGTTCATAGGATAAAAATTCAATGTGGTAGACTTGTTGGCGTAAACCTCTTTTTTTAGTAGAAAAACACCGTTTAAAATAAATAAATTATATTTAAATTAAAACAAAAGCCTAAATAGTATTATTCATTATATTTGAAATCACTATGCCAAATTTGGAAAAGTTTAAGGCAATAGTAATAATTTTAGAATTTGGGGAAATTTTGGGTATTCGCCTTCCTTAAACTAATTTTTCATATGCGCATTTAGCAATTAAGCTTTTTTTACATATTTGGACTTCAATACCTCTCTGACACGATTCAAATCTTTGGTGGCAAAGTAAATGTTAATGAAATTAAATTCTTTCTCGAATTCCGACGGGTGAATAAATGTCACGTGCAAACAGAGTATCAATCGGAGCACCGAAAAGAGGAAAAAGATATCTGGAATAAGTTTCGTCTCATGTCAGAACCTTTTTCAAAAGGCCGGAACATAGTTTTCATATTTTAAGGGGTCACAGGAGTCCTAAAAATGTGCAAAGAAGATACTACAAATATTGGTTTGATCTTTCATGTCATTTTTTAACTACTCAATACATAAGTATGATTTTTTATATGTAATTCTACAGGATTTATTTATTATAAAACAAGTTTTAAAATTTATGAAACTTTAGCCAAAACTAAAATAAATGATATTAAACCTGAAGCTATTTGAACACATTGTGATTAGGCTTGCGCGGCAAATTGTGAGGTCAAAATTGAAAAAATGACCAAGAAAATGACTTTATATTGTACAAATATGTACAAACAAAGACTTATACCTAAATTCCCAGATCAATTTTAATAAGAAATTATTTTTTAAAAAAATTAAAATCAAAATTTTAATATTTTTATTAATTTTTTTGCAAAAAAATTCTTAAAATAATTTCTAATTAAAATTGAGCTGGGAATTTAGGTATAAGTCTTTGTTTGTACATATTTGTACAATATAAAGTCATTTTCTTGGTCATTTTTTCAATTTTTACCTCACAATTTCCCGCGCAAGCCTAATCACAATGTGTTCAAATAGCTTCATGTTTAATATCATTTATTTTAGTTTTGGCTAAAGTTTCACAAATTTTAAAACTTGTTTTATAATAAATAAAAATTGTAGAATTACATATAAAAAAAATTATACTTGTACATTGAGTAGTTCAAAAATGACATGAAAGATCAAACTATATTTTGTAGTACCTTCTTTGCACATATTTAAGACTCCTATGACCCCTTAAACCATGGTCAGATGACGAAAACAACATCTGATATCCAAATAAAATAGAGAAAGGATGAATTAAAGGCAGGTGATGATATCAACCGGTAAAAAAAAATTCTTTAGAACGATCGGATTGTTGACAAGTTGCATTTAAGATGAGTTAGAACAATCAGTTCGGCTGTCCGATACATCTGCTTCCATATCAATTTTATGAAGGTTATAACTGTGATTAAAAATGGCCAGTTACTTTTATAGCTTGAGAGACTTTGTAATTATTTCTTCTTTTTCAGTTGGTGAAAAAATTGATATGGCAGTCTAATTGGTTGGATGAAAGTAGTACTCTTACACGATGAACTATTGTTGTCTGTTGTTTTGGATGATTGGTCTCGAGACAAGGTGCTGAGGTTGTTGAAAAATGAAAATGTCAAATAGAGAAAAGGTTTCTTCAATATTCTTGCAGTTTGTGTTAAATCTAAAAATGGGTGAGTTTATGTTGCGTGAAATATGTAAGGATTTGTTGTTGAATTTAAGAAAAAGTTGACCGACAGATAAAAAGTTAAAAATCTTAAATGATAATACTTTGTTTTGCATAGACTAAAATACTTGCCTTCGTAGCGAAGTATACACTCTTAAAGCAAAAGAGTGAAATCCACTCCAGTAGTAGAATTGCATTTTCGACACTGGAAAGGAGTGAATATTAACTCAGACTGAGTTAAAATCACTCGTTTGGAGTGATCCTGTTGGAGGCTTAACACACAAAGAATCCACTCCTTCCGGGTAAGTGCATTTTCCAGACTGGAGGAGTGAAATCAAATCAGACTGAGTTAAAATCGCTCGTTCGTTTTAAGAGTGTATATTGGGGTGTCCTTTATATAAATGCTTCATTTAAAAACCGACAGCTAATCAAGCCGGAATATTTAAATGTTAACTACATACTCCCTACCCCCCAATGTTAATAAAGGATTGTTTAATTGGCTTGTTTCAGGTGACGTAATCTATCCAACTCTCTTTCCTTTCCTTCAATTGATATCGGTGCTCCAATTGATGTTTTGTGTTCCCACGTGACATTGATTCACTAATCGAAGTTGGAGAAATAATTTATTCTCTTTTAACATTACTGTTCCCAGTCAGATACTAAAACGCGTCCATTGCCTTTTATTTGAGTTTGGTCATTTGCAATTGAATTTCAAAGGTTCTGTAGCAGCCTCAGTAACCCACAGTCTACCAAAAGTATCCTCAAGATGGAGATGAGTTACCTTGGCATATATACTACTATTTTTGCTGTTATTCAGAATAGTGGTAGGAACGCAGAGACAAATCTGCGCCCTCTAGCGTGAGGATAATGTATTGAAGTTGCGCGTGTGGTAACCGCCAAAGTTCAACTACAAGATGAAGCAAAGATCAATCAAACCTAGCATTAAACTTGTCAACTTCTCTTCTTACCAAGCTCATTCGAAGACTTTAAAAAAATGTACCATGACCACTTGAACCTAAAGGGACACCAAGCATACAAGAAACAATGTAATTCTTTATTTTAAACACCCGTATATTCATCTGAAAGCACACGGCAGACCGACCAAAATATATATATATATTCATTCAGCACATTACCAACTTCCCCTATGACTTTTCACACCCGATTAAGTCTCAACTGTACCATGGGACTTAGCGCCAATTAGCGCCAAAACAAAGCAGAAAAAATAAGTCCCTCGGCCATCCTGTCTGGAAGAATCACCAACCCTTAATCCCACGTCATTTGTGGTTAAAAGTCCATCAATAATTCCTCGGCCGATTGCTCTAACGGAAATCGCTTCTGCCACAACTTTCGGTAAACCCCTTCGGCACTTACTCACATTACCGAATCGCTTCGCCAGAGGAAGTCCTTTAATAACCGTTCTTGGCTTTGAGACTCTGATGAACTTTCATTTTTTAAGAAGTTTTAGAAGTCTTCTACGCTTGGCGAGATTTCGTGCTTTGGCAGTGTTTATGTTGAAGAATATCTTTTTGATAATTTGAGCCTTTCGTTCATTAAAAGTGTGATTAGCTTCTCCATGGGGACCGTAAGCAGAATTTTTAACTTCAGAAAACCAGAAATTATTGGTGATGGAAATAAATTGCACAATTCTTTCTAGTATAGAGTTTATTTAGTTTCTTGGCAACATATTCCTACTTATCTACGGTTTTTGATAATTAAAGAGTTTTGTGGAAGAACATGCCAAATGACAAAAAGGTAAAAACGAGAAAATGAGCTTTAAAGTTTGTAGTTAGAACTCAGATATGTTAAAAACCTGTACGTGCAAACCCGTAGAAAATATACTATACTTAAAGTTCACGGATAAAGGGAAACTTGTTATAGTTTAAGAAATTAGTAATATAATCATAAGGTTCATGAAGGTGGTTTCATAAGATTCGAAAATCTTAAAAAAAAAAAAAAAACGTAACTGTCATTATAGCTAAGCAAAATGCAGCATAGACAGATGATGGTATGCGGAAACACTTGTGAAATAAACAAGGATTTGTTTAATTCCATATAGATTTAGTAGGTGGACGAGAATGGATAAATTAACTCCCATACTGTAAAGTCTAATAAAATACTTTTAAGAATCAAAACATTTATTACACAATTTTAAGTATTATACATATTCTCTACCTTGACTTTTTTTACCTGTAGCAGAATGAAAAGGACTGTGCACTCGAAAAAATGAATGCTCAAAAACGACGAAATTTTAATTAATTTTGACGATTCCGTTACTGGCAAATGCTCCGAGTTTTCGTTTCCTCAAAGTGAGGAAATTTGAATCGTCATTTTTGTGAGGATTTGAATGTCTTCTAATCTAAAGAATTATTTCGTCATTTTTGATGAAGTGAGTACAACCAATGAGATTCAGTTTCCTCGAAATCAAGATGCAGAATCGTCAAATCACGATCGTAAAAGTGAGGATTCGCGTTTTCTCAAAAGTCACGTGATAGTTTGACGAAACAATCCTCAAAATTAACGAAATGAGGCTTGAGGATTCATGAATCGTCAAAAATGAAAGTATTATTTCTGAGAGTGTGGAGGACAAAAGGTTGATATTGGCGATTGGACACGAGCCACATACAAACATATAAAGACCTATAGAAATATTTGGCGAGAATAAATCGTTGGTGAAATAATACTTTGCCATTTGCAACCCTGGAGAAATGGTTATTTTTACGACGGGTCCCCTTCTTGAATATTCCCAAGGACGGTTGATTGCTGATAATTTGGTACATTAAGGGGTGACAGCCAGTGCTCGGGAGAACAGAATATTCTTTATTTATTCTTTATTTGTCCATTGATGAGTCGAAGAGTCGTTCCGAAAAAGAACTCGTTCCGTTGGAACGTTCTGATGCGACTGGACCACCCTCGATCGCGTGTGAGTGCAAATACGAATGAAAAGAATTTGTGGTTCTGGAATTCGATTGAGGAAATGTTGTTGTGGAAATTAAGGTAGGTTGACACTGTAATGAGCATGGCAAAAGTGGTGGAAATAGATATTAACACAAATTATCGGTAATAAAAGGAGGTTACATCTGCAATGGTAAAGATGACAGTTAAGAAGCCTTTACAGTTACGTCATACTAAAAAAAACTTGTGTGTTCAATAGGGTGGTTCGAAAAAACAAAATTTTCGAGTATCAACTTCAAACCGGTCGCAAAAGTTGCGTATCGCCATGCTGATTAACGGAAAAATAATTAAAAAATTCTGAAGTTATAAACATAATAGGCCCCGTGTGCTTGAAGTTTCGAAAAAAAGGTAAAAAACGTCTATCTTCGAAATATCTGCCAAAATTTGCAGATAAATTATTTAGCTTCCAAACTGCATTTTTTAGGTTAGAAATACTTCAGTTATAAGGAAAAAAATTGCTTTAAACGTATTTGTTAGTAATATTAAGTCTCACAAAAATTTGAAAATGTACAAATTTGATGAATTTTTGAGATTTTCCTTGCTCTCAAAACCTTAGCTATTTTGGAGTCAACACCATAAAAAACATTTTACTACATTAAAATAAAATATTTATGAAATATAAAGTCGATTTGAGCAGGAAATCGGCCTTATATTCCTAGAAAGTCAGGACCGTCGCGTGGTGCGGGGCCCGTTACCCCTTATTATGATGGATCCAAATAACAGTGAACAAAAACGGAAATCTGCTTTGAATATGGATGATAAAATTTAAATTAATATATATATTTGTCTAAAACAATTCTGTTAATGCAACGGCTGGCTGCGATACAGGTATAGTAAAAAAATAATCAATGCCCGTTACTTGGACAAAGGTTGGTATGACAGCCGAGATGATACTTATTTCAACGCCAATGCCTCATTTGACAAATATCAATTACCGGTTATCAACCTTGAATAACTTTGTGAAAGGGGCAGTATAATTTAAAAATTTTATGTTTTAGCCAGTCATGGCAATTTTAAAACTAGAATTGACAGTTAAATTAATTCTTACACTCAAAATTCAATATTTTTTTTTACTTGCTGTATTACAAATTAAAGTCCGATGAAGTAATGAAGTTTTAATAAAATAAAGATTCCATTGCTGGTACCGATAGAAGAGGGAGAATGGGAGTTATTAACCATTTATACAACTTTCCTGTTCGGCACTTGAAAACAGATGTAACGCATAAATCTGTCTGGCCACTTGAGAACGCATGAAGTTATACTCCAATAGCTATAGCTCATATCATAACGAAAAAGTGACGAGAATTCGGTTGTAAGGATTGATATGAATTGGGTTCAGTAGGAATTGTAGTGAAATGTCATCTCAGTAAAAGAAGTTTGGTACCAGACAGAAAAATCACTGTAAAATTTTTGGGTTTCCTAAGTCTGTTACCAGCATATAAAGATTTTGTATTTTATTGCTTAGAAGAAAGCTCATATCCAAATGAAAAAGTAGAATATTTAAAAATAGCAGAAAATGTTGCTTAACTCAGGTTGAAAAAAATTATCACAAGGCTTTCACTCCAGTTGTGTTGCACATTCGTATTGTACACATGATAAAACTGTTTAACGACAAGTATTGCAAATTGAAAAAAAAATTACAAACATTTCAATAAAGGAGCAAGTTATCATGCTAAAGTGAATGAATTCGTTAATGAAGCTCAAATTTTTGATATTGCAGCATGGAAATGTAAAATATATTTTCCTGTGGATGTGGCAAAAATGCCAATAATTGTACTAGCCTTGCAGTGGTAAATTGCAAATGGTAAAAAGAAAATATTTTACTGAGGGCCTAAAACATGTGTTGTAGGCTATCGAAACTTCAAGTTACTTGCCAGAAAACTTGGGCAAATGTATCGATCCTAAAAACGAAAAAAATACCCATTTTGTACATTTTGAAAATGTGCTACAGTGGTGGAAATTGATTTATGAACTAACATTCTTTTCACCAAATATCGCTTTGTATTAAGTGCTCACAATTCGAATTTTGTGTGTTGTATATTCAGAGTATAATAAAGGATTTTCACACATAATTTTTTTTCAAGAAATGATATTTAAAAAAAAATATATCGATTTTAATTTTTAAGCATGTCAAATGGTGGAAATTGATTTATGAACTCAAACTTATTTTGAACCCAGGTACCAAATATTTTAACTAGTTCTTAATTTGAACTTCAGGGGAGCTTACTATCATTGCTTATAAATAAGATTAAGGCAAACTTTGTTGAAATTTATATGTTTTATTCCCATTTTACTAAATAGGAAAGCTTGTGGTACTGCCCGAAGCCAAAAAGGTAAAAAATGACCCTTATATAATATTGTAGCAAATCTGAAAGAGAAATCAGCATATTAATGAAACGATCAATAAATATAATTCATAAATATTTGAATAATCATTCTGACTGCGGCAAAAACCATCAACAAAAAAGGTGTAACCCTCGTGGGACGAGGCACAAAAGCACGATTATTGGACTTGCTTCCCAAAAATTTACCATTTGTGGCAGCATTTGTGCATTACAGGACCAATTTTTTATGAACTATCACTTCCTGTGACTCCCAGAAGAGTAGGACAAATATTGACATCGTAGTTGAACTTGAAATGTTCCAAAATGAAGGCTGGTCCAAAGCTGACTCTTCACCACAAAACAGGCTATTAAAATATGGTCATAACTACATGAAAATGGATTGGGTGGGGGTGCATTGAGAGAAATGGGAAAAAAGTGATATTTGCTGATGAAAAAAAGTTCAATTTGGATGGAAGTGATGGCTTAAACTGTTATTGAAAGGATCTTCGAAGATAACCAAGATTTGTCTTCGGCGGAAATGTTAGTGGTGGAAGTTTGATGTTTGGGCAACGATATCTTGTGATTGAAGAAACTGAAGGGCTGACAAACATCAATTTATTGCAGATTAGTTCTAAAAAAATTCTTTGATTCCTTTTTGCGGGGCAAAAGTATACTTTTGATTATATTTTTATGTATGATAATGCAAGTATCCACATTTCAAACGAAATGGAAGACTGGTTTAATGTACAAAATGTTGTTCTTTTAGATCAAACTGCCAATAGCCATGACTTAAACCCAAAGAATAATGTCTGAGATCAATTGGTATGAATAATTTACTCAAATGGAGAATGGTGTCAATGGAGTGTGTATCAGTTATGGAATAGAAGGACTTAATCATTAAAAACTGGAAATTGTTTGACCAAACCTTGACCCAAAGTTTCGTGTTGTCTATGAAAATACAAATCAAGGAAGCAACAACGAAAAAAAAATAGTTTTGGTAATTATTAATTGGGATTGAATGTAAAAGTTCATAAATCAATTTCCCTATGCTAAAACTAAAATATCAACAAAACAAATTTTTTACAAAATTATATAAAATTTTATTTACGGGTATAACTTATAATACAAAGCCTGTATAGTGTATGAAATTTAAATCGATAAAAACGCATTTAATGAAGAAATACTGTTAAAAAACTGCTAGTTCATAAATCAATTTCCACCACTGTATTATCAAAGCTCGCAAAGATATTCTAGAGATGGGCTACAATAAAATAATAAAAGCAAGGAAAGTAATATCGAAGGATAAAAACACTCGCATTTTAAAATTCTTAAAATAACTAATGCTACAGATTATATCGAAATAAATAAATTGAGATGCATGTGTAAATTATATCCACCACTTCTGAGGAACGTTAGTAACATTGAATTGTTATCACTTATTAAAATGTTATATGAGCCTATGATTAAAAAGTAATCAGTTTTCTACTACACTCAATCAGTCGAGAGACGCGTTAAGCTTGTAATACAAGTCTCAACTAAAATATGTGGTCATCGAGATGGCTTCATAGGTATATTCTTTTGTTTAGAAGCCATATGCAGAAATTTCATAAAAATCTCTTTAAATGCATTTACTTGGAAAAAAAAACACTAAAGAATAAATATTTATTCACATTTATAAAATCCCATATCTGTGTATTAAACTTCAAGACAAAAAAAACATGGTTGGTTGAGTGCAGCCGCACAGTATGAACTCGAATTGCAATCACCTTACCGTGTTGAGTTGTTGGTCATTTCATAAACTAATAAATAAATTGGGCAAAGCGCAGCAATTACGTGAATTCTTTTTTTTTAAATTTGAATAGGTAAATATAGATTAATTTAAATGTTATATCCCATATTCAATGCTGATTTTCATTTTTGTTCCCTGTTATTTGGGTCCATCATAATTAGGGGTAACGGGCCCCACACCAGGCGACGGTCCTGACTTTCTAGGGATATAAGGCAAATTTTCTGATCAAATCGACTTTATATTTTAAAAATCTTTTATTTAACGTAGTAAAATGTTTTTTCATGATGTTTACTCCAAAATAGCTAAGGTTTTGAGAGCAAGGAAAATCTCAAATTTTCTTCAAATTTGTACTTTTTCAATTTTTTGTGAGACTTAATATTACAAACAAATACGTTCAAAGCAATTTTTTTCCTAATAACTGAAGTATTTATAACCTAAAAAATGCAGTTTGGAAGCTAAATAATTTATCTGCAAATTTTGGCAGATATTTCGAAGTTAGTCGTTTTTTACCTTTTTTTCGAAACTTCAAACACACGGGGCCTATTATGTTTATAACTTCAGAATTTTTTAATTATTTTTCCGTTAATCAGCATGACGATACGCAACTTTTGCGACCGGTTTGAAGTTGGTACTCGAAAATTTTGTTTTTTCGAACCACCCTAGTGTTCAAACAGCACAAGTATTGAGTTAATATGGGAACATTACAATATTGCGTTGTTGAATCCAAAAATCGTGTTGATACTCGAATTCCCAATTTTCGAGGACTATAATACGATGTTTTTATGAGAGTGGTGTGGCGGTTGCCTACCAAGAATGGCCTACGTGCATTGGTGGACGTCACGTCAGAATATTTATATTCAATTTTCTCCTGCCCCTGAACTGAACTGAAAAGATCGAACTCTCTCGAATTCCATCACTTTTGACTTAACCGACTTGACCTTTTAGCTAGTGCAAGCCCTCAACTCGCCACATCTTTCTTAATTATATTCTAAATTTAATGAAAATATGACTTGGTTACTTTAGCTAAATAAAAAATTGTTTATTATAAATTCTTCTCATTCTAAAACGACATCAACCAGAAATCAAGTATTATGAACACAACTATAAGTGGGACTAGGTCTCATGACTGTAATGTAATAAAATTAAGAAATCTTGCCACCCGTAGTATATCAAGACAAATAAGAATGTTTTGTTAATGTGCATCAGTAAAGTTTAGGGAAAGAAACTCAAAGACTCACTCAAAACAAAAGTGTTGAGGCAACAACGACCCAAAACTTAACTTTTCTATCGACGGACATTTCGTGTGGGGTCTAAACTTCCATTAAGAAAACACAAAGCAACAGATTCTGCAATAAAACGGTTGCACCTCGAAAAACTTCAATTTAGTCTCGAACGGAAAACCCATTTAAACACGAAAACAAAAGCTCACATTGTTCCGTAACTGAACGACTATTAGACAATCTACCCGATAGCTGTCACCTACAAGATGGATCATGATTGAATCTCTTTTTTTTTCAACTCGACTTGCCAGGGTGCGATGATTTGGTTCTGAAATGATGTGCCATGTTTGGAGGATTTTAACCAGGTCGGGGAGGCTCTGATTTGTTTTAAAGTTGGTTTTTTTTTTAGGGTGAAGTGGGTCAAGTTTGTTCGTGGTTTAACTTATTTTAGCAGTGAGAACGAAAAAATCCCTTATTATTTTAAACATTATTTTAAAGAGAAATCTTTAATTAACTTGTGGATCGGATGCAAAACCTAGTACCCTTTGTTCTTCTGGCAAGCTCTGATATTTTGATGCCGTTTGTTAAGAGTTATTTGAGCGAGAGTGGATTTTCTGATTTAGTAGAAAAAAAACATAGAAGCTGAGTTGGTATTGAAGAGAATTTCGTGAAGATAAGTTCCATCACTCCTAATATTGATATTTTAATCACAGCGAAACTACAACAAGTTTCGCAACAAAAACTATAAATGTATATGTTGTACATGGTGATATTAGTTTTTAGCTGAGTTTGTACTTTATGTTTTTAGACCAATATGTAATAAACAAAACTGTAAATTAATACCATATTAATCTATTTATTTCTCCTTTATTATAAACATGTTAAAAATAAGTAAATATCTAACGATAAAATTCGAAGTTTTCTCAGGAATTTTACTCACATTCGAACACGTTTAAGAGAGTAAATATTAAACGGGTTATTAAATCTTTATGTCTGGTGGTACGCCGAAATTTCCCAAAAAGTAAAGTGGTATGCAGATGCAAAAAGGTTGGAAACCCCCTGCATTAGAGGGTTAACTCAGAAAGTTATCTTCACTTAGACATTATGTCCCAAAAACTGTTTTGTAGTTGCATCACTTTCGAACAGAATTGTGCCAAGGAATTTAGAACTTGTTGCTTGCGTCGGACATTGTTCGAAATCGGGGATTTCAGAGACGTCCTGACGCTCCGTTGAGTGAGAGGAAATCTGTCTTGTCATTCAGAATCTTGTTAAAAGTATCCTATTTTAGAAATTCGTCTGTCTCTGTCTACAGCATGTCTGCAAGCGCAGTTTCATGTTTTTAATATTTCGGTCTTTTGGATACTTTTCCATTTCGAGGGCGCAAATGAGGCCAAAAGGATTCATTGGCGACACACACGGAATTGCTTGTTGACAATATACAGTGTAAACAGTTAAAGGTAAATACAGTGTTTGCAGTTAAAGGTACATACAGTGTACACAGTTAAATGTAATTACAGTGTACGCAGTTAAAGGTAATTACGGTATACAAAGTTAAAGGTAAATACAGTGTACACAGTTAAAGGTAAATACAGTGTACACAGTTAAAGGGAAATACAATGTACACATTTAAAGGTGAATACAGTGTACGCAGTTAAAGGTAAACACAGTGTACACAGTTAAATTTAATTACAGTGTACAAAGTTAAAGGTAAATACAGTGTACACAGTTAAAGGTTAATACAGTGTACACAGTTAAAGGTAAATACAGTGTGCACAGTTAAAGGTAAATACAGTATACACATTTAAAGGTTTCTGTTATAAACATTCAGTTTCGCGGTGGTTGTACATTTTGGGGACGTAATCCTTTGATCTTGCGAATGACTGAAGTACACAATATTTAAAATGAGTTATGAAATTTATTTGAATTTGGAATTTTGGAGATTTCCAAATAGCTTGCCTTATGAATATTTTTTATGCATTTGTAAAAAATATCAAAATATTATGTTTCATGGTTAATTAATAAAAAAAAATTGCACTTGTTAAATCAAAGACTCACCACACCAATTAAGAAACTACGATGAATTTTCAGCTTACGTAGGTGCTGTTTTTTCCCCTTTCTCACTCCAGAGGTGCACCGACTATTCACTTCACTATTTCACTTTATTACTTTCTTAAAACTATTTCTTCTTTTATACAGGGTGGTTATAAAATAACGCTCGCTATTCGGAGTGGTCTGTAGCTTCAATGAATAATCCAAACGCATCAAAAATTGAGGCACTTACTAATCAAGAGGGGGGGGGGGGGGGGGGAGAATGGAATCATAAAAAAAGATAGAATCCTAAAAAATAATCATAAAAAAGAATAATCATAAAAAACACACTCGTCTTTTGACCAGTTTCTAAATTACGAGGCGTCGTCAATTATGGCCAATTACGGCCAACACAGCTAATTACGCCTCGTAATTTAGAACCTTGATCAAGAGACGTGTTTCTTTTTATGCTCTTCCATTCTGTTTTCCCCTTCATGATTAGTAAGTGTCTCAAAGTTTTTTTGCATTTGGATTATTCATTAAAGATACAGAGACCACTCCGAATAGCGAGCGTTATTTTTATAACCACCCTGTATATTCTTCTATAAAGTAGAATGTTCAAGTTTTCCAAAAATATCGATACCGAAGCAGCTGATTTGGCTAATATTTTTAAAAATGGTGTAGGAAGAAGATCATAAGCCGATTTTGGAGGTGTTTTTTTTTTTAGAAGTTTGACTGATTTTAAATGCATGAGACATTTTGCATTAATATACATGCCAAAATAGACGACTAATTTAAAAAAAAAAAAAAAAAAACGGGCAAAGCTTGTTTGTTCATTTGTAATCGACGAAAGTGTGTAATTTTACTGATAAAGTTTAGATAAAGAACAGATGCG
This sequence comes from Hylyphantes graminicola, assembly GCA_023701765.1. Lineage (NCBI taxonomy): Eukaryota > Metazoa > Arthropoda > Arachnida > Araneae > Linyphiidae > Hylyphantes > Hylyphantes graminicola. Next base: position 17,906,012 of record CM043121.1, on the reverse strand, counting down.
AAGAATTCTTTTCAGTAGTGAGGTTTTTAATCTTTTCTTATGTTAAACTTTTCAATGCTATGTGTTCTTGGCTTTTTTCTAAATTAGCATGAATCGTTTATAGTTCCTGTTATATCAATGGGATTACATTCTTCTAAAACCTTGACTATGTATAAGCTTTATTGCGATCAAAATTTCAAGTATCACCCAAGTAAAATATTCTCACATTTAATATTCCATAAGATTAATTACATAATTAGGCCATTATCATCCCTTTATCCAAAAGTTCATGTTTATTGATGTTTTTGTGGTATATTTAATTACTGCTTGCATTCTTTCTCAACAAATGAATCAGATCAACCATTAATAACTCCATACAATAAGTTATTTCATTATGTGCACGCTTGCATCCATTAGTGGATATTACGCTTTTAAAGGGGAATGGGCGTGCTGGACCGGGGGTCTCCAAAGAAAAGTGCATCAGTGTTAATCTTATGGAGATTTTCTTTGCCACATTTCTCCAGATGTATTGAATATTTTTGCTAGAGGATATTTTTAGGTGATAAATGTTGCTGACTTACAGGTCTCGACAATCTTACTTTTTGAAATTGACAAATGACAAATGACAGTGATTGCGCCCTCTAGAAGGGAGAGTTACGCTTTATAGCCCATTACCCAGCTCGCCAGAAGAGACAGTCACAAGAGACACACAAAGAAGGACGACACACAAATAACAACATTTATTGATGGTCACAAACATCCATGCCTGGCCGGGATTTGAAACCGACCCCATCAACTCCAAAGGCCAGTATCCTAACGATTGAGCCACCGGGGCGGCACTTTTTGAAATTAGTTCGAATTATTATTTTTTTTTTTAAATTTTGAATAAATAATTTTACAAAAAGTATTCGAAGCAATTTAAAAAAAAGTGGGATAATAGAGACCTGTAAGTCATCTTCATTTATTATTTAAAAAAAAAAACGTTTTTAAAAATATTCAATACAGCCGGAGAAAAGTGGCAGAGAAAAAATAGTTTTTTTCCCATTTTACTAACAATGGGCCCGTCCGTGGCCGAGTGGTTAAAGGCATCTGTCTCCTGGGTTCAGCCTTCTCAGGAGTGCGGGGGCTCGAATCCCACCAACGACCTACGGCCAGTCATCCTGCAAATCGGATATCTGTACTGGGAAAGAGTAGAAAAAGTCCAACTCGTGACGGATGGGCCCGAGTACACCAGGACAGACGTACTCGTTAAATCTGTGGAGTCCAAAATCCCGACGGCGTCAGCGTACGATGTCGCTCGAATTTCCGTTGGGCGCCCGCTCAGGTGTCGACCTCGTCACTTGTCCAGGGTTCTGAATTACAAGGCGTTATTGGCTGTGTGAAAGCTCCTAATGGAGGCTAGAAAAAGGCAGCCGGAAACGATTACACTATCACTACCATAAACAATGAGGCATTTGAGTTTGGAGACCCCCGATCCAGCGTGCCCATTTCCCCTTAAGAAACCGTCCCATGTTTTATGGATGGAGGTTTTTAGGTAACTTTTAACTCTAAGAAAAAGGGGAGCGGGTAACCCTTTGGTTATTTTTCTGAGAATATTGTGGACCGCCTGTCCCATTAATCACTAAAAACGCCCATTTTGAACACGGATTCTTCAGTTTTTAGAATAATGGGATGAGATGTTTTGAGGAAGGTTAGTTGTATTAATTATGTGAAAATATAATGTATATGTTTTTGTAATTAGTAGGAATGCAGGGTAGAGATTAACTTGGCTAATTTGAGTAATTATAGAGGGTTTTTTTTTATTAATAATAATTTTTATCGCACATAAACATACAGACAAGAACTTGGAGAAAAATAAAAAAAAATAAAACAGTAATAAAGAAGTCAGAACACCAAGGGTTACCATTACCATATCGGCGAACAAAAAAAAGTAGATGCTATTAATTTACAAATGCAAAAAAGAACAGAATGGCAATGGAACAATGTGTTTTCAATGGAACAGAAATACAAAGTAGGTTGGTTGGTTGGTAGACATATATTTTCAGGTTTGTGTGCTTGGCCAGAGACCCGCTTATAAACCTTCGTCAAGTAAGACAGACACAACACACATAGAAGAATTAATTGCGCTTTGGCCAACCTCAAAGCTTACCCTGCATTGTCACGTGACTTGATATCAAGTCATGTGGTTAAGAACATTTTAACAATTTTTCACCGCGATATAAATTATTAAAAAATACACGAAAGTTTAATTATGTAAAACAAAAATAGGAAAGGAAAAAAGAATAATCGCTATTTCAACTGAATTTTTTTTCTTCTGGTTATCGCAGCTGTTTCGTGTTTTTCCAAGAAATAGTTGGTCCAAAACTGTTAAGAATAACCCAACGACCTTCGAAATTTTAAACAGGTTTAAGCGAAGAGGAACAATACCTGAGCTAAAATACCAGGCCAGTTTGACTGTGTTAAGGGGTCTAAGGAGTCTTAAAAATGTGCAAAGAAGGAACTACAAAGTATAGTTTGATCTGTCATGTAATTTTTTAACTACTCAATATACAAGTATAATTTTTTTAATATGTAATTCTACAAGATTTATTTATTATAAAACAAATTTTAAAATTTATGAAACTTTAGCCAAAACTAAAATAAATGATATTAAACATAAAGCTATTTCAACACATTGTGATTAGGCTTGCGCGGCAAATTGTGAGGTCAAAGTTGAAGACATGACCAAGAAAATGACTTTATATTGTACAAATATGTACAAACAAAGACTTATACCTAACTTCTCAGCTCAATTTTAATTAGAATTTAGTTTAAGAACTTTTTTCTAAAAAAAATTATAAAATTTTTTGAATTTTGATTTAAAAAAATTTTAAAAATTATTTCTAATTAAAATTGAGCTGAGAATTTAGGTATAAGTTCTAGTTTGTACATATTTGTACAATATAAAGTCATTTTCTTGGTCATGTCTTCAATTTTGACCTCACAATTTGCCGCGCAAGCCTAATCACAATGTGTTCAAATAGCTTTATGTTTAATATCATTTATTTTAGTTTTGGCTAAAGTTTCATAAATTTTAAAATTTGTTTCATATTAAATAAATCTTGTAGAATTACATATAAAAAAATTATACTTGTATATTCAGTAGTTAAAAAATTACATGAAAGATCAAACTATGCTTTGTAGTTCGTTCTTTGCACATTTTTAAGACTCCTTAGACCCCTTAAGCGAAGAGGAACAATACCTGAGCTAAAATACCAGGCCAGTTTGACTGTGTTAAGGGGTCTAAGGAGTCTTAAAAATGTGCAAAGAAGGAACTACAAAGTATAGTTTGATCTGTCATGTAATTTTTTAACTACTCAATATACAAGTATAATTTTTTTTATATGTAATTCTACAAGATTTATTTATTATAAAACAAATTTTAAAATTTATGAAACTTTAGCCAAGACTAAAATAAATGACATTAAACATAAAGCTATTTTAACACATTGTGATTAGGCTTGCGCGGCAAATTTTGAGGTCAAAATTGAAAAAATGACCAAGAAAATGACTTTATATTGTACAAATATGTACAAACTAGGATTTATACCTAAATTCTCAGCTCAATTTTAATTAGAAATTATTTTAAGAATTTTTTTCTAAAAAAATTAATAAAAATTTTTAAATTTTGATTTTAAATTTATTTTTAAATAATTTCTAATTAAAATTGAGCTGAGAATTTAGGTATAAGTCCGAGTTTGTACATATTTGTACAATATAAAGTCATTTTCTTGGTCATTTTTTCAATTTTGACCTCAAAATTTGCCGCGCAAGCCTAATCACAATGTGTTAAAATAGCTTTATGTTTAATATCATTTATTTTAGTTTTGGCTAAAGTTTCATAATTTTTAAAATTTGTTTTATGATAAATAAATCTTGTAGAATTACATATAAAAATTTTTTACTTGTATATTGAGTAGTTAAAAAATTACATGACAGATCAAACTATACTTTGTAGTTCCTTCTTTGCACATTTTTAAGACTCCTTAGACCCCTTAAGGGGTCACAGGAGTCTTAAAAATGTGCAAAGAAGATACTGCAAAGCATAGTTTAATCTTTCATGTCATTTTTTAACTACTCAATAAATGAGTGTAATTTTTTTATATGTAATTCTACAGGATTTATTTATTATAAAACAAGTTTTAAAATTTATGAAACTTTAGCCAAAACTAAAATAAATGATATTAAACATGAAACTATTTGAACACATTGTGATTAGGCTTGCGCGGCAAATTGTGAGGTCAAAATTGAAAAATTGACCAAGAAAATGACTTTATATTGTACAAATATGTACAAACAAAGACTTATACCAAAATTCTCAGCTCAATTTTAATTAGAAATTATTTTAAGAACTTTTTTCTAAAAAAATTAATAAAAATTTTAAAATTTCGATTTTAATTTTTTTAAAAAATAATTTCCAATTAAAATTGAGCTGAGAATTTAGGTATAAGTCTTTGTTTGTATATATTTGTACAATATAAAGTCATTTACTTGGTCAATTTTTCAATTTTGACCTCACAATTTGCCGCGCAAGCCTAATCACAATGTGTTCAAATAGCTTCATGTTTAATATCATTTATTTTAGTTTTGACTAAAGTTTCATAAATTTTAAAACTTGTTTTATAATAAATAAATCTTGTAGAATTACATATAAAAAAAATATACTTATACATTGAGTAGTTCAAAAATGACATGAAAGATCAAACTTTGTTTTGTAGTATCTTCTTTGCACATTTTTAAGACTCCTATGACCCCTTAAAGCTCTTTGTCAGACAAAGGCTTGACTTTCAAATATGTTGGTTGGTGCATGTATTTCCGGCTTGTGTTAAATTTAAATTTTGGCTTCGTTATGTGGGATGGTCTAGTGGTATGGATAGCAAACCATTAAGCTAGCAGTCTGCGCGCTGTACTGGTGCGGGTTCGATTCCCGTTTTCGCCCTGGGTGTACTTCCTCTATCTGTGTCCGTAAAAAAAATCTTTCTGTGTTGTCTACTTGACGAAGGCTTATAAGCGGGTCTCTGTTCAAGCATCACAAGCCGGAATATATATATGTACCAACCTTACCCTACCCTAACCTTGGCTTTGTTTCGAAATACCAACGCCTGGTAAGTTTTTTGAAAAGTATAATTAGACAATATTACAAATTTGTATTTTTGTTGCCTGACTAAGATGTCCTAATATTTTACGTAATTATGATCTTCTATTCATTTGCTTGATAACAATGTTATCGAGTTTTTAATTTAAAAAGTATGTGTTACATAGACGCACCTAAGTTGTACAAAGACATTATATACGATTCTATAGCTTCCCTATACATTGTTAAGTCATGTGCCTACTCAACGAAATATACTTTCTCGTGATTATAAATGTAGTTTTTTGGTGTCTTAAATTAGACGTATCCAACTCATCATTTTAAGCTTGGAGATCGCATCATTCATTTCCTAAGAATCGTAATCAACGTGTTTGTTACGTTAACTTGCTTTTTTGAAGAGGCGCTATGAGTACTTGATCGATTTACGTAAATATTTCTGTTACCCGATGTGCGAGTGACTGTGGATAATGACTGCTATCTCTAATTAAAACTAAGCTTTACACTTTTGTGGGAGGGTTGTCAAAATTTTCCCAAGCAGCTACTTTGGTTAACACTTTCGCTACCGTAAGCTCTTTGTTGCCTCGTAATATGCATCAACTAATCCTTACTGTACGGCGGTCTGAGTTGTTTTAGAAGTAAAAGGGCTTCGATTGCAAACAAATTCAAACTGGTTTTATTTTTAAAACGACTAACCAATTATTTGAATCGCTCTAGCTTTGTGTACTGATGTGCACCAATTGACATACAATTCAAAATACTATGGCATTACATATTCTATAATAACGCTTTTATGAAACAAACTATCGACAGGACGGGAATTAATATAAACTTTCAAAATGTAAAGGCTATAGCACGAAAAAATCCTTAAATGTTTAAGATAATTACACAACAATTTAAGCCCACATCAAGACACGAGACGACCAACTATATAAAAAAAAGCCTCCAAGAAAAAGAAAATAGACGTTTAACCGTTTTCCAGGTAGTAATTAACGGCGTAATAAAGATTTCGGCCCCTTGCGATGGTGCCGTAATCGGCCATTTGAGCGCATTCAGCCATCGGCCCGCCATTTTGGAGTCACGAAGCAATGAAGAAGTGGCCTCTGACACGCTACTCGGCTTTGGCTGGACCCGATTTTTGATGGATTTCGAACATTTTTTTCGGGATTTCGTTCGAGGATTATCCCCCCAGACACAGATGGGGAAAAAAGTTGAGATGAAGCAGTTTGCTGTTTCGTTTTTTGAGTTGGTTTTCGCAAAGATTTGCTTGGGATTATGTTTGGTTGGTGTCTGCAGTTCAACTAGCAATTAGTAAGAAAGTGGCTAAATTTTAAAATGATTCCATTATATATTCGACGTACTATGCATACATCATAAAGCATTATCATAATCATTATCACGTTTAAAAACAGGCACTTCCGAAGTGATTAGCATAAGTTGTTTGTTTTAGTTGCTGTCTTTTTTGTTTTTGCTCGAACAGCAGTACCAGGATCTTGCTTCTACCGGTCATAGTCCTTGAACAATTCAAAACGGTTCATATTATACCAGTATTTATTTGGTGCATTACATGTATCAACTTTTTTAATTAGTACATAAGAAGTGCCAAACATGCATAATTTTTTTAAAGCTTCCACATTATGTTTGTTAGGTAAAATGTGGTTATCCTTCCGTCACCCACTTTTTACACCCGGAACAAAATCGTCACCTATAAGTGTAATGTGTCAAATTGTATCGTTTAGCATAAGGCTCGTTTTTATATCAAATTTAACAGCTTTAAAGATCGTATTTACAGTATATTTAATATCGTCGGTGAAATGATAAAACCACGAATGTACAATAATACCCCATATGGAAAAACCATTGACCTAAATACACCAGGTCAGTGGTGGAAAACTGGATACTGTTATGATATGACTCCCTTGTTCAAAAAATGCCAATCCTTAGAATTTGTATCTTCGTGGTTTTGTCATTTGACCGATTATTTTGTGATATAATAAACATTGCTGGTTGATTGGTGTTTATGTAAATATTGCTGGTATTTTAAGCTTTAAGATTTTTTGTGAATGAAATTAACTCCGTGCATTTGAACAATAATAATTTTTTCCTCACTGCTGCATCATAAATTAAAAAGATTCAAGTTAATTCCAGATTAAAAATAATGTTTCTGTGGGTGGTTTTTTTTTTTGTTGATCCTCTTATCTCTGTGAGAAACATGACAGCTTATTAATCAGAATTTTCAATCAACTTATATCTTTTCATAAACATAACGCCATATGTGAAAATAATAAGGTAATTAGATTTCTCATTTATTACAGTGTGTGAAAAATTAAACCTACGGAAACACTATACTAAAATAATATCCTACAATAACGAAAAAACCTCCGAATCCCGACGCTTCCAACCTGTTGCCAATCACCGAAAACAAATCCTGCCCCCAAAACAATTGTTTCCTAATCGAATCCCCGGAAATTCGATCCGTATTATCTCACAGCGGCATCTGGTGGAAACAAAGAAAACAATTAATTAATCACGGGAAATCATTTTATTGTTTGTTAACGACTGACTTTTGTTATCTATGCATCAGAACTGTAAGATTCTATATAATAGTTTAAGTTCGCAATTTTATTCCAAGAATTGCTTCTTGGAAGATAATCTATAAAAAAAATAGAACGTAATTAAGTTGAGGGGTGGTTCCGAACACGCCAAACGACTTTGAGATCGGCTATATTTTATACGCTATTAACCTTTGATCTTTTGCTGGAAAGTGTTGGTTTGGAACATAAAAGTTTTTATTTAGGATGTTTCCTTAACGAATGGTTTTTGTTTATTATTTTGGTTTGGCTTATTGAATAACGAAACGGTCCCTAAAGGCCGTTGATAAAGCTTTCTTTCGTTTTGTGCAACTAAGAGATAATGCTATATATATTTTTTTTTTGCCTAGTGGAGAAAAATATTGAGTAATTTTCAGGAAACATTCATTTAGATTTGCTGCGGAGTGTCTTTATTTTGCCAAACTACTTAAGAGTTAACATTAAAACTCAGGGAAGGATTTCTAAATAGGCTAAGTAAGTAGGCTGTAGCTTAGAGCGGCGAATTTTTTGGGCGGCAAGTCTTACGAAAAATTAAAGCGGCATTCGGCATAAAAAATTATAAAGAAACGTATATTTTTAAGAAAGAAAACAAATAATTTACATTAAATGAGTAAACTTTAAGCGTTTATATGTCACTAATATTTCGTAACAAACATGAATGCTGCGAGGGCAATTGCACCCTCTCCCCCCGGTTTTCGAAGTTGAAGGAAAAATAGTAGAAAACTTAGATAAATTGCCTATTTCACTTTCGAATTAGTGTGTAAAGGTACATACATGATTCTAATATGTGCATCTATTTTAAACAGCACATACCATCCTATTTTGCAGCTAACCAACTATACCTTTCCCCGATGGATGAGAATATTGTGACATTGGTTGCCTACTGGCGGCAAATCTTTAAATCCGACCCTGTTAAAACTCCTAACTAAACTGGCACTTGATACAAATTAAAAATAAATGAATGCTATACATAAGCCCAAAACAAGGGAAGGAGTTGCCCAGGTAAAGGGTTGGACACAATGCTTTCGGCTATAACGACAGTTTATACGTTTCGTGTATAGTAAGTGCACGTCAAATATGTTTCAAGTCCATAACCTTAAACATATTTAACGTGCAATGTCGCCCTCAAAAGTTGAGGTTGAGGTCGATTCAGGTGTCTCCTCGTCACTTGACTATGGTTACAAGCATGTCACCAACAGTTCCCGTGCAGCTCTACTGTGACGTTAATTCCACTCAACTCCCCATTACCACACTGCTCTCCTTTATAAATTGGAAATCAAAATACAACAAAAATACATCGAGACACGTTGCCATTAAATCTGTGAAGTTCAATGTCTCTGATGCCGCGTAAGGTATACACTCTTAAAACAAACGAGCGAATTTAACTCAGTCTGAGTAATTTTCACTCCTCCAGTCTTGAAAATGCACTTCTCCGAAAGGAGTGGATCCTTTGTGTGTTAAACCTCCATTAGGACTACTCCCAACGAGTGATTTTAACTCAGTCTGAGTTCATATTCACTCCTTTACAGTGTCGAAAAGGCACTTCTCCAACTGGAGTGGATTTCACTCTTTTGATTTAAGAGTGTAGCTGCCTATATATTTGCGTTGGGTGCCAGCTCATGGTTGACGCTGTCCCTGAACCGTGTTTCGAAGTTCCACCTCCAGTAGCTCAAGTGCGACGTTATTTCAACCAAAACTAAAAAAACCGCTCCAAACTGACAACCGTTTAACCATACACCAAAAAAAGAAGACATCTTACTCTCATCTCATTCTCACCCCCAAGATCCGGATTACGCTGCAAATAAAAACAGGGAAAGATTTATGGTGCACCATCCCCCCAGAGTCGCCGATCGACAGTAAAACTTTATTATTATGGAACCGCACTCATCGACCTCCCGTGGGGAGAATCGTTAGGCTTGACTTTTTTCGGGGTTGAGTGAACCCCCGCGGAATTCTTGGTGGTTTGGCGATTTTTTTTGTTTGTTTCTGAAATTCGGTTGGGTTAGGAAGCATGGATTATTGTTGATTTAGGTTAGGTTTGAATTATCGTCGCACTAGAGCTACACGAGGGCTATTGGCGACGGGCGTCGTATTTTAGAACCACAGTCAGGTGACGAGAAGACACCTGAATAGGCACCCCAACGCAACCGTTAGGGGCGACATCGTACGCAGCGTTAGGACTTTGAAGGATATTTAACGAGCACTCCCTTACACGGGGTATTATTCGTCGGACGTTTTCGGCTGCACAGGCCGTTTATAGGTCGGCAGCTATTTTGGCGATGCCCGGACCCGAACCTCGGACCATCCGCATGATAAGCGATTGCTTAACCGACTGGGCTCCCCAGCCCTTAATTATTGTTGAATTTAATTGGTTGGTGCTTTAGATTCTCAAGTGTAAACATTGAATAGGTATTTAGAGGGGAGTTCAGTCTGATACAAAGGGTTCTATAGAGCGACTCGTACTGAGCTGCCATGGATCACTACGGAGCCCGAATAGAGTAGCAAAAGTGCTTGTTAATATATAACTTTGCTACTGAGAAAGGAAGTACACCCAGGACAAAGGCGGGAATCGAACCTGTTACAGCGCGCGGACGGCTAGCGTTATGGCCTGCGATCCAAACCATTCGGCCATCGGGCCCCACATGCTACCCTATAGTGTCTCCGTGTTGGTCCATGGTGCTGTTGCCAAGTTCAGTCTCTACCCTACTATAGAACTCTTTGGTCTGATAGAGCAAACGCATTAGTTTCTAAATCGCAACCACTACTAAACCGTCATAATTTTTTCAGGTATGAAAATCGTCATTACCTGCGTCTCTTGACCACTGAGTCCCGTTACCAATTGCTCTCGCGTATCTTTAGTACGAAGTTAAGGGGTCACAGGAGTCTTAAAAATGTGCAAAGAAGATACTACATAGCATAGTTTGATCTCTCTTGTAATTTTTTAACTACTCAATAAATGAGTATAATTTTTTTATATGTAATTCTACAAGATTTGCTTATTATAAAACAAGTTTTAAAATTTATGAAACTTTAGCCAAAACTAAAATAAATGATATTAAACATGAAGGTACTTGAACACACTGTGATTAGGCTTGCGCGGCAAATTGTGAGGTCAAAATTGAAAAAATGACCAAGAAAATGACTTTATATTGTACAAATATGTACAGACTAGGACTTATACCTAAATTCTCAGCTCAATTTTAATTAGAAATTATTTTAAGAACTTTTTTCTAAAAAAATTATTAAAAAATTAAAAATTTTGATTTTAAATTTTTAAAAAAATAATTTCTAATTGAAATTGAGCTGAGAATTTAGGTATAAGTCCTAGTCTGTACATATTTGTACAATATAAAGTCCTTTTCTTATTCATTTTTTCAATTTTGACCTCACAATTTGCCGCGCAAGCCTAATCACAGTGTGTTCAAGTACCTTCATGTTTAATATCATTTATTTTAGTTTTGGCTAAAGTTTCATAAATTTTAAAACTTGTTTTATAATAAATAAATCTTGTAGAATTACGTATAAAAAAATTATACTTATATATTCAGTAGTTCAAAAATGACATGAAAGATCAAACTTTGCTTTGTAGTATCTTCTTTGCACATTTTTAAGACTCCTTAGACCCCTTAAGGGATCATAGGAGTCTTAAAAATGTGCAAAGAAGCAGCTGTGGAAATAAAAAAGTACCCACTTGAGGTTATTTCATCCGTTAGTCACCCTATAGAATCGGACCTTTTTGAGATTGTGTACAATTAACATTCGGAGTTAATTGCACGATACAAAATTTGCATAAGGGGCCGTCTTCATATTAAAGATATTACGATCTTTGAAATTTCCAATCGCAACACCCAATTTTAATAACTTAGAAATGTTAAGCACTCTTGAAAACCCTTAAATCTAAGTTTTTGTTACATTTGGATGAATATTTGACGAGTTATTCAATCGAATCACTTGTGGACCTTTTGGGGACCAACTCTAAAATGACAAGCAAGCATGCATGCAAAGCCGTCTTTATTTATCAATTACACACGTAATCTTATACACAGTCCCCTAAAGGGTAATTATAAAGTATTTTGTGATTTACTCAGCAAATTATGAATAAACATTTTTAAAAATTGGGATTTCGCTTAAACTTCGTGTCTCAAATATATTTCTTTAAAAATATTAAGGGGTTTCCATTCATATTTTTTTAAAAAATCAATATAATAATTATTTAAAAATATAAAAATTGTTTAAAATACCCCAATATTGAATGCATTTTGTTTGGGTTATTATAATTTCTTTTCAGTAAAAAATTCGTTTCATTATCTTAATTATTTATAGATCGGGATAGTTTTTTATGTGCAACTCATTTAACATTATGGGACCTAAACTTTGCACGTCTCTAACTCCTCTAATAATGCTTAAAAACTAACAAACTTTGGCATTTCGTATTATTATAGGTCAGAGATTTGAAATATGGATTCAAAAAGGGGTGTTGCTATTGGAAATTTTAAAGTTAGTAGCATTTTTAATATGAAGATGGCCCCTTATGCAAACTTTGTGTCCTGCAATTAACTCAGAATGTTAATTGTTCACAATGTCAAAAAGGTCCGATTCTTTAGGAGGAATAACGGAGGAAATAACCTCAAGTGGGTACTTTTTTATTTCCACAGCTTACTACAAAGCATAGTTTGATCTTTCATGTAATTTTTTAACTACTCAATATATAAGTATAATTTTTTTATATGTAATTCTATAAGATTTATTTAATATAAAACAAATTTTAAAATTAATGAAACTTTAGCCAAAACTAAAATAAATGATATTAAACGTAAAGCTATTTGAACTCATTGGGATTAGGCTTGCGCGGCAAATTTTGAGGTCAAAATTGAAAAATGACCACGAAAAGGACATTATATCGTACAAATATCAGCTGTGGAAATAAAAAAGTACCCACTTGAGGTTATTTCATCCGTTACTTACCCTATAGAATCGGACCTTTTTGAGATTGTGTACAATTAACATTCTGGGTTAATTGCACGGTACAAAATTTGCATAAGGTGCCGTCTTCATTTTAAAAATATTACGATCTTTGAAATTTCCAATAGCAACACCCATTTTTAATAACTTAGAAATGTTAAGCACTCTTGAAAACCCTTAAATCTAAGTTTTTGTTACATTTGGATGAATATTTGACGAGTTATTCAATCGAATCACTTGTGGACCTTTTGGGGACCATCTCTAAAATGACAAGCAAGCATGCATGCAAAGCCGTCTTTATTTATCAATTACACACGTAATCTTATGTACACAGTCCCCTAAAGGGTAATTAAAAAGTATTTTGTGATTTACTCAGCAAATTATGAATAAACAATTTTAAAAATTGAGATTTCGCTTAAACTTCTTGTCATAAATTTATTTCTTAAAAAAAATATTAAGGGGTTTCCATTCATATATTTTTTTAAAATTAATATAATAATTATTTAAAAATATAAAAATTGTTTTAAATACCCCAATATTGAATGCATTTTGTTTGGGTTATTATAATTTCTTTTCAGTAAAAAATTCGTTTCATTATCTTAATTATTTATAGATTGGGATAGTTTTTTATGTGCAACTCATTTAACATTACGGGACCTAAACTTTGCACGCCTCGAACTCCTCTAATAATGCTTAAAAACTAACATAATTTGGCATTTCGTATTAACATAGGTCAGAGATTTGAAATATGGATTCAAAAAGGGGTGTTGCTATTGGAAAAAATTTTAAAGTTAGTAACATTTTTAATATGAAGATGGCCCCTTATGCAAATTTTGAGTAGTGCAATTAACTCAGAATGTTAATTGTTCACAATGTCAAAAAGGTCCGATTCTTTAGGAGGAATAACGGATGAAATAACCTCAAGTGGGTACTTTTTTATTTCCACAGCTGTACAAACAAAGACTTATACCTAAATTCTCAGCTTAATTTTAATTAGAAATTATTTTTTAAAAAATTGTAATCAAAATTTTGAAAGTTTTATTAATTTTTTTTTTTTGAAAAAAGTTCTTAAAACAATTTCTAATTAAAATTGAGCTTAGAATTTAGGTATAAGTCTCTGTTGTACATGTTTGTACAATATAAAGTCATTTTCTTGGTAATTTTCTTCAATTTTGACCTCAAAATTTGCCGCGCAAGCATAATCCCAATGAGTTCAAATAGCTTTATGTTTAATATTATTTATTTTAGTTTAGGCTAAAGTTTCATACATTTTAAAATTTGTTTTATAATAAATAAATCTTGTAGAATTACATATAAAAAAATTATACTTGTATACTGAGTAGTTAAAAAATTACATGAAAGATCAAGCTTTGCTTTGCAATACCTTCTTTGCACATTTTTAAGACTCCTATGACCCCTTAATTCATAAAACCTGAAGCGTTTGGAGGATGTAAGGCGAACTCATTAGGTTACTATACTGCTCAAAACAATTAGCTGAGCATTTTGCGTGCTTTTGTTAACCCTTTCAGTTAAAACTTTTTATTTTTTATTCTGAAAATCTAAAATTTTTTTAAATAGATTCATTATGCATCCAAAATGAAATGGTAAAAAACAGGTGACAATTTTAATTTTAAATCATGCGCTCCCCTAGTTGTTTTACATGTTTTCAAAAGCCTTCAGAAACTTTAATAACATTCCAATTAAAATACTATTTGTAGTTTTTTTAAGTTAATTTGAATTTTTCTAGTGTATGGGGCTTTTGTTTATTTAACCTTCAACCATATTATATTCGATATGATATTTTTGAATCATGTTGGAATCGATTGAATATACAGTGTGGATCAAGTCAAGTTACCTTTGTAAAACAAAGGTAACTTGATATGATCAACGCATCATCGACATGAATTCAGCGCAAAAAAGCGCTTGTTAATAAGATAATAAGTAATATCAAAATATAAAGCAAATATACCATTAACCCTTTCAGTCCCAAAAATTTACTACGCTGCAGAAACATCTGATATTCACAAAATAAGCTTATTATAGGTCAAACATACGAATTCCATACGAAAAAAAATTAATTAAAATTTTTTATATGGTTTTTGAAACAATGCCAAAATTTTTTAACTGTGGAAAACAACAAAATAAAACAATATATATTACCTAAAAACACTTCGAGTTATATATTTTAAGGTATCTGACCACATTATTAAAAAAAAATTAGTAAATATTTCAACCGAAATAGTTTAAATTGTTCTTTAAATATGTGGAACTGAAGTGAACTTATCAAAAATCAGGTGAAACGCTTGTTGGCTATTTTCTAAATAAAAAAAAAAATAGTAGTTCCGACTTCTATTGAAATTAATGTAAAATATTTTCTAAAATAACAAAGTGTGAAGAATCGAATGATGTGTGTTTGGATGTCATAACGGGACATAAACATTTTGAAAAAAATATTGAAAGTGATGATGCCAAATGGCATCACTGGGACTGAAAGGGTTAACTAACGACAAACTTGAAAGAGTAACGAGTAATATTGCCCAGAATTTTTTCCCCCAACCCAACCCTCAAATTGTTTCTTAAAAATGACGTTACTGTCATCTAACCCAAGGGTTAAGAGTCAATTCCCACTAAAAAATTACAAAAGTGATTAATTACAACCCATTTCAGCTGGCTACCAAACTCTAAAGCACAATTACATGAACCCTAAAGCACCGCTCCTTTCTTTTGTGTGTCGGATTCCATAATGAGATACAGCATCGACAACACAGTAAAAGGTCTTGGCGAAAACAAAAACTTTCTCATTTCTGAAACGACTCCTGACAGCGGAACTTCCAGTTGAAGACTTGGCAACATAAATCTAACCCACGAATGAAGTATGGTTGGAGCCATAGGGTGAGATGTAATCGATTCGGTTAGCGTTTGAAAAAGACACAGGTTCGTATTGGTGAACTGCACAGGTTTTCTCTGCTGTAACCACTAATAACAGTCTTTTCATATATAAAAAGTTAAAAACTATTTAAAAAAAATTTGTAAAAGAAAAATATAAT
The DNA here is from genome assembly GCA_023701765.1 of Hylyphantes graminicola. Lineage (NCBI taxonomy): Eukaryota > Metazoa > Arthropoda > Arachnida > Araneae > Linyphiidae > Hylyphantes > Hylyphantes graminicola. The sequence continues at coordinate 17,890,305 of CM043121.1, read as the reverse complement.
GGATGTATGAAAAATATTGTATAAGATATTCATTTATGTAGCTTGAAAGATATAAAATTATGTCGTAAATATGAGAAATATTAATAAAAACGTTTTTTTTTAAATATATAAAAAAAACACCTGGCAATGTTCTTACAAAACTCGGCATTAATTTTAACATAACATAAAAATCTGCGTCCAATCGGGAATGGTGTAGTCAATGTAGCCCGTTACCCTGTACGCATGGAATGACAGATGTATAATGTATGTAAAAATATAAAAAAAGTTGTTACTAGTCCATTTACTGGACTTCTGAGTCAGGGAAAGGTGATGATGATATAGAGAGAGATATTATGTGAACCCCCACCTACAGTGACTCAAAGAATTGAGGATACACCTTAGTTTTTCTTGGCAAATGTAACTTCGAATAGAAATTACACATTATCTAGAATCCCAAGTGCCTTTTTATTTTAGCAGAAAGTAAAAGATTTAAATTATAGTACAAATAACGAAAATTCAAAAGGAAATATCAAAAACAAAAAATTTCACAAGTATTTAAAATAAACCCATACAGATTTTTACCTCAAAGAATTGAGGATACACTAGTAGAATTTTTGTTCAACGAGCTCTTATTTTTTTTCTGGGGGCTTCCTTTCTGCGTGCTTACAGTGTAACTTTCCTTACTGGCTGTTGGTTTTGTGTTTTTAGGTTCGTTTCATTAATTTAAAGACATTTTAAAACCGATAATGGCTCCGCGAAGAGAGACTACTATTGACGTCCGAAAATTTATAATAAGGTTATTTAACAATGGAAAATCTTATCGTAAAATAGCTGAAATTGTTGGTAGAAGCCACTCGTGTGTCCAGAAAGTCATTGAAAGATTTAAAAGCGGTGGGTTATTTGAAAATAAAACTGAAAGAGGAAGAATAGCTATTTTGAAAGATGTAGCCAAAAGGAAAACCATGAAAGATATCAAGATTGATCCTAAAGTAAGTGCAGTTAAACTTGCTGCAGAAACTTCTCGAATCATTGGCAGAAGTGTATGTGCTGAAACTGTGAGAAATGTGATTTGGAGAGCTGGATATAAAAGTCGAGTAGCTAGAAAGAAACCGTTTATAAGCTTGCAAAATTAAAAGAAGCTTTTAGGGTTTGCAAAAACTTATCAATTGAAGACAGATAACTTTTGGAAGAAAGTTATATTTAGTAATGAAAGCAAATTTAACATTTTCGGTAGTGATCGAACCGTTTGGAGAAAGCCCAGCACTACTCTGGATTCCTAAAATTACGTCCAACTTTTAAACCTGGGGGAGGCTCCGTCATGGTTTGGGGTTGTATGGCTTCAAATGGTGTAGGAAATTTAGTTTTTATTGATGGAATATTGGATTATAAAAGCTATATGGATATACTTCAAAAAAAGCTGAAGGAAAGTGTAAAAAAATGGGATTAGATGGAAACTTTATATTCCAGCATGACAATGACAGCAAACACATGGCGTGTAATGTTAAATTGTGGTGTCTTTTTCATTGCAAGAAGCAATTGCACACACCTCCACAATCACCTGATATCAATGTTATCGAAAAATTTTGGGCCACGCTCGAAACAGCGGTCCAAAGACATAACATAGAACAAAAGCAATTTAAAGCAAGTGTTATAAAAAAGAATGGGGTAAAATATCTCCAGATACCACCAAAAAATTGGTTGATTCAGTCCCAAGACATTTGGAGGACATTATAAAAGCTAAAGGACATGCAACCAAATATTAACTCTTTATTTATTTGCTATATTTTGCAAAACTTTATGCGGTGTATCCATAATTTTTTTAGGTTAAAATATGTCAGTGCTTATTTAAAATACTTGTAATTTTTTTAATTTTAGATATTTCTTTGTAGATTTTAATTATTTGTATTGTAATTGAACCCTTCTATTCTGTGTTAAAATATAAACACGTTTTGTCTTCTAGATAACATAAAATATCTGCTAGAAGATGGATTTATCATTCAAAACTAAGGTGTATCCTCAATTCTTTGAGTCACTGTATATATGAAGAAACGGCATAGTGGCAAATGAGCCACTATCCGTAACGCTCCTCTGCTATTTCACTGGGCAGGATAACATCGCTCTGCCACAGTGGACATTGTGATATTTAGGGACTTAATCCGAAGAGGTGTCCTGCAAGGAAAAATAAAACAATAATCAAATGAAGATTGTAAAAAGAGCATATTTAGCACAGGGTAAGAAAATGACCCCTGTAAAAGCAAGCCCCACGGAAGGCCATGGACAAGCATTAATTTTAACTCAATGCACATTTTTTACGTCTTGAGTGGTAACAGTTCCACAGGAATGAAAATAAGGTTTCGATGGTTAATCAATGTAGTAGGTGGCAACCAATGAAATCCAGGAACGAAAGCAGGAATAATTGACCAGGAAACAAAGCAAATAGTTCTAATTTTATACAGCTATTTAAAATCATAATAATTTTTTTTTTGTTTTGTGGTCCATTTCAAGAGAATTCGACCGAACAATGCTGATTGTTTGAAGTGTATCAATTTGTCGTTTCAAATACTACTACTAGCACCAGTATTTGAAGTCATTAGAGTTAAGTTCAAATAAAGAAGTCCTGGTTTAGTTAGCAACTAAGAAGAATAAAAAAAGATAATTGTTCTCAAGTCAAACAAAATTTCATATCTGTAAGTAATTTCTAGATTTTAGTAACCTTTTCTTTTATTTTTCTTAACAATTTCAGAGCAACACCAAAATAAAAGAAGGAAACTTCATAACTTTTAATTTCTGCATTAAAAACTCCAAAAAACGTTCACACACACGAAAGTTGTTATTTTACAAAATTTATAACACCTTTCATCAAATACAAAGAGTTAATAGATTCAACACATTACATTCCCTTTGTCTTTAGAAACCAACATATTTTTAAATTCAAATGAGGCCTTTACCATGCCATTTATGATGATTGATATATACCATTTTAAATTAATCTAACATGGTACCCCTTCTTTGTCCAAAAGAAACCAATGTTAGTTTAATTTGAATAAGGACTTTACGATTCAATTTCACATCGATGATTGATCATCGACCTCAGAATTTTAATTACGGGCTCCTAAATAGGCAGGGCCGCTCCTTATTGTGAGTCTTTTTAATGAGATTCTACAACACCCACTACTAATACAACAAAGGAATAGGTTCTTGAAAGGGTGATTGTAAGGTAGGCCTTTCAAGAGAACAGTGGTTGTCTAGTTCTGTTGTGGTGCGTTGCTGCTTTACGGTTGTACAACTATTCTAGATTGAAATGTAGAGATTAAAATGTCTGCTTACTTAGAATGATATTAAGTGCATATTTAAGAGGGACTGCCAGTCTCATAGAGCATTAGTTTTATAGCATTAGTTTTGCAAAAGGATTGCTTTGCCATGTTATACCATTTTCACGAGGTATGGGAATCCTCGTAACATCAATTTAAAACAAAAAAAATTCAGATTTTGGTCTAAAAACGTTGAACGCAAGAACTCAGAAATCGTGCTTGCTCTGGCGATACATACATTTTTTTATGCAAATTATACTTATTCTACCAATAACAGACTGAAAAGGAATATTTATACCTTATGTTAAAAGATTTCATATTTTAATGTTTAAAGTAAATTATGTAGGAGACAAAGCGTTCTATAGTAGGGTAGAGACTGAACCTACCAACAGCACCATGGACCTACACAGAGACAATACAGGGTGGTATGTGGGGTCCGATGGCCGAATAGTTTGTAACGGGTGCGGGCACGATTTCCGCATTTTGTCCTGGGTGTACTTCCTTTCTCAGTATCAAAATTATAAATTAACTATTACTTTTGCCACTCTATTTAGGCTCCGTAGTGAGTCATGGATGTCGATGACAGCTCAGTACGAAACGTTCCTCTGCCCTACTATAGAACTCTTTGGTAAGAGATTAAAAAGAAATCCTTAAACTTAGATGGATGCCAAGTCACATGGGAAGTTAAAGTTTCTATGCTTGAACAAAAATATTAAACAGTTTGAGAAGTTTTGGTTTCACCCGTTCCTGTCCATCTGCAATATCTAATCAAGTCTTTCTTGGCCATCCTTCCATCCGAAACAACAAAAAAGCATGCCTTTTAAAACAACACCTGACAGCCCTCTCTTCCCCTTCGCATACCTGGTGCCATAAATCTCGGGCTGGTGCCACAGAGTGAAATACGGCGCGGGCACACAGGGTCAGAGGACGGAATATGATTTTTTTTCGGGCAAGTAAAAAGTTTGGGGATAAGGGACTCAAGTCTAGTTTTTGTCAGGTGTGGTGTACACTCTCAAAAATGAATGCTCAAAAACGGCGAAATTTTCCTTAATTTTGACGATTCCATAACTGGCAAATGCTCCGAGGTTTCGTTTCCTCAAAGTGAGGAAATTTGAATCGCCATTTTTATGAGGATTTGAATGTCGTCTAATCTAAAGAAATATTTCGTCATTTTTGAGCAAGTGAGTACAGCAATGAGATTCAGTTTCCTCAAAATCAAGATACAGAATCGTCAAATCACGATCGTAAAAGTGAGGATTCGCGTTTACTCAAAAGTCACGTGATAGTTTGACGAAACAATACTCAAAATTAACGAAATGAGGCTTGAGGATTCATGAATCGTCAAAAATGAAAGTGTTATTTTTTACAGTGTAGGTCTAGTGCGAGGATAATTCAACCTAACCACCGTCCCTGTGAGAGAGGATATTGAATTTTTATTTGTGCATATTTTTAGTTTGCTGTAGATTTTTCGAACAGTTGAAATTCGAAGTAAAATGCAAGGTTTTCTCTGAACGGAGTAAAGTGTTTTCTTGTTTAAATGAATGGTCAAATGGTATTCTATTTTTTCTAAGTAAGATTTTGAATTTAATTAAATTGGCATGTTAAGTCTTAAATAACCTAAGTATGTTTCAAAGATTAGTTTTTTTAAATGCTTATATTAACAACATATTTTTCGGGTTAATCCAAAGAAGGATGTCATTATATAAAACAGCAGTTTTGGGATCTGATTTTTTAAAAAATAGGACAATAAAATAAAGCAATGAATTATTGGAAGAATCCCAAAATGAAACCACAAAATAATGTTGTACTGTTCCAATTACAGAAGAAAGTATCGCATATGGATGTGTAGGGGAGACCTGTGTACCTAGGGCCGGATTTTTTCGATCCTCAAAACCAAAACCACTAAATTATTTAAAAATGTAAAATTGGTATGCACACATCATTACACTAATAATTATCCATTTGGCATTAACAAAAATACTTAAATTAATATATTCTTTTAAATATGAGTTTAAAAAAAAAAACTTTATGAATGGCCCCAGGTACAAGACATCAATGTACCTAGGGCCAGTAGCTTGTGTACCTAGGGCCAGTCCTTATAAACTCAGGTTTTTATTTCTAGTGAATAAAAAACACATATATACATACAGGAATTTTATAAAAGTAAGGATAACAGGTATTACATTCATTTTTCATGCAGTTATCTAAGTTGCAACAGTCCAAATTATTAATGAATTACATGAATTTTCATTTCAAGAATCATAATTTAAAAACTGGTTCCAAAACCTGCCTGGAGCTGCAAACATTGCCTCTCTGAAGCACCAACAGATTGTGGTTTGGGTAATTTATTGCTGTTATCAATTTCGTAGATTTCATCTTATCATATATAAATTTATTTAATTGTGCAATATATTTTAGATATTTAATGCCATAGTGTTCCCCTGAAACATCTATTATTTCAGCCACATAAATTTTTTTTGATTTTTTGCCTTGTAACTTTGTTAAACAAAAATCCCCCTTCTCAAACAAGAATCACTCATAGTACAACCATAGAACTTGCATTATCAGTGGAACTGGAATCAGAACACTGTACAATGTCTGATAATTCTTCGGATGACGTTTCCTCAATTTCAATTGCAGGTTTTTTCACATTTTTTTTTTTTTTTTTTTTTGCTTTTCTATTCGCAAGTTGTTCTTCAATTTCTTTTTTTTTTTCTGGAGTGTCTCAGAATTCTGCATCTCCCTGGCTTTCTGCCACCTCTCTTGGACCTAGTTGTACCTAGGGCCATGGACTTAGGTACAATGCAACTTTGTGGCCCTAGGTACAAGATTTGATAATTTGATACAAAATGTCATCCACAGAAAAACCCACCTGGAGAGGAGACTTTTTAATTATCTCATTTAGAACCCAATATTACAAATAAAATTATAACAAGAATTCAACTGAAAAAAATTAACCTGCCTTTGTCAAACAACAAAATTGATGAGCTTCAGAATTTTAATTTTGGGGCACACAAAACTGTTTTTCACTTATAAGTTTCCAAAGCTTTCTCCTCCAAAGTTTAAAAATGGCAGCCAAAACAAAAGTTGGTGTTGCCACTCTCCACTCTTAATTATAAAACTTAGAACAAAATATTATTTAAATACGGTAGGGTGGCCCTAGGTACATGGTGGCCCTAGGTACACAGATCTCCCCTATAGTATGGTGCTGTTATTTTGAAGTCAACAAGGACTTTTCGTCGATAGTAGGCTTTATTCCATAGCTCCATTTCGCTGTTTATTTCCGTTTCTTGCTGAAATAAATCCCATTAATTTAATGAGATTGCCAGTAAAATTCTAGATAATTCAAATCTAATTTTATAAAACTAATTCACATCTCAACTTTAATTACAGTCATAATGTCAGAATTTGTCAATGCAATATTTCCCAACCAAACCATTTCAAACCAAAGTTCAAGTGATTATAAAACGTTTGTACTATATTCCCTGATGCAGAACACGATTTGCAATTGTAACTTTGATTTTCTTGCAATGATTTTGGTTAAGTTAGGTGGGAAAATATTGTATTGGAACAAGAATCTAACTTGAACAATAATATACCACACAAAGAGTTCTATAGTAGGTACTCGAGGGGAGCTGGAATCGGCAGCCATGGCTCACTACGGAGCCCGAATAGAGTGGCAAAAGTGCTAGTTAGTTTATAATTTTGATACTGAGAAAAGGAAGTAAACCCAGGGCAAAGGCGGGAATCGAACCCGCACCCGTTACAGCGCGCGGACTGCTAGCCTTATGGCCGGCGATCCAAACCACTCGGCCATCGGGCCCCACATGCCACCCTATATTGTCTCCGTTTTGGTCCATGGTGCGGTTGGTAGGTTCAGTCTCTACTATACACTCTTAAAACAAAAGAGTGAAATCCACTCCAGTTGGAGAAGTGCATTTTTGACACCCTAAAGGCATGCATATTTACTCAGACTGAGTTAAAATCACTCGTTTGGAGTGATCCTGTCGGAGGTTTAACACACAAAGGATCCACTCCAAAAGGAGAAGTGCATTTTCCAGTCTGGAGGAGTGAAATCCACTCAGACTGAGGTAAATTGGGAGTGTTTGTTTTAAGAGTGTAGAACTCTTTGATACCATACTAATCACTGACACACGTAAAATACTAATGACTTAGATCACGTTCGTTCCAATCGTTCTCCGTAATACAAGAGACCATAACTTAAACGTAACGAAGCGGAGGACCGAAGACCGGAGAATTTTTTCGACGCTGAGCACTTGTTGGGGAAATGTATCATCCCCCAATGGGTAGTTCACCTTAAACTAAAAAGGGCTAACGAAACAAAAGTGTTTTTATTTAATGCTAGTTATCTCCTTTTATGTATCCGCTTTGGATACATAAATGCATGAAGATCTATATAGGGGGTATTAATATAGAACCTTTTGTATTTTGGGTTATGGTAGGAGTCTCCAAACTTTATATTTGAAGGCTGGATAGAACTTTCTTTACGTTTGCAAGTATTTACGTAATCCGACCCATTTTACGAAATAAAGCATGTGTATTTTTTTTTAAATTAATAAAGAAGGTTGGAAAAAGCAAAGTTTACGTAAAAAGGATGTAACTCATTAAAATAACAAGGTATAAGCTTCAATTTTTCTCTTACAGGTCAATACTTATAACCTCAAAAATGCATTCGCCAGATAAAGTCATATAGACAGTCTTTTCACTGTCAAACTTTTATAAATGTTGACTTTTGAGATCCAAATAATTTTTATGAAAATCAAAAAATTTTTGAAGTTTTTGTGTAGATACATTTAAAGATTAAAAATCGTCCACGTGCCTACACACACACCCTCGCCTACTACAGTTTGGAGACACCTTGTTTAAGAAACTTGTGGTGGTTCGACCTCTGATAGCCAGGAATCAAATTGGTGTGTTGGATATTTCAGATTATTGTTTTCATGATAACAAAATGTTTGCTTCCTCGTTTTGTATGTGTCGAGTTATCGCTCGTAGTTGTTAAAATGATCGTAAAATATGAACGACACTCCTTGATAACCTAAGTTGGGCAAATAGAAATATGCTATGGAGAAGATCCTTCCGCCCATGTAAAGTGCAAATTATTTGTGAAACCATCCAGAAAACATGTTAAAAACGTTAATTTCATTTAAGGTCTAACAGATTTGAATATTATTAGAGAAAATTTGGCCATTTTATCAGAATGAAAAGTGTATTTCGGTTAAATTGTATTCAGATCATTTTGTACGTAAATATTACCTTACCAAAGTTTCCAACTAACGGACCAATCGAGCTTTTCCCACTGCCTTTTTACTCTTTGTTTTTACCCAAGTTAAGGTGGCGGAAAGGAGTTACATGTTATGTAAGGAAAAATTCGGAGTTGTTTTAAAGGTAAAGGGTTATCAGTTTAAGAGTTATTGTTTTTGTTTGAGGGGAAATGTGTGTAGCGGCATTTCGAATTGAAAATGGTATTTAGTTTTTACTGATTGACTGGATTGGTATCGAATTTATCTTATCGAATTAAAAAGTGGAATTGAAAGCAATTTGTGTAAAAGAAATAAAGGTGGAGATAGGTAGCATATTTATAAAATTTATTCCCTCATTAAAATAAATGAGAGAAAATAGAAAAAGAAATTCCGTATAAAATATAAGTGGATTTGTACGCTTACGATAGAGTTATATGCTTTTAAAGTGTTCATAAATTTTTGTAAGTTAATTTTTACTTAATCTTATAAATAAATTCATGTAAACTGTTGTTGCCCTCAAAAAATTCAGTAATCTTTTAAAGATCTCCTCTTCAAGCTAAAAGTAAAAAAAAAAAAAAAAAAAACAGCATTTTTGTTTTGCGTTTTTGATTGAAAAATAAAAAAAATCTTTAGTTTGTACATTATTGTTGGGAGAGTGCTGTACTTTGGGACACTGACAATTTCTAAGAATCTATTGGCAATATTCATACATTGTTTATTTCTAATAGTAGCTTTAACCAACAGACATCATCGTAATAAAATTTAACACTAGCATCATTGAATTGATGAATTGGTGACAAAAAATAATATTTCATTATCCCAAAGTAAATATTTTTCTCATTCTAACAGATTTTTTTTACCTTTGTACTTTTACAAAAAGTCAACTGCATTTTATTTTCTTAATAAAAGAGAAGATTTTAAAATATTTTGGTTATGAGAAAAAAATGATAATGCTTTTAGATTGGCCACTGTCTTGCATTTAGATTGGCCACTATTTAAACCATGCAGTGTATTGTACCTTGGGACAGAAAAGCGTGTTGTACCTTGGGACAGGTCCCAAGATACAACATATTCATGATTCTTAATAATTTGGAGGAATAAAAATATCTTTATTATTTATTTTAAGAGTAATTCCACAAAACATGTAAAATACAACTCGGCTTTGTTTTGGACATATTTTATAATGACTGAAGTTTGAAAATATAATTTTGGCTAAATTATTCTTGAATTTTGAAGTTTTATTTGTGTATTTCCTTGGAAAAAAATAATGTTTGTTTCCTGACACAAATTAATTCAAGTGTATGACTATTGACTGAATTATAAAGTTTGTCCCAAGGTACAACATCATATTGTACCTTGGGACAGTTTATCCTCTCTACTTTAAATGAGTGGCAATTTTTTAATTTCAAGCTGCCAGAATTTAAAAAATATATATTATAGAGGAATATATTGGTGCGTTAAAATGCTGCTTTTAAATTTTTATTTTGACTAAAATTATCGAAGAAAAAAATTAAACGTAAAAACTGTCCCAAGGTACAACACTCTCCCCTAATTAATTTATATTAAAATTTTAGTTTACGAATTAAAAAAAAAACTTATGCTCAATGTTTGCTATACATATTTGTTTTCTATCTTCTTTATACATAAAATCAATCCCAAAAGTATGATGCATTACTAAGACCCTCCTACCCTCCAATAGCCCTTAATCAATTTGATGCAAGCTTAAAATAAAAACTGTATTAAAAGCCCACCTTAACATGACCACACCCCAAAGCTAGCCGGTAGTTCATCATGAGATTTATGGAAGTTAACTTATAAACTGAACGAGCAGTGATTCAATATTATTGGAGAACTATGATTTAGTTCATAAATCTAAACATATTTTAAATGCTGTACTAAATGTTTATTAATTTGACATAATTGTTCCTTGGTTTAAGGATGCTATAAATCTACAAAGTTTTTTTTGTCCAGTAATTGAAAATGTTATTGGCTATCAGTATTGTAAAGAAAAGGTGTGGTACTCTTTGATGTGAACTATAGTGATTTAATATCATAAACGTTGCCATGATTTATAAATTTTTTCAATGGTTTTATAAGTTGTTGGAGAAAAATAGAGTAATGATTGTGCTGAGGATATATTTAACGTCTACACTAATAAACAAAAACTTGCATTAAAACAGTACAAGTGAGCACAAGTATTGTGTAAAATGGCAACATTGCAATATTGTGTTGTTTCAATACAAGAATTGCGTTGATCACATAAGAACACAAATTGATCTTGTTCCAACACAACTGACAATCGCGTGAAGAGACGATTATCATATTGATTATAAAAAAACTTTGAACTATGTTGTTTCCAAAATTTACTCTTGTTTTCAACTTTCATTATTCATATATATAAAAAAATTAAATTTGTTGCACAAGAAGGTGCTAATTTGCCTAGTATAACTTTCCACGTATGGATTTTTTTTTTACAAATTCATAGATTTTTGTAATTTTACTAATTTTTAAAATGTATGCCATGGAAAGCCGTATTTATACACATTTGTTATACAAATATAACCTTAAAGAGGTTAAAACTGCCACATTTTGGTAAAAATTTTCGAACTTTATCTCATGCCGAGAACAAGTTAACAGTTCAGGCAAATAGCTTATCCTTCAGAGGGCACTTTCTTTTAATTCCTATCCGAGGCGACTCGGACAGCGACATAGAGATCTTAATAAAAGTATTAGAGTGGAGATCACGTGACCTGTCTATGCTAACGACGGGACGAGCATGGAGGCCGCCATCTTAGAGTCAGTTCAGTTCAGTGCTTGGAGTTCGGGACCAACTTTTTAGTGGAAAGTGCTTTGAAAAAATAAATTTTATTCTAAAATATAAAAAAAATACCATAAAAATATTAGCTGCATTTTGGAATATTTTTAGTGACTTTAAAAGAACTTGAAACGCTTTTCTAGTATTTTTATAATATTTATTTTGCAATTTTAGAATTAAATTTTAATTTTTTGCCTAGCATTCTCTTTCTTTATGTGATGGTGACACTGGCAACTTGCAGCCATCGCCGTCACATGAAGAAGAAGAATACGCGAAAAATAAAATTTAATTCTAAAATTACAAAATAAATATTATAAAAATACTAGAAAAGCGTTTCAAGTTCTTTAAAGTCACTAAAAATATTCCAAAATTCAGCTAATATTTTTATGGTATTTTTTTTATATTTTAGAATAAAATTTATTTTTTCTAAGCACTTTCCACTAAAAAGTTGGTCCCGAACTCCAAGCACTGAACTGAACTGACTCTAAGATGGCGGCCTCCATGCTCGTCCCGTCGGTCGTTAGCATAGACAGGTCACGTGATCTCCACTCTAATACTTTTATTAAGATCTCTATGGACAGCGACTATTCCGAGGCGACTATCGGGATCGGGGAAAATCTCTTCACTATATACACTTATGCCCTTTTCCCAGGTTTATCTCAACTACCAGTGTTGGGCATTAAAATTTGCCAATTATCGTGTAATTGCAATTAATTACAATTAAATTAACCGCGATTGAACTTCAAATTTTACCCCGCAATAAAATTAATTTGATTGATGTATGTCAATTGTAACTCACAATTAAAATTAATTTAAATTAACTTTTTTAGTTGTTTTATGAAACAGTTAAAACTAACAATTAACTTTATGCATTAAAACTAAATGAGTAAAGGTTTAGGAAAATTAAGCTGTAAGTCTTAGACTTAAGATGAATAAAAATGTGGTTAATTGTTATTTTTAATTAAAATTAACAAAACAAGTGACAATTGTTAATTGTTAAAGCTACAGTTAACAATTAAATAAAAGCTAATTGTAATTTTCCACAATTACGATTGATGAATTGTTAGTTGTTGTGGTTATATTTGCCTATTAATTAATTGTTAATCTTTAATTGTTCTTGCAATTGGTATTTGCCCAACACTGTCAACTACGGATCATGACAGAGTGAAGGTGCCACAAACTACCGCGAAGCAATATTTGGGAACTTGCATTGTGAAACGTATCGAACATAAGTTTTAAGTTGCGACAATCATGATAAATTTCTATAAGTGATGTAGTGTGTCAGAGTGATTAAGTGCTACAAAAAATGACAAATTTATCTTCGAAAGCTAAAATATCTTTTTACCCTTTATGTATTTTGCTTAATCTTAAAGTAACAAGTAGATGTGTTTTCTTAATTCCTGAAATACGAAGTTAGTTTTTTTTCCTCTGCTACTAATCCAAATCTTTTGTGACATGACGCATAAATCTACTCTTTCATGTCATTTATCGTAGTCTTAAGAAGTTTCAAAATCAAAACAATTTTTTGTATTTTATAGATTTGAATCTCAACTAAACATAAAATATCTAAATCACATTTGGCTTAGTGGTTTGTTATCTTCGTATGAAAGTTAACTTTAGATTTTAATACCTAAAAGTATCATGAATGTAGGAAAATTGTTTTAAGATGGTATTTTTATTCTAATTCATTTTGCTAAACTATGTTAAATTAGTGAGTTATAATTATAAAAATGTTAATTAGACTAAAAACTATAGTTTGGAAAAGTTTTTTTTACTTGTGCTTAATTTTTTTAAAACTTAGCTTATTTATATGAACCATACCAAATTGTTTTTTTTTTCTCTTCTACTGGGCTTAACGTAGGCGAATACCCAAAATTCCCCCAAATTCTAAAATTTTTACTAATACTTTAATCTTTTCCAAATTTGGCATGGTGATTTCAAATATAATGAATAATGCTATTTAGGCAGTTTTTTAAATTTAAATATAATTTATTTATTTTAAACGGTGTTTTTCAACTAAAAAAAGAGGTTCACGCCAACAAGCCTACCACATTGAATTTTCCTCCGATAAACATGAATTATGTGTTAAATTCTTCGTTTTGAACTGATCCGTGCAATGACCCTCTAGAGCAGGGGTTCCCAACCGGTGGTACGCGTACCACTGGTGGTACGCGGGAATATTTCAGGTGGTACTCGTGAGTGATGCGAGCAACATGATGCTATCAATAGCTTTTGTGTACGCATGTGTAGTAAGCACGCAAACATATTACTCATTATTTCAAAAATTGACATTATTTTAAAAAGAAATCTTTAATTAACGACTGGATCGGATGTAAAACATAGATATTTTGTAGGGTGATTATTTTTTTGCTGAGTTTGTACTATTTCTTTATTTGTATGTTTTTTAGGGAATCAATAAAACTAAATTAATACCATTTTAATCCTTTTATTTCCCCTTTATTATTAGTATGTTAAAAATAAGCAAATATCCAACCATTGAATACAAAGTTTTCTCAGGAATTTTACTCAAAAAAAAAAAAAACTTTGAACACTTTTAGAAGAGTAAATAAAAACGTTTATTAAAATATTTAGGTCTGGTGGTACTTCAAAAATTTTTAAAAAGTCAAGTGGTACGCAGATGCAAAAAGGTTGGGAACCCCTGCTCTAGAGTTACAAACAAATCACAAGAATGTGTTTTACGACAAATTTTATGAATTAACTTGAAACAAACACAATGTGGCTAATCTAACGGCAGTGCCGGAAATCTGCGCAAGCGGATATCTCGACTTGAGAGCGAAACGTTTTTGTGAGCAGCCAAGTAAAATATCGCCAAGTTGTAAGTTAGGGTTGTAGTGAAGGTTTAGGTTGTTATTGAATATCAAGCGTTTACCCTCGCCGAACGCGTGCGTTTATGGATTATAATAGAATTATTGGATTATAACACTGTCCAATTCTAAGCCTATTTTATTCTGGGATCAATTGATGTAAGACTTTACATAATCAGACCCGCTTATAAACCTTCGTCAAGCAAGAGAGATACAACACACACACTTAAATGGATCCATCTAATTTTTAGAGACAGAGGCCAACTAGAGGATCCCCAGAATTGACTGGTCACATGTATTGATTTGGTATGGTAACTTGGAGGACTTAGTGACCACGACGGATTTAACGTACACCAGTCATTTAGCATGGCTTTAGAAATTATGGTTATCAGTTAAAAAAGCAACTTCCAGATCCAAAATACATTTTAAATTATACAGGGTGGTTATAAAATAACGATCGCTATTCAGAGTGGTCTGTAACTGTAATGAATATTCCAAATGCAAAAAAATTTGAGATACTTACTAATCAAGAGGGGGGGGGGAAGGGAGAATGGTATCATAAAAAACCAACTCTTCTCTTGACCAGGGTTCTAAATTACGAGGCGTAATTGGATGTGTTGGCCGTAATTAGCCATAATTGGCTGTACCTCGTAATTTAGAACCTTTGTCAAGAGACGAGTTTCTTATTTATGATTTCAATCTTTTTCGAAAAAAAAAAAACCTTCGTCCCTTGACCAGAGTTCTAAATTACGAGGCGTAATTGTTGGCCGTAATTGGCCATAATTGACGATGCCTCGTAATTTAGAACCCTGGTTAAGAGACGAGTTTGTTTTTTATGATTATTTTTAATGATTATTTTTTAGGATTCTATCTTTTTTCTATTCCATTCTTCCGCAACGAGGATCGATTTCATCTCAATCAACATGTTAATTTTTATTCCCAAAACCTTATCAACTTTGGGCGATAATAAGCCAACGTGACAAACTATCTTTCCCTTTCAGTATCCGTCTGCGCACGCGCAGTGGTTTTCCGTAAGAGAGCTGGATTTCCGGCAGATGCTGAGCATGCGCAGATGGTGCCGTAAGTGCAATGGGTTTAAGGAACTACCGTACTAGCAGCTACCAATCAAAAAATTTTTGTTTCGATAAACTTACACTTGGACATTTTTTTAAACAAAAACTACTATATTTACACCAGATGTTAGAGGTTCATGGCACAGATATATATTAAAATAGCATCTGTAAAAAATTTCAGGTAAATTAGTGTAAAACTTTTTATGCTAGAAGTGTTTGCGTAAACCCCTTTTTTTAGTAGAAAAACACCGTTTAAAATAAATCAATTATATTTAAATAAAAAAAAATTGCCAAAAAAGCATTGTAAATTATATTTGAAATCACTATGCCAAATTTGGAAAAGATTAAAGTAATAGTAAAAATTTAAAATTTTTAGGTATTCGCCTACCTTAAACAAATAGGCCCGTCTTAGATGTAAAACTTTTATGGAATTATACGAACATTTTATATATAAATCTTGGTAAAAAAAATTCTCGGAATTTTTGTGTGAAACAACATTTCAAACAAAATTGTTAAACCATATAGTTCTTTTAAACTTGTCATATAATAAAAAGGAAGTAATACCAAATAAAAAATACTCTGTGCAACTTTTCGTGTAGAATTTTAGGTAGAGGTGTTTTACTAAAGATAAAATACATGCCGAAAAGAATACATAAAACCAATATCCTAAAAAAAGGTTCTTTATTAAAACGAAAACTTACACACGAACTTATACATATAGTGAACGTATTAGAAGCATGGAAAATATTTGTAAAGTACATACAACATAATATTAGCTAAATATAATATAGCAGCCACTCTGACCATCAATATAATACTTTAGAGAAAATATTTCGATGAATGCCGCTTCTCAAATATAAACTTAAATGTACTATATGGAATAATGAAAATAAAATATAAAATGTTCAATGAATAAAATGCAATAAATTCATGAATTGTGCCAGTGACTAGAATTTTAGTAATGCAGTTAATAAGCCAAAATGATAGGAAATTTAGCTTAATGAACTATGGGGGGGGGGGGGGGCAAGGCTTATTCATTGAAAATAACTTTTTATATAGATATAAAACTTATTAGTTCAATATAAAAAATAAGGTGAAAATAAGCACTTGTTCATTTTAAAAATAAGCTTTTTTTGCTTTTTTGAAACATTTAAAAATTTACTAATCCAGAAGTAAAAATTTAATTATTTATTACCCAGTGTTTTCCAAACTATTCTCATGTAGTTTATATTTATCAGCGTAGTTTAAAAGTATTTACAAATTTAAACTTTGTATAAAATAATTATAGTATTACCCATACAAATCTTTCTACTTATATAAGCGCACTTATAATATAAAAGTCTGTTTTTACTAAATAATTACAGTATTAAATACTGAAATTAATATACACAATATATAATCACACTTGCATCAAAAGATGTTTATAAGTAAATTACATATAAAATGCTAAACTTTCCTTCCTAGAAAAAAATGTTTATAAAATTCAGCACTAACTATGTATTGAAATATTTCACTTACCTTTTGAAAATGTATTAGATTATAGAAGAAAATTATTCACTTGAAACAAAGGGAAAAACAGTTTTTATATAATGTCCAAATACTTAAAACATCTTCAACAGCGAGTTTTTAATTTTTTAAGGAACACATTTAATGCAATTTTTTTTTTACAAATTAAAGAGTAATGTGAAACGTTTTTCTGAAATTATTTTAAATTCAAAGGGATGAAAATTAGTTGTTATTCTGTTAGATGTTTAATATTTTGCATTACATAAAAAATCTTATAAAATGTCAATGTTTTTCTATCCAAGTTTTGCTATTGCATTAATTATTTTAATAATTAGGCACAGCATATTTTATTATATTTTTTATCAATATTTTTAAGTATATTTATAATTTATTCAATATCGTGGAATCAATTATAAATATCTTAATTTCATTGAATGTACATTTTAGCATTATTAAAACTTCTAACAGAAACAAGGGATGCGTTAAATTCAACGAGGAATGTTCGTTTCAGTAAAATAAATGTATACAAGAACTATATTTTATTTTTATCAAAGAAACGTTCTAAACGCCTCTTTTAAAGCTATTCACCGGGGTAATTTTTAAGACAACGCATAGTTTATAAAATATAAATTTTATAAGCATCGCGTATTACCAAATATATTTGCATAAATATTGACCATTGCATATGCCTTAACTGTATAACCTGGCAACTTACTCTGATAACTTGGTTAAAGTAGTTTATTTTTTAACTATTATATTAACCAAATTATCCGCACTAAAAATACATGATGTCGCAGCCTAAGTATACTACACATTTTAGCCAAATTGTGAAAACGTTCCAATTAACACAGCATTGGTTTGGTCCATCATAAAATTTAAGCTAATTTACAAAATATTATCGCTTACATACAACAAAAAATAAGGCACTTTACTCTCAAACTATTTATATCGGCGTAAAAATTTTAATATTTGGACGGCATATATACAATTCATATCTAAAAAAAAATGATCACTTAAAATATGCAAATCACACAGGCGGTGGCCCACCAGAATATCTCAAATGAGGGGTAAAGGAAAATGTGAAGTTGTTCATCCTTTCGCAGCAGTTCGGCTCCAGGTAACAAGCCAAGCAGAATAGCAGCACCAACGTTAGCTGAACGGGTACGGCGAAGCGTAGGATTCGCCAAAAGCGAGAAGAACTCTTTTTGGCGGCGTCCTTTTTGGCTGTGTGTGGAGATTGCAGACGCTTTTCGAGGGCGTCTTTGTCCAACTTTTGGATGGCGGCTTCGAAACTTTCATCTGGGTCGTCCTCTTCTGTCGAGGATTTCGGATGGTTCGAACTGGAAAAGAAATTGTTGTTGAGAGTTGAGTAAATTATATGTTATGATATTTATTTTAAATTTAGGTAACAGAAATATTAATTAGATGGTTATTCTTCTTCTGAGAAATTATATTAATAGATTCCGTGCATTTGATATAAATATCTCTAGCAAGTCTTCTGTAATATACTACAACAAATTATTGATGCCAATACATGCACCAGGACTATGACAACCTTCAACTATTCAAAATAAATACATTTTAAGAAACTTTAGAAAAATATGAAAACAAATTTGAACCTAGCGAAATACCACAATCATCAAAATCTCAATTCAAAGAAACCGTTAATCTTATTCCAATAGATCTCTAGAAAAAGCTTCATTATACAAATAAAAATTGTACCCAAACAAACCACAAACCCATATTAGAAAGCAACTACCTTCTCCCCTCCCGACTCAAATTACATAAACAACAAAACCACCGTAAAAAATATCCCCTATACAGATATCTACGCATGCCCCACCTATCTTTCAATTACAAGTTAATAGCGTTTCTCCACGTGCCTTTCAGACAATGGACGCATAATTTCCTTTGTTTTACAATGTCGGATTCTTGCCTGTCGTCTATTGGGTGTGGTAAGGCATGAAACCACTTAGACATTCATGTATACCGCGGTATTTCTTATAGGGGGATTCCTGTGATAATCTGTAGCATATAGGATCTGATAACATTTAAATTGTTCCGTTGTGAGGGAGACAAATTGATGCGTATTTATGGGGGACCGGGGTTTGTGATAAGAATCACTTGTAGTAGGTTTTCAGGGAATGTGTGTTGGAGGATAAATACGTTGTAAATGTGGTGATTTAATTTGTATTTGGCCCCAACACCAAGAACTAAAACACAAATTTATATCATCTATGCGATGTAATATTTATGATTTTTTGAACGTAAGCGGAAAGTTCAATGATACTTTTCTTGTTTAATTTTCAATCATTTTTTACATTATATTCATTGATTTTGAATGTTTCTACTATTTATATAGCCTTTCTATTATCCCCCGTATTTTTCTTTACCTCTTGTGTTTTCTCAAAATTGTTTCATTATAATTGACAAAAATTAACCACTTTTATAGGCCAAACAAGTTAGCATTCATAAAATGCCTCGAAAACGCCCAACATTATAACGCATTAAAAAACTTTTCTTTGGTTTCTCACGAAACAAACAAGGCCGGGGTGTTCCGCCGGTAAGGGGCTTGCCTCCCTTGCGAAAGGTCCCAGGTTCGGGCCCGAACATTGCTAAAATTACTGCCTTCCTATAAACGGTCTGTGCATAGAAAAAGTAAGACGAATTATTCCGGCGTAGAGGGGTACACATTATAAATATCCTTAAATGTCCCTACGCCACGTAAAATGTCGTCCATAACAGTTGCGTCGAGTGTCTATTCTGTTGTCGGCTCGTCACTCGATAATGATTCTAAATTAGGAGACATTTCGCCAATAACTCTCCAGCAACTCTAGTGCGAAGCAAATTCAAATAACACACAACAGCCATTTAGCCAAATCTTTGTCAATAACAAAATACCAGCATGCTTAAATTTATTTCAAAGCACTACAAACACTGTTTAAGTATGTGTTAACATTGCTTAACCATTTTTAAATTACAAAAGGTTCTTGGAAAACAATAAATCGACTAGAACTCCAGGCAATTTGATCGGTTGGAAAAGAAAGTGGCACTGATTTTCATAACACAGGCTTGCATCTGAAGCTTACTCAGGATTAAAGATTTATCAAGTACTTGAGAAATATGTATGTCTCAAAAAAGCGACCACAGCCAAGCCCAATGGCAGGACACCATACATCACTCCACATTAAGAAAAAAAAAATCTTTATCCGTATACATTATCATGACAAACCCTAAGCTTGCAAGGATGGTTTGCCAAAAGTTTATTTGGTACAATTAGCTGAGTTTGGGTAGGATGTGTTTAAAATTTCAAATTACAATCAATCTTATGATTTAATCCAAAAAAATAAGCTTTTAAAAGTTTGTGAATTGAAACTAGATCAAATACTACATGTTTCTTGAATTGAAAATCCGAGCCATAGCATATAAAATTTGATGCAGATAAAGTTTTCTCGAATATTTTTTCTTTTTCTTTCTACATATTGGAATCATCTATGTACACACTTAATCGAAAGCGAAATAACAGGCAATTTTTTAAAAACTGTTTTACTATTTTTCTTTGAGCTTCCAAATCCGGGGGAGGTGCAATTGCCCTCACAGCTGCCTTGTTTACTACTAAATATTAGTACTATACATACACTTACTATTTAAGCAATGATGTATATTATTTGTTTTCTTTCTTAAAAATATTAGTATCCCTATAATAGTTTATGTCGAATGCCATATTAATTGGACTTTTAATTTGCCGCTTAGCCTTACTTAGCCTGTTTAGAATGCGGCCTTGAGTTCTATCCTACTACTCATGGACAAAAACCTTAACTTACACCTATACCACACCAATACACACACTTTACAAACCTAAATATGCAGAGACGCACCCACCCTTACATTATCCTTACCGATCGAAAGAAAGAAAAAAAAAATGGATCTAAAACAGGTACTAAACAGCAAGGAGCCTTTAAAGGTACGTCCCACCATTGGGTCTCCTGTCCCTTTCCGCGGGTAGTAGATAGATACATACATAAACATCGAATAGGACTGTTGCCGAGTTTTGCGGGAACGGATCTTTTAATAAATTTCTCTGCCCTACCCACTTGGGTTCATTAATTTCTTCTTCGGAGGAATATATGGCGTTTTGGGGAATTGATGCATTTGCTGTGGTAATTGGTGATGCGAGGTTGTAGGGATTATAATGTTCACTCGCATGTAGCATTGGAATATATCGTAGAGGAACACTTAACAGTTAGTTTAATTTAGTTTTATGCATCTTCGCACTAGAGATACACGAGGGCTATGGGACACCTACAGCCAAAGAGCTACGCTTCAATGTCAAGTTAACCCTCCATATTTTGGTAGATTTGGATTCGAAGTAGCATGTGTGTATTCTCTATTTTAAACATATTATGAAAATAACTTTTTCCGTGTTATATCCAACATTTGGTCAACCTTTCAGTTGCCTTGTTGTTGCTGAAGAAGCTACCCCAAGATAAATTTTATTAGCGTACAAAAAATTTTCGGTAATTTGTCTCAAATCATGAGATAAAAGATGGATTTATTTTTAAAACCATATATAAGGATCTTTTGTGAAAATTCGAAACTGCGGGCAGCAACTTTGGGAAAGACAATCTGTGGTTAGACAGTTGGATTTTGTGTTATTTGAGTAGTATTAACTAGAGAAAATTTAATATATGAATTTATCACAAGAACCTATCCTAAAAAAAAGGTTAAGTTCTTATTCAAAGTATAAATCTTGCAATTTAAATAAAATACAAATACTTATCTAAAAGAGTCGGAAATTAGCATTAGGTAAAAATATGCCTCTGAAAAATCGATTCCCTACAACTTTTCAAACAATAATTACGTATAAAGATATGCATTTCTCTTTAACTCAAAAGGAAACTGCATCAAGATACATAAAACAGTCTGCACGAAACACTCCGAAAAATTCGCCAACCAGTTCAGTTGCTTTTATCATTTCAAAAAGAGAAGAAAAAAAAAGTCCTTAACCCTCCAAGTGCCCAACCCGAGTTAACTCGCGAATATTTTTGTGCGCCTAGCGCCTGACCCGAGTTAACTCGCGAATATTTTTGTGCGCCTAGCGCCCGGCCCGAGTATACTCGGGTTGACCAATAGTGCTTACCCCCACAGACCTCCGGTGGCGATAATTAGAGGGATGGGCTAAGTGTCAACCAGGATCCCTCAACTCAGTGGGGGGTTAATTTGCTCTTGTAGTAATTTATGGTTGCTGGAATTTTATTTTGTGCCAAATATAGATTGGCGACAAATAAAGTAAAATTTTTGCAATTTATTTTATGGTTTTATTTACAATGACAACAGCCGAGAAAAATGAATGTTTGTCACGCTTTAAACTGTAGTTTCTAATTAAATATCGAAATCATCTTTGTTCATGTCTTTGAAATGTTGGTACACTTTTTAATAAATTATAGTGAATTTGAATTTCGATTCTTTTCTTAGTTTTAATTTTTCTTACGAAATTTTAAGTATTCTTTTAATGATGATCTTAAGATACCTTATTTTCTGTTTTTCTGGGGTTTTGCTAACTAAATACTGGCCAGCAAACAATTATCTTGATAATAACATAATGCCTGTTAATGAGATTATGCTAAGTGAAAAAATACCGCTTTTTCTTACACCACTTTAAATTTAACTTTTTTTTTTTTGGCTTTTGTATTTTTTCCCTTAACGAATTATTTTTGGTGCATAAAAAAGTTTTTTTTTACAAAAGATAAATAACTGTTTTGATTTACCAAATTTATATTAAATTAAGTAAAATTAACATGAAAGTTATGATAGAGCTCAATTTACCACAATTATCAATGGATAATTGTGATAAAAACAGATTGACAGATTTAAAGTATATCCTTTACTGACGAATCCACAAAGTTTGCTTTGATGATAATCCTCTCCCTTAAAAAGACACTAACGCTCGTATTCACCAGGCACGATTAAGCGCAGTTTAGTTTCTGAACCGGTTCTAGTTCGCGATTAGCCTCGAAACGGTATTCACCAGCACTTAATCGTAAACATAATCTCAAATTAAGTGTTCGAGATTAAACCCCCTCTCGTGGTGGTTTAATCTCAAGGAGTTTTGGATTAACCAATAGCGTTCGAGCAGCATTTTAGTAAACAAGAAGAAAATGGCAGATCGCTACGATGATTTCGAATCTTTGATTTCATTAATTTACAACGCCTAGAAACGGTAGAAAGGAGGGAAAGAAGTTTGAAAACAGAAGTTTTTCGAAAATGTGGAAATGGCCAGCTATTTATCGGCGATTTAGGAGCAGGTCAGCCAGCAATAAGCAGAATCAATAAGATTGAGGCTGATTTTCATAAAATTACCGCAATCGGACCTAGAAATGCAAGAGGTAGGTTATATTTCAATCATTATTATGATAATTATTTTTTTGTTTTATCCTAGTTTATGGTCCAGAGCCTTAAGGGAAAATTCGGCGACATTCAAAAGGGGGATAAATAATTCTACTCTAGCTACCAGTTCCACTGTCCTTCGACGATCTTTATGGTTTATCCGTATATTTTATGGTTTTACTACAAGTGATTTTCGCTTCCTTTTGTTATAATAACTTTCGATTCGTATTTTCCTCGATTACGTACCACTCTTCCGCGATGTAGCTAAATTTGGCGACCAACGAAAAAGTCGCTGGGCCATTAACTAGGATTTTACCTTGTTTACAGCCAGTTGAAAAAAATGCTCTAGGCTATAGGCGGTATTCTTGATTTGCCCTTGTGCAGCCAAAACAAACGTATTTTTCCAACCAGCCTTTATTGTTTAAACTAGTAAAGCTTAATACAATAACTTAATAATTCTTCCAGCAAAGTATAAGGTTAGAAATCAAAAAGAAAAAGAATCTTTCTCGTAACACAACCAGAAACAAAGTTTGGTACTAGCTCATTCAATATTCTGTCAATCGGCTAAGGAAGTTGTCTTTTATTAGTGTTCACAGTTTTGGTGTGAGTCCTGCTTCTGGCATTCCTATTCTGAATCTCTTTAAATCCTTAGGCACTGATGTGATTGCCTCTAGTGTAGCACACAAAAAAGACTACCATTACCAAACATAATTTTACTAATTCATTCATTATACAAGAGCTTAGTTCCAGTAAATGTTGTTAAGATGTAGGAACAAGAAGGTTTTTTTTGTCAACACATCTGATAATTATATTTAACTCAATGTATCTTGATTTTACCCTAGACCCTTACCTCCACCCCTCCCACACACAGTATAAAGTTTACAAGGTATCCTTAAAATACACTTTCCGTTCGTAATCAAAGGTTGTATTTCGATTATTAAGTATAAGTGACTATACGACGACTTTTCCAGGTTAGCAACATCCTGAAGTTGTGTAGTTTCTGGATGTTGACGGAGCTATTAATTTTTCAGAATCATTAGGGATCTGTGTTATCTTGATAATTTTATTCCTCTTTGGGGTTTGTTTACATGATTGCCAGAAATGTTTAACGCTTGTTGTTGAAACGTTTAAAATTGGGAAAAGTTTCAACATGGGAATTTATCTTGTTTTACACATCTCTCAATGTAAGAAAGTAAAATATTAATAGTTATAATTTTATTATATGTATTGCTAATAAATTACACTTTTACCTTCAAATGTTTTATTTTTATTTTTTTTCCTAGGTTAGCCAAAAGTGTTATACAGATAAGAAAATACGCTCTTTGACTTTACAATAACCTGAAAGTGTACACTATTTCGGACAACTCCTACCTGAGAGCCATCTTGCTGATGGATGTGTCGAACAACTACCATGTTCTTGGAGACAGCGACTATTCACTGAGAACATACTTGATGCCATTTTTGAACCCAACAAATGATAGGCAGAGGAGGTAAGGAAAGGAATCGTATTGTTTGTATACTCTTGAATCATCACACAAACCTATTTAAAATGAACCTGGGTACATCCCAAAAACAAAATCATTGATTTCTGAATATGCTTCGATTTCTAACGACAATCATAAAACAGGTTGGGATGCGTGCTACGATAGTGTTGTAACCCTACCTTGGCTTAATATACTGGGTTGCCAGTAATAATTATTTATTGTTAATTGAAAAATCACTAAATTTTGTCAAGTAGTTCTGGCCCACCAAGTAAGATTTTATCTGAAATATTTTGATTTTACTTTTAAAATAACATTTCGTTATTTTCTAAAGTAATTAAAAGAATTAACTAGATTTTGTTAAATCCTCTCTGTTTCTAATTACATATATTTATAAATAATATTTTTTTAAAAAACTGATTCTTCTGGAAGATAATTATGGTATATATCATCGGTCAAATGACAAAGCCATGAATGTGCAAAAACACAGATATAGAAACACAAACACTGTCAAGCCCAATGTTTACAAATAATGTCAATTTCAAGAATTGGCACATTCGCAGTTTTGTTGTTTGACTGTTGATATACATGTTTGTGTATAACAATTTTTTTATAATTTTGTTAAAAAATGCTGTATTCAAAACTTAAAAATAACTTTTATCTATCATTTTACTTTAGTTTTCTGCCAAAAAAAACAAGTTTTTTAATAATTCCTACCCAGGCTTGGTTTTATTTAACAAAAAAGTTTTTTTGCAACCCTGAACTTACTTTTTTTATTATTCACATAATTTATTTTATGTTTAAAAAAATATTAATTTTCAAAACAAAGTTCACTTATAGAAAATCAATTTTTTTCTGGAAGTTTTATGTGAAGTATTTCGACCCACTCCTCGAGTTTATATTCTCCCTAAGTTTATAATAAAAATATTGCTCAGAATAGCAAGCCTATATTTCTTAAGATGACCAAAACAATTAATTTCCAAACAATTCAATTTCGTAAACAATTTTATAAAGCATACAGATCTAGCAATAGTTCAAAACAGTTGTCGACATTTGTAAATTTTGCTGATAACACTTTTTTTTTTAAGGTACAATGTATCTCAAAGTTTGGTGAGAAAAGCTGGAAACTACTATGGCAACAACTGTCCTTCACAACATAACCATCAAGTTGGAAGATCTTATTGAAGAAGACCTTATCTGAAGATGATACTTCAGCGATCGACATTCCAAATTCTATTGATGGAACAGCTAACAGAAATTTGATTGTTAATGATTATTTTTAGTGATGAAGGATATTTTATTTATAGGTCCTTAAAAAATCCAGAAGAACTAACATTAAAAATTTTATTATTTCAATTTGACTGATTCCATTTTTTTTTGTCTGTAAAAGAGTTATGCATGGTCCAACCAAGTACTTTATTTTAAAGTTATATTTTTAGTATTAATTAAGCAAACAAGTTCAGAAACTTTTTTCCCTTTAAAAAGATTAAACAATTATAATTTACATACAAAAAATTTTAATACTGCATTTGTTGTTTCCTCATGCTGTGTATACATGCTTTTTAATGTTTTTAATCAAAAAAATTTTAAGTATTATTGAAGGTTAAATATTGTGTCATATACATATTTGAAGTGTATAATTATATATAGTCGGTCAAATGACAAAACTACAAATGTGCAAAAGCACAAGGTTGGCGAGCCAAAGGCTGTTGAGCCCACTGTTTTCAATAACCTCCAATCTCTAGAACTGGCACATTTGTAGTTTTTTCCTTTGACCAACAAGATGAATATTGATATATTTATTTTCAAAATGTTCTAGGCAATTCATCACACTCTCACTTTTCTCGATCAATCTGTGTATTTGTAATTTATTTATAGACTGTGTGTGATTACATTTGAAAAATATTGTAATATGATTGACTTTGATGTCTACCCTTTCTTAGAAGAAATAAAACGTGTTTCACATAATTTATTTTTCAATTTGCAAATTTATAAATATGTAAATTATTAATATTTATTCACATACTTCTTTTTTTAAAAACATAAAAACATGTTGGTGGGATTTTCCAACTAAAGTTTCCATTTCTAGTAAATATGTATTTTTTATTTTGGTGGCATTCAAAAATATGTATATACATGTGCCAAGATGGGTTAAAGTGATGTCTCGACTAGGTGGAGATGGTGTAGGTGGAGATGAACAGGTAAAAAAACAAGACTTTAAAACAACAAATAGTGTTTTAGGGGTTGAAATTGGGCTTTTTTCATGTACTGATGCTTTGCCGAACAATAAAAACCACATTTCAAGCTGTGTGCTTAAGTGCGCCTAAAAATGGTCATTGTGACACATATAAAGATCCCCCTAGGGTCTAGAACAAGAATACCACAACAGTTTTGGCAACATATATGTCCCCAGGGAGTATTTTGTCCCATTGTGTGTTTTAACACAGGCTATGAATAAAAAAAATCAAATTTCAGCAGGAAGCTTAAATACTCGCTCAAAATGGGAGTGTGTGGTATCAAAAGAAATATATTGGCCACTACAAAAAGGAAACACCAAAAGTTTGGGCTTCATATGGTCCAAATTTGTCTTCTCTTCTAACATTGCATCTCCCGAAAGGCGACAGTTTTCACAAAGATACAGGCCTTCATTAAAAAATATGCATATACATGTGCCAAGATGGGTTAAAAAAAAGTTAGGATTTGAGTAGGTGGAGGGTAGAAGAAAAAAAACAGGAATTTCAAACAATAATTAGTTTCAGGGGGTGGAATAGGTTTTTCATGTTAAATCTTTAAGCTTGCACATAAATTAAATAGTAAGTTGCCTATTCACCTAACAATTAAAAATATTTATTATGCCTTTAAAAGACAACTTTTGAATATTTTTTTTAAATAAATATCGATGACTTGAATCTCTATTATCTATTTTTCACATTAATTTGCAGTATATTAGGCATATCTGTATGCCAGCTGATTGCCAATTATGTTCCACCTTATTTTTTCGGTGTTTTTTTTCATGTTCACCGGTACGGGATTTTTTATATTATTGTTATTTTGTTTCTTTCCTTTAATTAACACAATACTATTGAAAATAATAAGGAGAGCTAGGCTACCAGTTTATCTTGCTGGGATGGCAATTAAGTTTTGGACGGGAAAAACCCAACCCTATGTGTGTGCCTTGCCTTAGTTACAGAATGCTGAATAGGATTATTTTTCAATCCTATTAATTTGTTGGATGAAACTTTTATTGTTGTCTCTTCGATCATTTCATACATCTCTAGTCTCTAAGATCCGATTTTCAAAATTCTATTCACGAAAGTATTATACATCGTTTTGTTTACATTTGGCCAAGTAAACAAACATGTTTATTTCACTTCGTTTCTTTTACTCTACAAGTGGCTCGAAAATAGCACAAAATAATTTTCAGCCAATGAGAGACGACTTCCGGAAGTTCATCTCTGGACAACTTGATCGGGAACTGGTGAATACGAGTTTAGGATTAAAGTCGGATCAAGAAGTTGTAGTATCAAATGTGGATTAAGTTGTTCGGGATTAGTCCCGTGACTGGTGAATACGACCGTAACTGTGTTCAAGATTGCACACTTTTTGTTTATTTTAATCTTTATATAGATAATAAAAAACAATTCTTTTGTGAAAGACTTGCTAGTTAAAAAAAAAGGACGCTTATTTCTTATTCTGTCTGAAGTTATCTCTCTGCATAGAAAAAACGTAAAAAAAAAGTTTAAATATTTATCTATGATTCATTTTTTAATTACTTGAATTTTAGCAATTTATTTATGTCTGTGAATTTTTGAAAAGGATTTTTTGCCTTTTATATAAGGAATAAAATATATTACTTATTATTCAATGAACAAAATTCACAAAGAAAATTTCCTTTTTTTTGTATCAATGTACGTTTTCATAAAATTACCTCTTCTTATTTTAAGAGAAATACTTTTAAAAAAAACCTGGTAATATGTACCACTGTAATTGTGTGCTTCACCTTGTTTGAGAAACCAAGTGATCTGCTTTGAAAGTGCGTCTTTCAACACAACACGCCGAGCCGGCTATTTATACCATGTGTTTGTCAGGTGGGGAAAAGTGGGAAAAGGGGGTCAAGCTCCCCCCCACTCCGCAGCCTTCGTTCTGTACGGAGAGCAGCAAGGCCCCAAGCATGAGTCCTTAGGCTACAATGATAAGAGCCTGGACGCCACACGAAAAAAGAGATACATGCTTTCGAAGTTTCCAGCCATATTAGGGTCGCTCGATGGACAACTCAGCGACCCTAGCCATATGAGCCGTACGAGGCATCCTCTGATGAAATTCCCGAACCAAAAAGTGATTTGTAATGTAATAACGTATGCGTTGTCAGTTTGCATTCCTATTACTTAGATCTTGAATAACGCAATATGCATTCAGATAGTTAGCTAACAGTCAGATTATTTCTGTTTTTCTGTAAATATTTTTATATAACAAGTAAATTATAGGAAAATTAAATGATCATTTCTAATGTTTTGGATATTTAAATTAATCAAAAATCGAAATTATGAAATTCAGAATTCGAAATTATGAAGTACAGCTATTATAAAATAATACAATTATCAAAATTATATATATTCATTTTAGAAAAGCAATACACAGATAAACTAGATTTTCTAAACCGGGAAAGTGTATTAATTATTCAAATTTTTCCACACTTAACAAATTTTGTAAAATAGAATTTCATACTCTCAAATATTTTATTATATTTTAGTTAACTATAATTTTTGTGTTACTGCTTCGAAATATCTTTCAATTTTTCTCGCAACTCTTTCTAAATACAATAAAATATGTACAATAAAATATGCCAAAAGGTTTTTGGTTTCTGTAGGCAGAAAAATGTATTTTTATGTAAGAAAAGTACTTGTACTAAGAAGGTTGGCTTTCCAATTGACAAATATGTGTCGCCTTTGGGATTCGCATGCCATGGCGTAAAATTATTATTCGCAAGATCCTATGTGGAACCAATATGAAAAGTAAACAATGTTTATTGTGCTTCGGTTACTAATGGGAACGTTCCTGACATAGGTCAATGGACTACAACCAGAACCAATTACAATAGCATCAGAGTTTACTGAAATACAAGTACTTCGTACATAATGGGGAAAAGTGAGGGTATGGCTTTTGGGTGTGGTTTGTTGCTAGAAGGTTCAAAAGTTGTGATGATTGGCACCCAGATGCTTACTGTTTGTGCACTTATTTAGCTAGCAGTTTTCGCGAAAATGAAGATATCGATGAATCAGCAATCTGAAACATCCACTTTTTCACTTTGGAGCTGAATTTTATAAGAACTAAGCGAAAAGTTGAAACAATGATAATGTCGATGAAAAAGTTGCTTATTCTAACGTTATTAAATTTCTTCAAGGTAAAAGAACCTTTGGACCAGCGAATATCACGACTAAAACCATTTGAAACTTCTTAGCTTATATATTTGAAACCAATAAGCTGCATTCTATTAGTTTTAAAATTGTTTTAAAGCTGAGAAATATATATAATATTCAAGAAGTAGTTGTAACAGAGAACAGTTATTATAGAAAAGGAGGACCGTTGTTATAGAATCCGAAGGGAATTTCGGATTTTTAAAATCATTTAAATAAGGAGGGGAAAATATTTCAAGAGGCGAAAAGAAGTTTATTTTCCGTAATTTATAAAATCAGACTTTCAGTTTACAAAGGTAGGAATCAGTCAGGAGATGTAGAATATGTTGTGTGCTATTCCTTGTTTCGACATTTTCGTAAAGATTTTAAGTAAGGTTGTTGAAAGTGCATTTGTTTCACAGCATAAGAAAAAGAAGTAATAAGTTACTTAACTTGCCAAATTCACTTTGAGTTACAGTGCGAATAACGTGTAAACTTCCAAATGAAAGCAATATGAGAACATCTACAGTCTCTCACGCATGCATTTATGGTATACTACTACAGGGTGTCCTAAAAGTTCCCGTACTCCAACTTTAAGAAATCATTATCCGTGTTTAATTTTTCAAATATTGAATTTTATCGTCTGCTTATTATTTCATCAAATCTTTTGTTTTTATTGCTTGGTTTTTTTCGTGCTCAAGTTGTTCGGTAATAAAATTCCATGTCATTTTGTTCTTCATTGCAACATAATTTTTCGCGCATTCAGAGAATTGCGCTGCTTGAGGCCCATTTTAGATGTAAATCATAATGAAAGATGTAAAGAATTTTGGCGACATAAATATCCAGTTGATGCTATACCGAGTAAAGATACTCTATATAAACTCGTCCAGGGATTTTGTGTGACATCAGGTTCGGGGGAAGAGTGTAAAGTTCAAAGTGGCAAACCGAAAATTGTTACACCAGATTTAGTGCAAGAAACTCAACGAAGGATATTGCAATCTGTTTTTCGAGTCAAATGTTGATGGAACTGCATACAGATAACTTTTAATTGCATTTGTTGCATTATTCGAAGTGAATGAATGATATTATTGGTTCCAAAAAGGCGGTGCAACATGCCATACAAGTAATGAAACCATGGACATGCTTCAACATTTTTTTGGCGATCGACTCTTCTCAAGAAATCTTGGGCCACCTCGTTTCCCTAATTTGAGTATACCTGACTTTTTTTCCTGTGGGGATATTTAAAGAACAAAGTTTCTGAAGATAATCCACAATTAATAGAGGATCTGAAAAATGCCATCATGCTAAGGATACAAGAAGTCATTCCCAGCATCTTAAAATGCGTTTCTAAAAATATGCGCAAAACGCCTTCAGGTGTGCTTCAATGAAAGGGGTGGACAATTTGATCATTTAATGTAAATGTAAGTTCCAAATTTTTTTCTACGTTTTATTAAAAGTGCTTTACACCATAAGCATAAAAACAATGTTTTAAAGTTTGTTGTTTTGTGTGTAAAAAATTCACGAATCGTCAGTACGGGAACTTTTAGGACACCCTGTAGAATGGTCCCGCCTTACTGGGAACCCGTTAACTTCGCATTGTTTCTTTTTAGAGGCATGCTTTGCTTACTTGTGAAAATACACACAATATCTAAACTAAATTCAATTCGTGTTGGCGCGTGCGCAGGAAAAAAGCAAATAATAACAGAGAATGGCGTCAAGCTCCTGTTCGTTGTGTTTTGAAGTCCCTGCTATGGTCTGCCAACTCATAAAAATACACTCAAAATCAAAACAAATCAAATACGTGTTGGCTCAGGCGCACTTAAAAAGCAAATACTATTAGAGGATGGCGTCAAGCCCCCGTTTCGGCACGGTCGGGTATTTTCAAGCCCTGTTATGGTCCCGCACTCTCACGTGGATGACGGTTTTTTTAAAAAAAACTAATTATATTAATTAAAAATCACAATCAAATATGAAAAAACTAAGCCTCAGGTGCACACGTAGGAATTAAAAGGAATCTATATTAAAAATTTCGAATTTTTTAGAGCAGTCTAAGTAAGTCTTTTGCGATCCTCAGACAAACACACAGACTCTTTCTTTTATTATTATAGATGTGTTCATGCCATACTTACTCAGTTTGGTTTCTGTTATAGAAATGTCAGAAAAACAAATCGCGCTATTGCCATTCATGTAAGTAAGAGATATAGTGAACAACTAGTCAACCACAATATAATACAATAAGTAAATAATGCGTTTACCCATAAATTTATTATCATTTTAGGGTGTTTCCGCAGTCCCTTCACTCTTTCAAAAATCGAAAAACGTAATAAACTTTACAGTTTCTGTTTTAAATTATAAGTAACTATTTTTTTTTACTTTTAATTTACGTTGTACCTATTTCTATCCTTATATATATAAGAACTGTTATCAAACTGTACTTCCACATTTGCATTCTCTCTCTTCTAATAAATTTCTAGATATTTACAATGTTTTGCTGAGCAGTCATTCACAGTGGGTAAATTGGTCAATATAGCTGGACCAAAGTTGATTTATAACTTTCAAAGTTTTTGGACCATACGGGCCAAGTATACAATCATTGTCACACTGTTCTTTCTTTATTTACCCTGTCACATTTGCACTCGCAAGAATAGTGTATAAACTAATGTAGTTTTTTTCCGACAATCTAATTCCGAAGCTCTTTATATTTTACCATAACAATAATTATATTTTGCTTGACTTTTTATATAATCTGTTTCATTATGCCGCAAACTTAGGCCATGGTTTTAATGCTAATAAGAAGTTTAGAATTTGCTTTTACGAATGCTGCAAATTTAATTTTGCAGTTTTGCGAGATAATCAGAGTAATTTTTTATTGATATACTCTAAAAAGCGTACCATTTTTTTTATTTTTTTGTGATACATGTTTATTTTTCGCTTTAAAATAGTAACTCATATAAGCTATAATTCAAATAAAAAAACTTAAGGGGGGGGGGGACATTTCTAATAAAAAGATAACTTTTTATCAAAATTACCCATTAAACTCTGAAGACCCTTACTATTCATTAGCGTATACATGAAAACTGATAACTTTTAACTTAAAATCAAAAATTAGGACGTCTTTGGGTAGTTGTTAAAACTCTTTACAGTCTCTTCGTGTTTCATAGGACGCTAATTTCAAGTCAGTCACCAATCCCCCCATTTCCGGTGATTAGGGACGGTGTGAATAAAAGCAGAAAAGGGGGGGGGGGGCGCGTTCCTACTGGCACCACATTCTTTGACGTACCTTTTCACTGCTAATTCAATGGGTAATTCGCTGACAGATAGTAGACAAATATCCGTCCGGGCATACAGACAAATGAATAAAGTTATGAAAGATGGGTATCGGAGGTCATACCTTTCCAAAAAAAGAAAGAATTCTTAAGAGGGTTCATCAGACGCCACCTAGCGGTCGTCTCTCAATAGTAACTCTATGGTAAAATCGTGACAGTTTTCGAATGCATATCACAAGTAATTATTGGAATATTTTCACGCGGTTTGTGTCGTTAGACAGATTTGACTTAAAGATACAATTGCATGGTTGTTATTTTTGTTTAAATTTTTGTGAAAAAAAATTACATAAAAAGTTCACTTTAACTTCATTTTGTAAAAATTGAGTACAAGATATTAAAAAAATGAATCCACAGGTACCGAGATTGAACATTTCTGTCTTAAAATTGACTTTAAACTTTGAAATTGGATAATTTGAACCTGAGATATTAATTTAAATGTGAAGACAAGTGCTAAAAAATTGTGCAAAGCCACGCCTTCCACAAGAACCTCCCCTTCTCAGGGTTCATTTAGCTCGGACAGTACGTTATCAAAGACGGTGGAGCTTCACATGTGGTCTTAAGTCTGGGGGGCTAGGGGGGGGGGACTTTTTCCATCTTTGAAAAGGTAATTTCGCCGAAAATAGCACCGCAAACGCTGAGGGAAGTGTGCGAGGGTCTTTTTATTTTGTATTTTCTTAGTGCTTTGTCAATGGAACTCATAGCGTTCTTCGTCGTGGCTATTTCACAGCTCTGTACTACAAGTGTCGAACCCAGAAAGTGGAGTTGATTTGGTTTTGATGCCAAATGTAGGAATCGCCAAACGCGCATAAATTAGGAAATGATCGTTTTGTTCTTCTGTTTGATTCATCTTCTTGATTTGAAAAACATTTCTTTCTGAGTTCTTTTTTATTGCATTTTAAGTATAAATAAAATTATTTTAAATATAATTTAAGTATATTAGCTATTTTAAATAGTGAAATAATATACTAATACATAGTTTTAAAGAAAAAAATACTATTAAATAATTTCGTAAGAGCGTTTGCTTGGTTCTTGCAGTATATTGTTGTGAACTGTGCAGACATTTTAACGATTTAAAAAAAAAATTAAAAATTGAAAGTTACATACCCTTGGATAGAGCATTTCAGCATAAAAATAAATCGGAACAAAAAATATTTTAAAATGTCTCTTTACTATTGTCTAGTGACATTTTCTTGCATTCACATGGAAAAAATGCAGCAGAGTATCATATAGTAAAATTCCGAAGAGCGAATCCAATGCTTAAAAAGATATCAAAATTAATCCTACATTAAATTCAAGCAAACTATTAGCGATACCGTCGCGTCGCCTCGCTAAATGGAAAAACTTGTCCAGGACGGGTTCTGGGCAGGTAAATAGCTTCAGAGATTTTTCTTCTGAATTTCGGTCCCTCATTTGAACACGTAGAGTAATTATATTGATAATTGGTTACCTCAAGAATTTATTAAAATATTATCAAATGCCAATTTTCGATACGTATTTTATTCAGTGTAAACAATTCACTAGAGCAATTGTAATAATTACTCTTCTAATGAGTTATTTTTGTTTATAGAATGAAAATAACTATAGCTTATGGTTGGAAGAAATAATTTAAAATTGCAATCTAATATTTAGTAGAACCAACCACTAGGTAGACCGTTGACAAACATTTATAGATGTCCGCACGTACAGAGAACCGAAATCGGAAGTAGGAGAGAATACGGACAGATGGATCTCACCATGTCAATACCTACTTTCTATTTTTTTTTTAATTCTTAAAAAAAATAGCTAAATTGCACAACATTACATATAGCTTTGTAGGAGAAAGATATTTATAATGTTTGTTCTTTTAAATATAAAGAGTACTATTGAATAATATAATTTGCATTTTTGTTCTATTGTTGTCGTCCTATGTTATCGTCTGTTGTTTATATTATCTGCGATGTGATCCTGTATACTTTGTGGATTAAATTCCAATAAAATTGCCATATATGTAAAAAAAAAACTACTGAATAAAATAATAAAACTATGAAAGGCGGTTTTTGCAAGTCTAAATGAAATATGCTAGGTTTGGTATGAATGTCGAAAAATCCAAGGCTGTTTGTAGAACTCTATATACAATGCAAATTTGCAAACAGCATCAAGGCAAATTGCTCACACAGTAGGAATGTAAAGAAAATGCCAACTTTTATTTATCACTATTCACACCTTCGTTTTAGGAGGGAAAAGAAACAAAGATGTGATGAGAAGCAAGAGCTGCTTTCTTGTCCTGTATATTGGAGGTTTAAATGAACGCATTTTCTCTATTGTATTTGCACCTTCTTACAAAAGGTTTGAAGTTACATAGATGAATAGTACACGGGAAAAACCAATTGATTTTGTAGAGAAGTTTCCTTAGCAGGCCACTTTGGTGATGATAGCAAGTGATCGCCTAAACTTGTGTTAGGAAATCAGTTTCTACCACAGAGATCATAGTTAGAGTAATGGAGTGGAAGATCACGTGACCTCCAATGCTAACGACGGGACGCGCAAGGAGCTCCCAGAAGAGCCCCAATGAAGTCAGTGTTGTAGGTCACGTGATCTACCACTCTAATAATGTAACTACTATCTCTGTAGTTCCTAGCTACCAAGATTCAGGCGATTGACGATTCCGACGCTTGGACCAGCGAAGAAGAAAGAGAGAAACCGGTTTTCTGCCGCCAATGTTCGCCAAGCAGACAATTGCGGTCGTCCGCCTAATAAATCAATCGGTTCTTCCCGTGTACTCTTCATATGTGTATTTCATATAAATCGATAAATAATGTAATGTTTAAAAGATCCTGAGAAACCAAATCATTATTTAAAAAAATAAAGATTATTGTGATTATTCAGAATAATATAGGAAAGACCAGATCATATATAAATTACATATTTGTTAATTTGCATTTTGTATCTAACTTACTCCCGACAAAATGCTAGTACTATACAGCTCTTATACGCTGTATATTTTGTTTTTACAATGTACGAATATGTCTGCCTTGTAATGATTTTTCAATCTTTATTTTCACCAACCTATAAGGTAGTATAAGGTAATAAAAGTACTGCGATGGGGTCGAATCAATGAAGATTTTACGTTTGAGGAAAGAACTGGGATGGGGAAGGTAGCTCATCAAGCATGGAAGCTGACATAATCCAAGAAGGTTTTGAAAGAAGTATAGAAATGTACGGGGGGGGGGGGGGTGAGATACAAAATTATGATATATTGGAGATGTTGTAGCTGCGGTAAAGGTTGAGTTTTTGTGTAGTTCTTGTTCTTGTGACATTTTAGCCAAGTTAAGTTGAGTTATGCAAAGCTAGAGTCGGCTAGGGGGGTGTTAATTAAAAGGCTTGTAATGAGTAGTTCATGGCATTTTTTTTACCGTTTTGTTTGTTGTGATTCGTGCTGAAGCAGGGCTAAGCTCTTGTTGGGTCCACGGCAATTGACGGGAGGTTAGTCTACGTGATAAGGACTGAGTCCAGTTAGTCTGTGCACATCTACAAGAAAATTATGGATTGTCGACCGTATGGTGAGATTGAAGTTCAAAAAATGTAGTGCCAAAATCATATATTTAGGAACGTTTGCAGTAAATTGAGGCATATCGTAAGGAACCCGCAAAGCGGGACCCGTAGTTCATCGTAAGTTGATAGGAAGCCATATTTTGAGTATGAGAAAAAAAAATATATTATAAAAGCATCGGCCCATTGGAATGAAGAAGATAACTGTGATAAGTTAAAACAGCTTAGGTTGGATATTTTAAATATACCATACCATGCCTTCGGTGAACATAAAAATTGCCCAACCTATTTGTGTGATGCGAATAGCAATAATAATGTAGCCAAGTTTGTCATGTAATCATAAAAAAGATAGAATCTTAAAAAATAATCATAAAATAGAATTATCATAAAAAACAAACTCGTCTCTTGACCAGAATCCAAATTACGAGGAGTCGTCAATTATGGCCAATTACGGCAAACACAGCTAATTACGCCTCGTAATTTAGAACCCTGGTCAAGAGACGAGTTTTTTTTTCGAAAAAGAATTGAATCATAAAAAGAAACTCGTCTCTTGACCAAGGTTCTAAATTACGAGGCATAGCCAATTATGGCTTATTACGGCCAACACATCCAATTACGCCTCGTAATTTAGAACCCTGGTCAAGTGACGAGTTGGTTTTTTATGATTCCATTCCTTTCCCCCCTTCTTGATTAGTAAGTGTCTCAAAGTTTTTTGCATTTGGATTATTCATTAAAGCTGTAGAACACTCCGAATAGCGAGCGTTATTTTATAACCACAATGTATATATATCAAACTGCGTCTATTAAAACTTCTTATTTGATTCGTTTTTTTATGAAAAGATAATTAAACCAATAATGTAGATAGATTTTGGGTGCTGTAAGGATTTATTTTGTTACTGTTTTCTTCCCTCGTACAAAAAGGACATGTAAGTAATAATTATTATTAGCTGTGAAATAAATATTATTACTGTTATTTACAAAAACCATTAATATTTTAAAATTGTATACTGTTTAGTTGTTCAAACGCACTTCCTTAGCTAAAAATATGAATGACTAATTTTGCTCTTTGCAAACTTCATTTATTTTTCAACCACGGCCTCTATATGTTTTCTTATTTACTGTAATTGTTCGCTAATGATTACCTACTGATGACGAGCCTAAAAAATCTAGCAAGGTTTTAAAGTTATTGAAATTTTCGTACAAGGTTATAATTTGGGGAACCATACGTACGGCATTTCGCAGTGCTTCTTTTAACTTTTGTCCTACTTTTTTCAAAGAGTCATAAAATATGTAAAATGTCCTGGTTTTTGAGCTGCAAAATGTCCTGCATTTTTCGTGACGATTAAAATTTCTCCATTAGAGCCATAAGCAGGAGTTCTTTGTCCACAATCCATCCAGAATAAAATGAGAGAACGTTATATACTTTCAAATTCTTCAATCAAACAGTAGTGGTTTGCACTACTTTACAAGAATGAGTCGATTACAAGGCGGAAACTACTTTTTTGTTTTGTAACATTTTACTACATTGTTGTTGAAGTTTTACTATGTCCTTAAATCCCTAGTTCCTCTAATTGTCTACTAATGATTATCTGCAGTAAGATATGAGTTACATCAATCTAGCAATTCGACTAATTATTAATGGCATTTTCAAATATCGATAGCCAATAACTTTTTAAACAAAACAAAATCAAAGTATTCCTTTTCATGAAAGAAAACAACAGAAATTATTTTGTTTCATTACTTTTTAAAGGAGACTAAAAATAGTTTTTTGATAAAAACGATAAAAGCAAATTATCAAAATACAAACACATATTTTATTGCGTGAAATTTCTAATCTAAAGCCCTGGTTTGTAAGGACTGAAAACGCACGTCGGGGCGAGAAAAAATCGCCCTGCTCGGCGATATCAGCGTCTTATCTACGCAGGGTGGTTTGTTAGGACTCGCGTCTAGCGAAGCGTCATTATCTTCTAGACTGCGTTGTGGACAAAGGCGACTCTTTATTTCACTCTGCGAAACTTATCATGCATCGTTCTTTAGATTTTTCGAATAAGTATTTCTAATTTTGACGTCTTTGTGCAATTATGCATTAATAAAAGCTAGAAAATAAATGAAAATTATCTAGATTATTTAGGAAAAAACAGTTAAAACTCCACTGCAGCTTTCTTAATACACATATATGTGAGCAATAAAAAGAACTTGATTACCTTATAATATAGTAATATACTATACTGTAGTGTATACTGCAAAGAACTTTAAAAATTACGGTATATTCTTTGACCCAATTGAAGTTTTAGAGGAATAGATGACGCTTAACTTCGATAAAATGTAGAAAATAGGCGCAAAGTTATTTTTTACAATATATAGTGCCAAATAT
Source organism: Hylyphantes graminicola (assembly GCA_023701765.1). Lineage (NCBI taxonomy): Eukaryota > Metazoa > Arthropoda > Arachnida > Araneae > Linyphiidae > Hylyphantes > Hylyphantes graminicola. The sequence goes on along the minus strand of CM043121.1, from coordinate 17,851,043 downwards.
TTAAGTCTTCTAAGCTTTAAAGTTCTATTCTAGGTTTAAATTTTGGAGAAAAAAAATCATTTCGGAAAGTCACGGTGCAATTAAACAATCGAATTATATACTATTTTACTAGTTGATACTGTTTACAATTTGACTTCTATCTTTGCAACCGGTTCGTAGAGTAACCATTTCATCTTTGTTAAAAACATAAATAGCCATTTTATTTTCAGATTAATAAATTCGTATGGAATGGAAAGCTGTTTTTGGGGTTGGGCAATCGAAATGATTTTAGCCATTAGTCACAAATTTACACAACATAGGGATATATCTATGCTGTTTGAAGCATAACTAGTTGATAATAAGCTTAAGGTGTAATTGCACTCATCGATTTCGACATTATGCAAGCAAACCTAACTTAAAGTGATATTTCAGTCAATTAATTTAAACTCCAATTCTAACCAATACTAATGCCATAGTTGACAATCCATGTGATCAATGACGAAGCAAATAAAATTACAAATTAACGATGTCCATAACAATAAAAAGAACAGTTTAAATAATTAATATTCAATAAATTATATTATTGCAAGTTAACAGTCCGCAACTATCCCTTCTTCTTCCGAATAGGTAGAAAAAACAGCCACCATGCTGCGCGTTTGAACGCCGAAATCAAACCAGAACAGATACCAGTTTTTCGCCCGTCGGGAGAAGCGATACTTCTGTCGTAGCGGTCACGTGATAGCTATGGCCAATAAGAAAGCGAACGCTTCAGACGCACGGCTCAACGGCCGAAAACGTGTTCTTACAAACCAGGGCTACAAGGACCGACGACTGAAGCTATCAAATCTCTACTTTCGCCTGGCCATGCGAAAAACCCAAAGACTAAAAACAAGTTTTGCTATCTTTCTCCAGTTACTTGAACAAAGGAAAGAGGGGTTGGATGGGCCACATGTTATGCCTCCAGCTTTTTCTCGGAATACGGAGGGTTGAAATCTCTGTCCCCTAGTGTGTTTGATTGACGCAGTCAATCATGATGTTCAGTTCTGTGGTTGGTTGGATTTGGGTCTTAGTGAGGCCAGTAAGCTCCACCTACTGAAAGCTGCTTTTGCGTAGCTTGTGGTGAGATATTAGTTTCGATATCACTAGTGACACCTCTTAAGATCCGACGGATTCAACCGATTTTGGAAGAGCGATATAAGCGAACAGACAGACGGGACATCGCCAGCATTTAAGGGGTCTAAGGAGTCTTAAAAATGTGCAAAGAAGGCACTACAAAACATAGTTTGATCTTTCATGTCATTTTTGAACTACTCAATGTATAAGTATAATTTTTTTATATGTAATTCTACAAGATTTATTTATTATGAAACAAGTTTTAAAATTTATGAAACTTTAGCCAAAACTAAAATAAATGATATTAAACATGAAGCTACTTGAACACAGTGTGATTAGTCTTGCGCGGCAAATTGTGAGGTCAAAATTGAAAAAATGACCAAGAAAATGGATTTATATTGTACAAATATGTACAAACAAAGACTTATACCTAAATTCTCAGCTCAATTTTAATTAGAAATTATTTTAAAAATAATTTAAAATCAAAATTTTTAAATTTTTAAAAAAAATTTTAGAAAAAAGATATTAAAATAAATTCTAATTCAAATTGAGCTGAGAATTTAGGTATAAGTCCTAGTTTGTACATATTTGTACAATATAAATCCATTTTCTTGGTCATTTTTTCAATTTTGACCTCACAATTTGCCGCGCAAGACTAATCACACTGTGTTCAAATAGCTTCATGTTTAATATCATTTATTTTAGTTTTGGCTAAAGTTTCATAAATTTTAAAACTTGTTTCATAATAAATAAATCCTGTAGAATTACATATACAAAAATTATACTCATACATTGAGTAGTTCAAAAATGACATGAAAGATCAAACTATGTTTTGTAGTGCCTTCTTTGCACATTTTTAAGACTCCTTAGACCCCTTAAATACCTATCCTTTTTTACCGTCTAAAAATGGAACCTACCTGACTCGTAATGTCGAGGGCATATGACTCAGGCGAGCTGACCATTACCCATCCGCCACGGATGTAGTTTGCATATTTAAATCGTCCAAGTAATTTTTATACACAGCTCAAAACAATTAGGGGAACACTTTGCCTACTTTTGTAAACATTTTCAGCTCCAACTTCTTTTTTTTTTTGTTCTAAAAATCTAAAATGAGTGTAATGGATTCATTATGCACCCCGAATAAAATAGTAAAAAACAGGGTAAAAATATTTTAATTTTTTAACTAAAATTTAAGGGGAAAATATTGGAGTCTTAACTTTTGAAAACATTATAGCAATACTTCTTTTCAAAAGTTGATTTGTTAAAAAAATAAAGTTAAAACCTATTTTAAACATTTAAGAATGCAAGCGTGAAGAATTTGGGGTAAATTTACTTCGTAAAATTTTTTTAGGAGTGAATTTTATTTTACTATGCTTTTGATGTTTTCATTTAATTAAAACAAGTATTCTTTTAATTCTTCAAAAGACACGATTCTTCTATCTAAGTAGGTGCGAGCTCAACTTAGTGAGAAAAAAAATCGCAAGCTAATGATTCCAAATGGAACCATTGGGTCGACAAGGTTTAAACCATGCATTACCCTAATTGTTTTGAGCAGTGTACTTTTGATACCAAGTGTTTCGTAATCAAAACAGCAAAAATTCTGTTTTTAAGATAAAATCTGCATAAAATTTACAAATTGTATCTGTTTATGGAGAAAATGTGTTTTTTGACAAAATGGAATTATCTATTTCAAAACTTATACGAATTTTTTAAAATATATATATCTTCTGCAGAAAGATAACAGAAAAATGTTAGTTTCAAAAATTATTTTTTGCTTTACGAAAATCGAATATGTACACACATACACAAAACATCCAATTCAGTAACCAACCACCAGCTAGCCACATTTTAGAAAGATAAATGAAAAAATCTACTTTGAGTCGAAAATGAAACTCTCAAGGTAACCCAGCCCCACTGGAACTTAACCGCTAATGATCTGCCTGGGGTAGGGGGAGTTTCGGCAAGACCCTGGACAAAGACCACCCAAACTTAGCAATTCGTCCCTGTCATCACCGCCACAGGTAAAATGGGGGAAGCTAAAGTAGCTCGGAAAATCGAAGCCTCTATCTGGTCAACTCGCATGTTTCAGGTGGGCGCTGGGCGGTAATATTCGAAAAAATAGAACGGCGCTTGCAGGGTTAACATAAAACAACTTCCACAAAAACGTTACCTTTTACTAAATATACATCGAGGTATCTGTAGCTAATAAAAGATAGAAAAAAATAAGCCGCTTTAATCTCCAAAAGATATAACAGGACCCCACATTACAGGAATCCCCTTCCATTTGGAGACGATTGCACCCCTGTTTGATGGATTGGTGTCCCCTCCAGCAAAGTTGAGCCTCGTAATGATAGGCGAAAAAGCTTCGAGGTAGTAACTGGCGCACGTTGACTTTGTGGCCAAAAGACTTAAATACACGGAAAAGACACATCGTATGAAATGAAGTTTTTTTTTTCTTGGGGAGAGGAGATTGAAAAGAAGTTGGCACGCAATGCGATTTGAAGTGATAATCGTGATGAGGTTTCTGGTGTTTACACCTGTGAGCTGATATGCTGTGTGTCTTCGATAGAAAATAAGAAGTTTTAATTGAATTTACCAAACTTTTCCGCAATTTCTGTGAAGAGCCATTGAATTACTAACAATACCTTAAATTTTTAACTTTCCGAAAAACACGTTAATTTTATACTTAAAACTGGACCAATTTTGTACTAGAAAGAATCATTCTAAAAAATTTTATGGAGTCTCAATTTTTTCTGGAAGCAAAGACAACTGTACATTTTTCGAAATTTTCAATTATCAGAGGTGCTTCAAGTAGTGTTTCGTGTTTGAGTACTTCAAAGCTAGCATTTGAATCTACCTAGTATATTTTTCAATGACTGGCGTTTATAGAATATTTGATAATCACATATTGGGGAGTTAGTATCATTTACATTAAAATTTTACTGAATATTGCACAAAGATTGTCCAAATGAAGTGGTATTATACGCTCTAACAACTGAATTGCAATAACCTAAACACATACACAAAAAAAAATTGCACCACACACACAAAAAAATATTGTATCGGTATTATTAATAACCCTAGCCTGAAATATTTTCCAACCATCAATACATGCCGGATGATCTTCATAAATAACCCAAAAGAGAAACGACAAATTAATTCTACAACGAATTTCAAAAAAGGCCTCTGGACAACCCCAATAATAAATCACAACACCTGAATCTTCTCTCTCGCCATTGCCATTATTATAAGAAACTTCATTTCCATACACTGTCTAGGTAAGGTGTGTCCTAACCAATTGGAACGAATATGACCTTGAAAACGATTTTTTTTCTTCCAAAATTTCGGTGTTGGGAATCCCTCAGGTTGAAAGTTATTAATTTTGTTTGGGATTATGTATGTATTTTTTTTGTCACATCACCTGTCGGTATTGCAAGGCTATGCTAAGTTGGAATAAATTAAAATAGCTATTTATCTTAATACTTTCTTTGTGAATAATATATGTAGAAGGCTTTAATTAGTCGCTATTATTCATTTTTAAAAACAGTAATCACATTGAAAGGCGAAGCAAAATCTGCATAAGATTTTTAGAAGACACAAAAAAAGATGAACTATTTTCTTTGGTCTAGTGGAAAAATTACAACCAATTATTACATTACAAAAAAAAATACTTTTGTCGCTTTAAAACCGAAAACAGATTTTATTATTAACAACATGTTTTTAATTTGTATTTATTATATTAAATTCGTAATGAGTTCCTGAAAATGATAATACTTATAATTGTTTTAAATAACAGATCAAGGTGTGATTCACCTTTTAAAAATAATCGATTACAGAAAATGAGCATTATTTGCAGTTTCTTACGATCCACGGCCATTAAAATAGGATCAGCGCATCTTAATATGAGGTTAAAACTTTCACAAAAAGACTACCGTCAAAGAAGATTTTTACATATTTTGATCGATCGCATCTAAATCACGCTTTCGCAGTAAACAATAACGTTTTTTTAGTTCTTTAAATGACATACCCTCGAGCTCTTATAAAAGTAACAGTTAACACGGGATTACGACACGGTATCACGCCAATAATTCATTTCATGCCATCAAGGAATACGGCGAATAATTACACCGTTCGGGGGAATAAGCAAGAAGAAAAGGGAGACCTTAAGTCGGCCCGTGCCCTAATTTTCCCTTCCGCGAGCACAAAATACAACATTTTTATCAACTATCCACTTTAATTATAATTGGAGGAAGACTCTCCGATAGAGGTATATCTGCGGCACAAACGAAAACAGACCTAAGTAACATTTAATTAAGATGGACATTGGGCTTTTTTCTGCTAAAATGCATGTATAATGGAGACAAAATAAGAAAAAAATTTCAGGGGCCGTGTTCGAGGTATGGCGACCTTTTCAAGGTTGGTTCTTTCAGGCCCCTTTTGGAGTACCTTTCATTATTTTTTTTACCTGCAAAATGAGAGTTTTGTGTAATGAGATATAAGTGTACAAGTTCGGTGGAAATGTCAGTAATTTATCTAATGAGGAATTCCTGATTGCGAAAGTGTGGCTAAGTAGTTTTAATCTTACTGAATTATGAAGCAGGGTTATTAGTGGTGGCTCTAACGGGATGTGATTTAATGTTTACGCATATTACAGAGAAATATCGAGTGAACTGTATCGCAAATTCGGAAAGTAAGTTTTCTAACTTAAAAAATAAAATTAAAAAATATTTTAATTTATTCTGAATCAGCAAAACATATTTGCTAACCATAAATACTTTTTTTAGAGTGTGATCTATAGCTTTCACAAAACATTATAATTTTAAAGAAAACTTAAATGCTACAAAAAAAATCATTTTTTCCGAAAACCATATAATTTCTTTTTTTTTAAATGGATTTCCAAATAGCTATTTAAACGTGCTAAAACACATCAGTCAAAATTAGGCAGGATGTCAACTTAAGTAGCGCATCTAAACTTACCTCGACCAACTACTTAACATAGGTAGTACTTGACATCAGGTAATAAAACATAAAACAACCTCTAATTAAAACATAAAATCTCGCCAATTAATGAGCATAACAACACATTTATCTATGAAAAAACATCAAAAACCATTTCCAAGTCCCCCAATGAACTTACCTTAATCAACTACTTAACATAGGCCGAACTTGAAACATAAAAGGTTTCAAAACGCAGAAACTAACCCTCTAATTAAAACATAAAACCTCGCCATTTAATGCAAAAAAACACCACATTTATCTATGAAAAAACACCAAAAACCATTTCCAAGTCGCACATCCGAACTTACTTCAATCATCTACTTAACATAGGCCGAACTTGACAGATTAAAGGTTTTAAAAACAGAAACTAACCCCTAATTAAAACATAAAATCTCGCCATTTAATGCAAAAAACAACACATTTACCCATGAAAAGACACCAAAAACCATTCCCTTTTCGCGTGATACCAGCCCATATCGACACATATCCCCAACTGTATCATTGACAGGGATCATACAACGCCGAACACCGGACATCTTTAACAGGCCCACCAGAGTCGACACGGCTATTATTTTGTCACTTCGGGATCTCAATTCGCAATAAATAAACTCCGACTCTTCCCCCTTAAAGACCCCTTAATACTGCCTCCCCGATATGTGTAAATAAAAGGCAAAACGCCCGTAAAAACAATAAATAACCTAATAGGGTGCTTTAGCTGGGCAGTAATAGGCCTCCATATGGCGGTATTATGCATATTGGCCGGAAAATAACGCTATTATGTGTGTGTATGTAACGCGCTAGATGTTGCTGGTTTTTTGTTGCTGGGGTTATGTCTAATTTATTCCCGAGGTTTTGTATTGCGCTGTATATACAAATTGGTCAGTGTCTTAGTTCGTTGTGATGTTTGAAAGAATTTTATTTAAAGTTTCCTTCTGTGGTCGGGGTTCAGTACACTAACAGTTGATTCAAGAAAAATTACCACTATCAAAGATAACTCTTTTGCATTCAATGAACAAATTAATTAAATTTTTGTATTGATCAAGTGTTCTGAACATTTTTTTTGTATAATCATTTGTGCCAACTTTGGTTACATTGTTTGAAAAATCCTCCTCCATATTTCCATATTTATGTATTAAAAATTTATTGAATTTTATTATGCATAAGTTAAGTTCAATACTGCTATAACTTGTTGATAGTACAAGTTACTTTGATACCAATTTTTCGTTACTTTGATACCAAAAATGTCTAGTGAAGTCGATAATTTTGAACTTTCAGTGAAATAACTTCTGAATATGTCTAAACATAAATAAGATAAAGCTACGGTGCATAAACAATAACATACACTAGCCTACTAAAAACTTAGTAACTGAAAAACATTTTATTAAAATATTAAGAGGGATTGTCAGTCCTATAAAGCTAATTCATTAGTTCCTGAATCACAACTTCCACAGAAGCATATCTTTGCCGTGTTAGTCCTTTTTCACAAGTATGGGAATCCTTAACATCGAAATGAAACAAATTTGAAGCAAACATATTATCTAGTTATTTAATTATATATATTTGAAGTTTTAAAATGCCAAAAATATACAGCAGATGATGCTACTATTTTAACACTTTATCCATTATTAATTAAATAACCAGATGTTATTTTCTTTTCAATTTTGTTTTAAATTGATGTTATGATAATCCCCATACCGGTTGAAAATGGGATAACATGGCAACGCAATACTTCTGCATAAGTTGTTATTTCAATACTAATGCATTAGATCTATGGGACAGACAGTCCCTCTTACACTCTTAAAACAAATGAGTGAAATCCACTCCAGTTGGAGAAGTGCATTTTCGACACTGGAAAGGAATGAATATTAACCCAGACTGAGTTAAAATCACTCGTTAGGAGTGATCCTGTCGGAGGCTTAACACACAAAGAATCCACTCTTTCCGGGAAAGTGCATTTTCCAGACTGGAGGAGTGAAATTAACTGAGACTGAGTTAAAATCGCTCGTTCGTTTTAAGAGTGTAAAGATTGCAGTTATTATGTTGTTCCACCTACTTTCTTGAAACGTTGAGTGTGCGTTTGTCCCTTTTGATTCTCTGCTCCGCATCCTTCAGACGAAGCTCGATGGATTTCCACAGGGGTGTCCCAATGGAGCCACTCTTCAGGGCGTCTGCACTGTGCATCAGGTCTTTGAGGTTGTCTTGCAGAGTCTGGTGGGACTCCAAATGCTGGAAACATAGTGTCCAATACAATATACTAAGGTTTACTCGAACTAGGGTACTTTAAGTAATGCTCTAGACTGGGAATTTTTAATAGTAGCCAGTGGCTAACAGAGTAAAAAAATGGTAGCCACATTTGGATTTTTAGTAGCCAGTTTTAAACTTAAGTTTATATGACAAAGAGAAAGTGCTATTTTACACAAAACAAAATTTTATTACGGACATTTTTTAGATGAAAAGATTGATGGTAAAAAAAGGACCATACCAAATATGTAAGTATTATGTGATCGGCCATAATTGGAAGGAAACAATTATTTTATGTACCAACAGTTCAACTACAGGGTGAGTAGCAAAAGTTTATTGTAAAAATTAGTCTTTCTTCCCGAAAGAAACGAATTGGAGCGTTTTATTATTATTATTTTAGAAATGCAGCTTCAGTATTAATTATTTGTTGAACAAAATTAAAAATTATGATCGCCAATTTTGGAGACTGAAGTTTGATTTTTAGGTAGCCACTTTCGATGTAATAGCCGTCAGTTGGCGACTGGCGACCGCTAATCTAGAGCATTAACTTTAAGAGGCAGTGAGAGCATTATTTTCACTTTACCAACTTTACCCTTTAAGACCGGTTCTCAGATGGCGCTGATTTAAAATTATGAGACTGAATTTGAAGTTTTATCTAAAAAAAATGCTTTAAATAGCACCAATGCCAGAAATTCCTTAAAAACAAAGTCATTTTTATACAATAACGAATGGTACAAGTCAGCTGCTTCGGTATCTATATTTTTGAAGAGCTTGAAAATTCTCTTTTATACCCCGCAAGATCGTGACAGCTCGGTCGGAAAGGGTTAACAGATGTTGTCTAATTTAACTGCAAATAATATGATTACCTTAACAGATCAGTTTCAAAAGAAATAATACGGAGATAGCGCTTTACATTGTTTTTTTAGTGTAATTTTTCTTTGACAGGAAATGTTCATCGGGAATATTTTTTCTTTAAAGTCACAATGCTCGAATTTTTATAAATCATTGATTCGATAAAAAAAACTTCAATATTTAAAAATTTTGGATGTTAGCAAATAAGGCAATATTTATGTATACTTAAAAAAATAAGGACGTAATAATGAAAATGGATTTGTAAATGGAATAAGGCATTTCATATTGGAATTTCATCGCTGATAAAACTTGGTATTTCTGCCAAAAACTCTAATAAATTCATTCTTATTTAAATTTAAAAGTTACATTTTCATGTTTAGTAAATTATTTATAACCGCAAGTTTTTAAGAATTCCCTTCATATGTGCAGAGCAAAAACTATATAACTTGCTTCAATTGTAATTAAATGCTCACGTCTATTTTACCATACATAAAAATGTGTTTATAAATAAAATACTTTTGTACTTACAGAATTACTACTTTTATCACAGTTGCTTCCTTCAGTTAAATAAATACTTTCCATCTCGTCGACTTTGGATCCGAAGATTCGAAGTTTATCGCTGAACAGTCTGTATTTGGCGCTCAAAGTTTCCATTTGAGTTAATTGATGTCCATTCCTAAAACAAAAGTACGATTTTAAAACAGTGAGCAACACAATTTAAAACAGTTAAAAAAAAATTCTGCCGTTAAAATTGAAAGTGTTCAATCCCAAATTAAAATCACATGTTGTGCTTTATTTGAATAATGTGAAATTCACTTTAGACGGATAAATCATCAACTAACGTGGGGCAACTTTAAATTCAAATATATAATTTCTAAATTCCTACATAGAAATTATGCTTGTTACAGAAACGTAATTATGACCTAATTTCTCATAACGCTGATGCAATTTGTCCATTTCACGTAATATTAAATAAAACTTTTTTATTCCTAATATTTCTAGAAACTTTATTCAGAGAAACACTGAACACATTATTTACAATGTTAAAAGGGATAAAAATATGTAATTTAAGCACATTTTAACCTAACGAGTTTTTAAAAATCATCATTGGATAAAAAGTACGTAAAAATATAAAGTCTGCACCAGAAATAATAACCTTACCACCATAATTCCTATAGAAAACTTTCTCTAAAATTTCGCAATATCCCCTCTAACCAACCCTTAAAAATATTGGTAATTTTATTCATGAGTAAATTTAAAACATTATCAACTACAGTTATACCGCAATTATGACAACCTCTTTCTCTCGAAAAATAGGCCCCAGGAAAGAAAAGAAAAAATAAAACTCTTTAGAAACGAGAGATAAAATCGTCTTCTGTACTGTATCTGGTTGTGTTAATTTGGAATTGCTGTATTTGATATTTTCAGGAAAAAAAATATTTATGGATTACAGACGCTTCTAACTAAAAGTAAATGCCTCCATACCGGAACTAATGGCAACTGAAGAACATACACCAAAAAAGTTGAACATATTCTAGAGAATAAAAATATTTTTACTAAAAATATTTACATGAAACAAATTTATTTTATATTGTTTTGATTTTAAGCTCTAAGGTTAAGCTCTTCAATTTTTCTGCTAGTTATTGCAAATTTAAAACGCTGTAAGTTATAGAAAATTGCCCAAATGTTAATAAGTACAGTAAGCACAATTTTCCGAATTTTGAATATAACTAAAGATTTTTCATAAGTTGCACCAGAACTCCCTCCCATTGATTGGCGATTACATTTTATGAAGAGGGTATTTCAAAGCTTGTTTACAGGTATGACAAATGCCCTAATAGTCAAGGTGATTATGTGGAGAAATAAGCAGTATTGTACATTACTTTTGGTATTAAAATCTTTTTTGTATTTTGACCCGCCTATTTGTTACAGTCCATCGGAGGTTGGAAAAAAACAGCCCTCGTACAAAAGAGAATTTCACATTCTACCCATATAATAGTCTAGGAATAGGGCATTTCATGTTATTGGTTCTTGAACAGTAAGTCCAAGAGCAAAGATAACTAAAATATTAAAAGAGTGATTTTTGCACAAACCGTCCCGACAAGCGAGAGTGCTCGCTTAATTAAACTCGTACCCTTGATCGCATTTGCATCAGATCGTCTATCAATGCAAAACCATTAACCATCAACTTTGGTATGCAGATAGAGCATTCGAATTAGCGCAGTTCGATTTAGCGAGTGCGATCTGTACTTCTAAACAAATATCATTTAATTTTTTTAATGCCAATTAGAGCTTTGTCATTCCAAGTCAAGCGATCCAGCTACATTAATTGCAAAGAAACGGATGTCACACAGTGCGACAGATGCTCATGCCCTCTCCCCCCTTCTATTAACGTTTGCCCCAATCCCATTTCGCCAAACGATCTTTAATCCGGCCGGAAGGGGGACGTTCGAATCTTTTAGCACGTGCTTCGAAAGCTGATCGGACCTTTCCTTTTTTTTAACCGCCAAAATCAGAAGTTTGTGTGAGATAGTTTTTTTCCCTTCGAGTTTCCTGGTATGATCTGACTAGAATTTGAAAATTCTTATGTAAAAAAACCTGGGACATAAATAAAAGAATAGAATGTGCTTGATGACGTGCTATTAATTGGAAAAATATTAAAAAAATTATTAACAGAACAATATTTAAAAAAAATTAAGTACTTTAATTTATTCCGAATTCGGTGTTTTTATAAATTGGTAACCAATTTTTCCCCATGACTTAAAAATAATTATTTTCTGATTTACTCTATTTATCAAACACAGAATTATAGCTCACAAATTTAAAAACTTATTTCATGTGAGTTACCAATTTAGTTTTGAAATGTTTCGTACATAGATCATCACTGCTATACCAACTACATTATAAAAAAAATCCCAAAACAAAAAATGTGTAAATACCCTTAATCAATAATATTTTATAGCAGCTTTTAAGCGCTGTGACTTATAACTTTTTTAGTAATACTATTCTCTGAGTAGTATATGTAATAATAAGAAAGTTGAAAAGAATCTTGTTTGAATAAAATTATAAACTTATCATTTCTAATTCGTGTTCCTTACATGTATTTTAATCATACAATAAAAAAATATTTTAATTTATAAAATTCTTTCAGGTAACAATTGTTTTTTGTGTATAAAAATTTCTGTTATATCCACCTCCAAAGTGTTAATTAAAACTTCCATGTACACTCTCAAGAATGAATGCTCAAAAACGACGAAATTTTCCTTAATTTTGACGATTCCGTTTAATGGCAAATGCTCCGAGTTTTCGTTTCCTCAAAGTGAGGAAATTTGAATCGTCATTTTTCTGAGGATTTGAATGTTGTCTAATCTAAAGAAATATTTCGTCATTTTTGAGCATGTGAGTACAACAATGAGATTGAGTTTCCTCATAATCAAGATACAGAATCGTCAAATCACGATCGTAAAAGTGAGGATTCGCGTTTACTCAAAAGTCACGTGATAGTTTGACGAAACAATCCTCACAATTAACGAAATGAGGCTTGAGGATTCGTGAATCGTCAAAAATGAAAGTGTTATTTCTGAGAGTGTAAAAAAAAAACTATCATCAGGTAAAAAAAAAATTGCCAGCTAAACCCGATACAAGCACCCGAAACCTTACACAAGTTCTAAATGGTGAAGAAAACAGAATCAACGAAAGTGTAATACCTTCCAACGGAAGCCAAAAAAGAAGAATCGCCCATTCCATGCCGATCACGTCCGGCTATAACTGAAGCTACGCCGACCATTTGGCCAACCAAATCACGCGCCAATTTTGGCACCGATGTCACATCTGGAGATCGAATTATATTTTCATCTTTTGTTTCAAGGGAGATGTTATAATATCCGTACAGGGACAATTTTGTTTACTGCCTCGTAATAAGCTGTCGAGGGCAATTTTTTTAAAGGGGAGATTGTCAGTTTGAGTTTGATGCATTGTTTGTGTAATAGGGTTTGTGAATATTTTAAAGGGTTTTTTAATGGGTTGTGTGTTTGTGGTATTGATACAGGATATTTTCGTTTATCAGAACTGACAAATCGGAGGCGAAAATATTTAACCCTGTCATGAAGGGTGGCATAGCCGGGTAGGTAGAGTGTTGGCCTGACAACCCTCAGGTTGCGATGCCGGCCGAAGACCCCTGTGTAAATGGTGACTGGTGCACGTCAGTGGTCATAGAGTCCTCCAAGTTCAAATTCTAAATCAATACCTCTGGGGATAACAAGTCAATTCTGGGATCCTTTGTTTGCTAAAATTAGAAGAATTCACTTACGGCCAGTAGTGTTGCTCTCTATCGCGTTGCTCTCACACAAGGAATATGTGTTGTATGTACACTCAAAACAAGGAAGTAGCGTAGTAGACATAAACGAGAAAGCGTGGTAGTAGTGCTGCCTTGTTCTGTGCCGCTTGAGGAAGCAATGGACTATTCTGCTCGGTGTTGAGGGCGGCTAATACAGCCGCAACAATGATTCGATTTCGGGTAGGTACAAAATGCCTACAGAAAAGGTGCCTTAGCCCCCAAATACCCTCTCAAAAAGACAAAAACCCTATCATTACGGCAGTCTGGCCAAGAGTAGGTAGTCACAATACGGTAAGCGTTCGAAAAATACACTTCCTAAATGTGTTATCTTCCAATTCAACATGGTTCGCACGCCGGCCAAGTAGTCCACGATGTCTGGGCGACTTTTAGAGGAGATATGGTTTATGTTTTAGCATTTTAATGGTGTAAGTATGGTTTAATACAATAAAGTTCTTAGGGTACCAAAAGTTATATTAAAAAGAAAATATAAAATGATTTTTTAAAACAAATTTATAAACGAAAAATCTGTTACTTATAAAGGCATTACCAGTAAAGTTATTCCAATACAGGTTATACCAGTCCAATACAGGTTATACCAGTACAGTTATTCCAAACATTAAAAATGAATATAAAAAAATAATATACCAAACATTAAATTATACCAAATGTGTTATTTACAATTATCCCAATATACATAAAGATCTATCAAGTGACCAATTAGAAAGTATTTTTAAAAATCATCCTTTGTTACAACAAAAGTTTGTTACAATTATACAACCATGAAACAGTAACTCTTTAAAACATATATGAAACTACTTTCCCAGCATAAACAGTTCCTGAGACATGATCATACTTCTAATAAGATTTTTTTATCGATCTGTCAAAAAGATGTAACCACTATTTTCCAATAATTAAAAAAGAAGTCTTTACAAAATCAAACGGAAACGAACTAATCGACCCATTAAAGCCTACTCGAAGTTATGATAATAATTAAACGGCAATTAGCAATTATTATTACGGCTTTTACAACAATGATGGGGTAAATGATAGTTTCCTGAAAGTAGCCGCTGTAACAGCAACTTTGATGAATCCCTAATAAGGGTCCGTGTCCAGAATTTTACTTTCTCGACAGTGAGAAAGAAGCATTTTTGTTCTTTTCAGATATTGGTTTTTATCTATTTCCGTTAGGTATGGCGGAGAATGGAATTTCCGTTAGAGAATGGGGGAATTTTTGAACGAATATATAGCTTGTGAAATGAAGATTTTTTTCTTGTTAAATAACTTGCATGAAACAAAAACAGTGTTTCTTACAAAGACTTAATTGAGGAGCTTAGGCGGACGAACGTGCTAAGAGACAATAAGGTGGTAACGAGGAGATGAGCTTTAGCATTTTTCGTTTGCACAGTCAAAAAAGGCACTTACAAAATTTGAAATATACACTTAACAAAGTTCCCTCTATTTATAAACTTTAAGTTATCTTTAATGGAGGGAATAACATCTTTATTGACACAAAAATATGATTTTTTTTATGTCACTTTTTCACACGCACGTTTTTTCCCCACCAAGCTCTTCAACTATTCTAGGCTCCATCTTACTAAATTTGTAAAATAAATATAATAAAAAAAAAAACTCTTAGAAATATTTAATCTTATTAACCGACGTACAAAAGTTAAAAATTCAACACTAAGCATTGTTAAAGCTCTGTAAAAGGCAAGGGTGGTTCTAAATTACGACGCCTGTCGCCAATAACCCTTGTGTAGCTCTAGTGCGACGATTATTCACACTTACTTAAGGGGTCTAAGGAGTCTTAAAAATGTGCAAAGAAGGAACTACAAAGCATAGTTTGATCTTTCATGTAATTTTTTAACTACTCAATATACAAGTATAATTTTTTTATATGTAGTTCTACAAGATTTATTTAATATGAAACAAATTTTAAAATTTATGAAACTTTAACCAAAACTAAAATAAGTGATATTAAACATGAAGCTATTTGAACACATTGTGATTAGGCTTGCGCGGCAAATTGTGAGGTCAAAATTGAAGACATGACCAAGAAAATGACTTTATATTGTACAAATATGTACAAACTAGAACTTATACCTAAATTCTCAGCTCAATTTTAATTAGAAATAATTTTTAAAATTTTTTTTAATCAAAATTCAAAAATTTTTATAAATTTTTTTAGAAAAAAGTTCTTTAAATAAATTCTAATTAAAATTGAGCTGAGGATTTAGGTATAAGTCTGTTTGTACATATTTGTACAATATAAAGTCATTTTCTTGGTCATGTCTTCAATTTTGACCTCACAATTTGCCGCGCAAGCCTAATCACAATGTGTTCAAATAGCTTTATGTTTAATATCACTTATTTTAGTTTTGGTTAAAGTTTCATAAATTTTAAAATTTGTTTCATATTAAATAAATCTTGTAGAACTACATATAAAAAAATTATACTTGTATATTGAGTAGTTAAAAAATTACATGAAAGATCAAACTATGCTTTGTAGTTCCTTCTTTGCACATTATTAAGACTCCTTAGACCCCTTAAAAGGCAAGGAATAGTTGATCAGAGGGGCGTTACCAAATATAAAATACCATATGATTTAAAGTTTTAACAAAATAAACTTTACATTGCTTGAATATCGACAACAGTTTAAAAAAACACGTACTAGAATAGTACTATAGTTAGGATAAAAACACGTCACCTGACTGTGGTTCTAAAATACGAAGCCCGTCGCCAATAGCCCTCGTGTAGCTCTAGTGCGACGATAATTCAAACTAACTAACTAACTAGGATAAAAACGCGGGCACATCAATGAATATGAATTTTTAAATTTTCTTTAACAAAAAACAAGGAAAACTAACTAATCTTATAGTCTAAGTTAATTTTCTTAACCTATGAAGTTATTATTTCATCTCTGTATAAGAACACACGTAAAATTAACATCGTTGCGTCTTTAACACCACACCACAGAAAGTATTTCAAATTCGTACCCCGTACCTACCGATTGATCGAAGCCCGTTAAAGGCTAGGTCTGAAATGAAGACTTAATATAATGAAATCAAAATATATACCTGGATCGGTTTGCCGCCAATTCGTTTGAGTTCGTTTCGTGAATACCGATTCGCATTTGAGTAAGTTTGGCAGTGCTTGGCGATCGGACTTGATTTGGCGTGGTCTTCGGGTTATCGAAATGAGACATGATCTTAGAGGTGAAATATAAGTAGGCTACGTAGTTCCGAAGCCTATAAATGGATGTGTTTAATTAGGTTGAGGGAATGATCACTACTTGGTTTGCGGTTTCGACCTTTGTAATGGTATGGTTGAAGAAAAAACGTTGGAAATGTAGAGTTGAGTTTAAATGAAATTAAATCAGAAACTTATTTATAATGACACCTATATTCGGAAAATTCTTTTAGCACAATTAAATTTGGTTCTGAAACAAAAATTAAAGCGTTTTATTTCTGCTAACAAAGTAAAAATAAAATGTTTTTTTTTGTTTTTTTTAGAAAATATACTATACTTTGTACAGTTTATATACTACGATCAATAAAACCTATTACCTGCTTACATATACAATGTTGTTAAACAACACTATGAGCAAAATTCCGATATCTCTCAGCTTCGAAAACGTAAAATTTAAGCTCTGATACACTAAATTGACAAATTTATGTATTGTTTTTTGCTACATATCTGGACTAGGATGAAGTATATAGCATTGCATTTTTTAAATTCATTGCACATTTTTATCGCCTAATAATAGAATTGTCATGAGCACTATAATTAATTTACATCGTGCTGCATGTCTTTCGAAGGCAAATGTGTTACGATTCTTTACTAAAAACCTCCTTTTTACTTTTTTTACTTACTTCTCATAGACATCTTCCCATTTCTGGTACAATTCGGTGACGTCTTCCTTGAGCGAGCAGTCCTTGTAGTCTTGGTTGTGACCGTATTCCGTGATAAAGTGGTGCACTTGGAGATTCACGGCCAGTAACAATTCTCGGGTGTCTTGTAGTGTAACCATCACCACCTGCGAAAATTACGAAACTTTGCATTAAAAATACATGATAGTAAGCGAAACTGAAGAGAAAAAAACAGAAACTAATAAGGAATTGCTGATTGTTAAAACATACACTTGGTTTATATTAAGATTTTTCCCCCACGCTCTTTTCTTTTGATATTTTAGTAATGGAAGAAGCATGTAGACGAATCTTCCATAAGAACATATTTATACTAGCGATTCGTATAACCTCGAATATACGATTGAAGAATAAAATATCCACAAATATGTTATGCAATAGGGCAAAAAGTGGACAATATATTTTTAGTACGGAGTGATTAAATTGAATCAATTTTCAAATAAAAATAATAGTATACTTCTAGATAATCAGATAAAAAAAACATAGAAAAGATCGTAGAAAACCACACATAAAAATATATTTCATACTATATTTAATGAAGGCCTGTCAAACAAAGAGTTCTATAGTAGGGTAGAGGAACGACTCGTACTGAGTTGCCATAGGCAGCCATGGTTCACTACGGAACCCGAATAGAGTGCTGGTGCTATTTAATTTATAATTTTGATACTCTGAAAGGAAGTACACCCAGGGTAAAGGGGGATCGAACCCGCACCCGTTACATAGCGCGGACTTCTAGCGTTATACTCTGCGGTCCAAACCACTCTGGCATCGGGCCCCACATGCCATCCTTTATTGTCTTCGTGTTAGCCCATGGTGCTGTTGCCAGGTTCAGACTCTACCCTACTATAGAACTCTTTAGTCATAAACGGCTTACATAACGATACTTTAATGTGCCCTCCTCATAAGCCCAAGATCGCGGCTCGAGTCTCGGCTGAGTCGGATGTTCAGGATGACAAAATTGTGGGCATGTCATATGTTTGGATTATGTGGCATGTCAAATATCCCTTAAGAACCCATGGGTTCTTTAGGCAAAATTAAACATCGGTCTACTTAAATATCCACAGAGATCTCATACTCATTATAATATAAACGTCAAAATTTGGTAGCTAGAGCCGCCTGCCTAGATAGTGTCACAAAATATGGCTCAAAGTTCTGGAGAATATGCCAAGTCTGCAAAAGTCTTGATCCGACAAAGAGCTAGGGAGCCCAGTCGGTTGGGAATAGCATGCGAAAGGTCCCAGGTTCGGGTCCGGACATCTCCAAAATAACTGCCGACCTATAAACGGCTCGTGCAGCAAAAAATGTCCGATGAATACACCGTGTAAGAAAATGCACGGTAAATATCCTTCAAAGTCCTCACGCTGCGTACGAAGTCGCCCTTAACGGTTGCGTTGGGTGCCTATTCAGGTGCCGGCTCGTCACTTGACTGTGGTTCTAGAATACGACGCCCGTCGCCAATAGTTCTCGTGTAGCTCTAGTGCGACGATAATTCAAACCTAACATAATCTTGATCTGACAAAAAAAAATAGCCCCGTTTAGAAAAAACCAATAATGATACTTAAAAAAAAAAGGTTACGTACAGAACAAAACTTTCCAAATGAAATAAAAATCAGCAGTAAAAGGGGCAGCTGATACAACCTCACTACACCCTCCTACCAAAAACTATTAATGCCCGTTCAGAGCCATTCACTGCCATCTTAATAACTATACTTTTCGGTGAGCATTAACACGTTTGTGATCACGACTCGCTGACACCTCTTGCACTGCGTTCACAGTGAATATTCTGTAAAAATCAATTTCGCTGTCATTAAGTTTGTCGAAATAACATACTTTTCCCTCCGAATGGTGACAGGGGAGGCCTTTTGAATGGCGATGTTGAAGTTTATTAAGAAGGCACGATTTGACGTTTTGTCATTGTGTTTGAGGACCGTTCATTGATTTTTTTTCATGTCTTAATGACTCTATTCTTATGGTGTAATTGTTTTATGTAACTGTAGAATGGTTTTTGAAGTGTTGGTGGATGATATTATTTTGTGCTTTGAATGTGAAAAGCAATTGGATTTTAGAGCTTCTACTAAATGGTTATATTTGTTAATGGCTCCATAATTTTTTTTAGAGAGAATAGGGAATAGCAACATTAAATTTTATGATGGGTTTATGTGCTAGTATAAGTTTCAAATGTAACGCATAAACTACCTAACAATTTAGTTCTGTAAAGAAATAATTTCGTAAATAAAAGGAAGTTTCAAAATATAAGTTAAATCCTTTGTAAAGGATATTCATTAAGAAATATAATAAGAAAAAAATAAAGATTTCGTCTGTTTCTTTACATTAATATTAAGTAAACTATAGTTTGTAAAAGCTGTTTATAATAAAAAGCTGTAATATAGGACTATAATTAAAATATACGTCAACGTAATATTTTAATAGGGTGAGGCAGATAAACTAGCAGTATGAGCTTCCGAACACAGATGGCAGCACCACACACTAAGCTTTTCTTGTCTTAAAATGTTTATAATACATTTAAATTATATGATAATGTTCTGATAAATTTCAATTAATATGACGAAAGGTTTTATTAATTATTTTTTATTAAGTTTAAAAATTACTTAGAATTGGAGTTTTTCAATATGATATACAGCATCGTTATTTTATTGATTTTTTTTTTATTTTAATAGTTGTGTTATAAGAATTAAATATGGGTGTCTGTTAAAGAAATAGAGATACAGTCAAAGCCATTTTGGCAAAACCACTCTTACCTTACAAACTAGAATCGAATACATTTTAATGATTCAATATTATTTTAAATAGTTAAGATACGGAATATGAAATTATTAAAGCATTTTTTTAAAAAGTAATAAAACGTTTAAATCCTCACCTGAAGTTTTTCTATGTTCTCCTGTAGTTTCCCCCATGAATCACAGTTCTTCACATCCATTTTAGATGTCACCATAGACATCTCGCAAATTATTTTCAATGCGTCTTTGATGCTCTTGCAGGCTTTCTCGTACTTTTGGCTGATGGTTTCGTCAATATCATTGTACATCTCAATGCTCCTTTTCAAGTCTTCCCAGCTTTGGATCAAATCTAGAAAACGATTTGAAAAATAAATAAATTTGTTCATTTGAATTGTTTGCTTGGCATTTCAAAATTTGATAAAAGAAGCGGTTTACTTGACCCCATATGAGGAAAAGTTGTCGCCTTACTGAGTGTAATAGGAGTACTGAGTCCGGTGCTTTAGGATTCGGTTTTTTTTTTACCATACACCATGTCAGAAATTCAAATCAAAATGAACAGAAAAAATGTCATTTTAAATTAAACGAAACTGAAACTAAAGTTTTTATTAAGGAGAGTCGGATGGGTGTTTGGGAGAAAAATGTCGATTTTTGTCGGGGGTTTTTTTTTTATATTCTGCACTTCTTTAGCTTTAATTTAAGACCAATATTATCGATTTCTGTTTGTTGTTTTTCGCATTTTTGTGAAACTCTGAACATTAGTTTTTACCTAAACCGTATCATTCCTTTGCGTTTCCAGAAATATAAGGCTTTTCAACAGCTAGGAACATTTTTTTAAAGAACTGCAAAAGATATCTACATAATTTGTTTTATTATTTGTTCCCCATTAATAGCTCTTTGATTTAGACCGAGGAATTTCAAATATCTCTTCTAAAAAAATTATATAACTAAGTATATATTTTTTGTTTTTAATACATATTTTAAAAAAACACACAGTAAAAGTATTTTTATACTATGAAATATCCCCTGTCTAAGCTATCCAAGAGCTATATATAAGGAACAAAATATTAAAAAGGTTATAATGAAATCTCATAGTTCTTGAGAAAAATGTTCATAATGAAGTTAGAAAATTAACAGGGATATAGAACCATCCGACTCCTTTTAAAGAGGATAGCCAGATCTCTATAGTAACAGACCTAATGCTTAATTTTGCAACTCTTAGATCGGCTAAAGTATTGCTTTGTTAAGTAAGCATTTTGTCACTAAAAACAAAAGCAGATAATAATTTGAAAATTGTCTTGATTTTAAAAAAATATGAATAATTTCAATTCCTGACGATATTTCTTTTCTAATCTGTTTTATTTTCTAATGTTAGTTCTAGTTTCATAATCTTTACCATTTTGTTAAATTTTGATGTAATTTATATTTTTATGCCTGACTTCATGGCAAAGAAATACTTTCATAGAAGTTAGCATTTGGTAACTATGCTTAAAGTCTATGGGACTCTCCGCATCTTTTAGAATAGTTTATATTTATTCAGTGTCATTTTCATGACTAAAAAAATAGATTTTCTCGGGTTCGTTTGTGTAACAAATGCTAAACATTAGATGGCAGCACCATCTTGAAAGAAATTTACTGTTAGTGCTGCCATCTATTACACAGCATACAATAAGAAGCCCAATTACAAAAATGTTATAATTCTAAGTTTTCGTTTTTGAACTCGATTTTCGAATAAAGTTAAGAAATAAAACATCGTAGTTTTTCAGAAAATCGTAAATTTTTATAAAACCCGACGTTGCTTCCAATGATTTCTTTTGGTTGACCATCTGGCGTATTTTAGATTTAATAACTAAGCATTTGTTTGTAAGCGACTCAGTGCTTTAAAGCGACTTATATTTACTCACTATATTTTTCAAGTGATTAAGTGGTGATCTTTTTAATACTTGGATACCCCTGGAAATATTACCTAAATACCTCTTTAATGATGATAATCAATTACTAAAAAAACCTTCACAATTATAGAGCACATAGTCGATAATCAGGTTTCGTATTTGATTCTAGTTCATTTGCGCCTCTTTACAATTCATATTTGCTTAATGCATTTATTTCATACAACGAAATTAGCAAAATTGCGTTTTCAATTTTTGTTCAACGTATTTTTTTTTTTTTTCAATTTAGGCAAAACTAAAATTGTAATAGTTTATGCTATAAATTACACTGCTCAAAACAATTAGGGGAGCACATGTTTTAAACATTTTCGCTCCCAATGATTGCATTGGGAATCATCAGCTTGTGATTTTTTTCTGACTAAGTTAAATTCGCAACTTATGCATCGTTAGATACATCATTATATGGAAGAATAACGTATTTTGAAGAATTTAATATATTTTTCAAATATTAATGAAAATATGAAAAATATGGTAAAATAAATTTCACTTTAAAACAGTTTTAGAAAATAAATTGACCCTAAATTTTTCATGCTTGCATTTTGTAGATGTTTAAAAATATATTTCAACTATTTTTAACAAAAAAAGTTTTGAAAAAATTATTTTTATAATTTATTAAAAAGTTATTATTCTATTTCCCCCCTTTAAATATAAGTATTAAAATTTTAAGATTTTGTCTCCTGTTTTTTACTATTTCATTTCGAATGCATAGTGAACCTATTTAACAAATTTCAGATTTATAGGATAAAAATTAAAAAGTTGGGAGTGAAGTTAAAGTTGGAATTAAAAAGTGCTCCCCTAATTGTTTTGAGCAGTGTAAAAAAAAATTCTTTTGAATGAGTCACGAAATCGCCAAACTCTTTAAAAACGGCCTCTTTTAGGTTAGGTTAGGTTTGATTTATCGTCTCGGTAGAGCTACACGAGGGCTATTGGCGACGGGCGTCGTATTTTTAGAACCCCAGTTAAGTAACGAGCCGACACCAGAATAGGCACCCAACGCAACCGTTATGGGCGACATCGTACGCAGCGTTAGGACTTTGAAGGATATTTAACGTGCATTCCCTTACACGGGGTATTATTCGTCGGACATTTTTGGCTGCACGGGCAGCCTCTTTTAGGTTACAGGCTATCTAGAAATACGCGATCCTGTCGTAAATAATAAACTAATTACTTACCGTGCAGATCTTTGATATCACTAGACGAGTAGCTGCCTTCGTTTCCATTGGTTTCTATCAACTCGCAGATTGTCTGAAGGCAGTGTAGGTGAGTGCCGCAAGTAGCTAAGAGCTCAGCCTATGAGGAGGAAATTAACAGGGTTTAATAAGGATGCAGCAGCAGTGGGATTTCGTTGGGTTTACATAAATTTCAGTTAAAACGAAATAAAAATGTAAATAGTCAGTTAGGAGTTTAAGAGTTGTGTAAAATGATTATTTTGTTCAGTAACATGTACGCAAATTAAATGGTACGATTGGTAAGGCACTTAAAAAATAACAAATGAAAATATAGTGTTATGTATCAGGAGAAAAATATTGTTATGCATTCGTTTTGTAATAAGTTTGCAAAAGTAAACAAATAAAAATTTAAAGGAAGATGACATGTTTGATGAGGACAGATTTAATTATGCCGACAATACTGTTTATCCTTTCACCAAGACTAGAAGGTCAAAATGTACACAAATAAAAAAAAAATGCCCAACTGAGTTATGGCTGTCAATGAATTATTTTAAAATTATTATTGTATAACATGATAGCATAATTGTAATACCGTTACATCAGTTTTTGTTTAATTGAGTTTGTAACTTTTTTAATTTGTCTATTCATTCAAGTACTTAAAAAAAAACTCAGTAAGTCTAAAAATAAGTCTGGCAATGTAAGATCTTTAGGACATCTGAAAATCAACAAGTATATGCTCCAAGCTCCAACTAGTATAAATGCATTTTTACTCCTTGCATGTATGTAATACTGCTGAAGATTATATTGCAAACAGTATTTGTACATTACTGATTCCTTAAAATAATCTTATTACTATGAAATGGTGTAACTTTGGCCCAAGCATAATGCACTGAATATTTTTTAACACATTCGCTGCCACTATATCATCGATAGAGGCTTCATCGATAGAGGCTGATGAAGTAGAAGAACATCCTGTTTTTTAAAACATGTTCGTT
Organism: Hylyphantes graminicola; assembly: GCA_023701765.1. Lineage (NCBI taxonomy): Eukaryota > Metazoa > Arthropoda > Arachnida > Araneae > Linyphiidae > Hylyphantes > Hylyphantes graminicola. The sequence continues at coordinate 17,826,750 of CM043121.1, read as the reverse complement.
ACAATGGCGATGAATTAACTATTCTTCATTTTCGAACAAGTACAAATCCTAGTTCGATGTCATAAAATTGCAAGGTTAGGTTGAATTAACGTTGCTAACTAAAGCTACACGACAGCTAGTCCTAAAAATACGAGGAAGTGTTCCTGGCGAAAGATTACCCTTCGCAATAACACAAAAACTGCATGAACATTAAAATATATGTATGGAAATTCATCAGTCACATCAGGGATTACTAGGCGGTTGGTTGGCAGGACATAAATATGTTCAGGCTTATGTGCTTGGTCAGAGGCCCGCATTACTAGGTGTCAGTTAAATATCACACAAAAGGGTCGATGACAGAGCTAGATCACGTAGTTTGTGCAACCACCAGGCATGAAAGTGCAAACTAATCAAAAAGGCTGAACTTCTGAATTCAATTTTTTGCACTATCGGCTTAACGACGTACAAACCAATTAAACATTTAGTTTTGTTAGTTTTTATTAAATGCACAAAAATAGAAAATGCTTAACTTATGTAATTTAGCTTTACTTGAAATCTGTATATCGATGCCATATTAAATAATATTTAATTTTTAAAAAATGTGACAACTAATGAATTACTCTTACACTAGAAAAATATAAAATCATATCACAAGTACCATTTAAGGAGTATAGATCATCTCATGACATAGCAAGCAGGGTTCGATTTAAGCGGGGGGGAATGCGTATCAATAACTGCAGCACAAATGAATCTTTGTGTAGCAGTTGATTTGTTCATTAGCAATATCTGTAGCCTAACCATACATTTATTTATTTATTTTTTTTTGTTAATCAGGACATTACAAATTTAAATATTATTATACCATACTACTGAATGCACTATTTTTTTTTAATTCTTGACTGCCTCTTTGGGATAGTAATTCCTAACTTTTGGTCTTTCAATACACATCCTTAATAACATAGTTTATACAAAACTAGAAGAAAAAAATTCAAACACTTCACCATTAAAAAAAATTCAAGGACTCGAAATTCACTAACAACCTAAATATATGAAGCGTGTATTAACGGACGCTCCAATATTTTTAAAACTAAAAATTGTCTAAAATGAGAAACCTCAGTAGACCGAAGTAGAAAAAGGTTCAAACGTAAACAAAAAGTATTTTTTCATTCCAGCTGTTCTTGTGATCATGACTCACGGACACCTGTGAGTCAGACACTTGATCAGAAGAAAATGTTGGTTGCTTGACTTATCCTAAATTGGAGCTACAAAAGTAACAAGACACTCATCCGATCACAAAGCCAAAGAACTGCCAATCATTCTGATGCAATGTGACATCATTCGTAGATTTCGTGAAAATTACTAGGCAGCAAAATATGTTAATCAGGAATCATTATTTGACTGCATATTTTTGGTTAGGTAAAGATTAAGGATTATCCTCTTCCAATGGGAGATGCCGATGGCCGATATTTGAAGATATCTTAGTGTAATCTAATCTTAATTCATCTTCAAATTTTAATTATACTTTATATCTTTATTATTAAAATGTATTGTTTCAACTTGTTCTTCATTGAAATTTAAGTTTAGTTTTCATTCATGTAGACCGAGAAAGGAGGAAACTATTGTTTACTGGCCGATAATTAAAGAAAACTTACTATAATCTAATCTTAGTTCATCTTCACATTTTAATGAAAATTTTTACCTTCATTTAAGGGGTCTAGAGTCTTAAAAATGTGCAAAGAAGGAACTACAAAGTATAGTTTGATCTGTAATGTAATTTTTTAACTACTCAATATACAAATATAATTTTTTTATATGTAATTCTACAAGATTTATTTATTATAAAACAAATTTTAAAATTTATGAAACTTTAGCCAAAACTAAAATAAATGATATTAAACATAAAGCTATTTTAACACATTGTGATTAGGCTTGCGCGGCAAATTTTGAGGGCAAAATTGAAAAAATGACCCAGAAAATGACTTTATATTGTACAAATATGTACAAACTAGGACTTATACCTAAATTCTCAGCTCAATTTTAATTAGAAATTATTTAAAAATGAATTCAAAATCAAAATTTAAAAAATTTTATTAATTTTTTTAGAAAAAAAGTTCTTAAAATAATTTCTAATTAAAATTGAGCTGAGAATTTAGGTATAAGTCCTAGTTTGTACATATTTGTACAATATAAAGTCATTTTCTTGGTCATTTTTTCAATTTTGACCTCAAAATTTGCCGCGCAAGCCTAATCACAATGTGTTAAAATAGCTTTATGTTTAATATCATTTTTTTTAAGTTTTGGCTAAAGTTTCATAAATTTTAAAATTTGTTTTATAATAAATAAATCTTGTAGAATTACATATAAAAAAATTATACTTGTATATTGAGTAGTTAAAAAATTACATGACAGATCAAACTATACTTTGTAGTTCCTTCTTTGCACATTTTTAAGACTCCTTAGACCCCTTAAGAATCTGTTATTTAAACGTATTGTTTATTGAAATTTAAGTTTAGTTTCACCTAATTACGGTGCGAAGAAAAAGTAAACAATTGTTTTTAAAAAAAATTCAGAGACGTGTTACCATGATCACATTTGAAATATTTTCCGATTCTTAGCCGAATTGCATGTATGTCTAGTTATTTTTAAAATATAGTTGTGGTTCAAGATGGATCTTTGAACCTAACTTTAACGAATCGTAATATTTACTAGTTCGCAGCGAAATTGCACAAGTAGCGACTCGCTATTTTTATACTTTTAGTTAAACGGACCTTGTCAAACTTTAACGCCTCGTAATTTGTGCCTAATTTGAGGTAAAATCGCAGTAGAGTCTTATTTTTATAGTTCAAGGATCAGTGAACCAAACCTATATGCCTAGTAATTTTTGCTCGCATATATGCGGCGAAATTGCAGTAGATTTCGGTATTTTTATAGTTCAGGAAGGATCAGTCAACCAAACATCAACCCCCTCATAACGTCTTGTTTTGTCTCACCTAGTTTGATCTTAGGACTCCCCTCCCCCCATATATATGGGTCACAATTTCTCAACGGTTCTGCATCGATCTCAGGATCACCCAAAATAAGATTAAAAAAGGCGGAATTCCGCCGAAAGGCGGAAAACTTTCATGCCTGAACCACTAGACCATCATGCTTATCAAGTTTTCAAACTAACTTGGACTCATAAGAACTGTTGGCAAAATTGCACTATGAATTTCATTAGAATGTGCTGTTATCGATGAATCGGAACCACGCGACTCCCTAAGGAGTCAGTGGCACGCAACGTGTTAAAATAATTTTTACTTTGGAGGGTGCTGCTTCGGAAAAAGTGGTTTTAAAACATTGTTATTCTGTTTGTTTAAAAACGAAATCTTGTACAAATCTATTGATTTTTATCGCATCAAAATCCATTACCTCGTGGTATTGAAATCGTGTAGTGTTTCACACTCTTAGTTTGACTCATAAGTCAAGACAGAGGTATCACTAATTAAAAAGACAAAAAAAATTTTAAGGAAAGATAACATATTTTGGAGCTTAAAAAACTTTTGTCAAAGTTACCCTATTCAACGATAGTACAGCAAATTTAAAATAAACTTCATCACAGCTCAACAGAATTTTACAGCCTTTAGATAAAGAAAGGTCATAACGAAAAATTATTATGATAGGGATCTAACTTACCAAACATATTCTCCTATATAAAACATGCAAAGCTTATTAATACTTTACTAAGCTATACAAAACCCACCCTAATACAACTCTTAACTTGCCAAGTACATGAACAAAGAAAAAATAACCATATTCAAAGGACAAAAGATCCAATAAATTAACCCTCAAACGTATCCTATTACTGGGGCCATGGCTATAAATAAAAAACAATTAGGAATTGTTCATGCAAATAGCTTATTCAACTACGACAAAAGGGAATAACAAAAAAAAATCATCTAATTGAAATCAAGGGTAAAGTGCCAAACCCAGTCGAAATCAATTCTATCAAGATGCCTTGTTAAGACCAATGGGAAAAAATGGCACGCAAGAAAAATTCGTTGAACGTCATAAATTGCGTACGTCAACTCTTGTATAAGAATTATTTCGTTTGTGTGTGGATTGCGCACGTCAATTCTTGTATAAGACTTCGTTTGTGTGTAGTACTTCTTTATTAGCCGCGGCTTCATATTGGTTAAGGATTCAATATACTAAGAAACCGATTGTCGATTGGGAAATGCAAATGAGACGTAATTGTCGAACGAATAAAAAAAGCTGCTTTGTAAGTTGTTGAAAGCTGTATTTTAAAAACGCCATTCCTTGATCCTTTTTGTTAAATAGTTAAAGGGTGAATTTAGAGTGAACATAAGTACTGAATTTCGCAGGGCATCAGCAGTTTCGACTGTTACTCAACTATCTATTTGTAAAAATTTACCCAGACATTTATGCCTGTTTTATTTGTAATAGATTTTACAAATTAAAGAAATGTAAACAAAATATGATTTATGACAGTTTTAGGAAGACTCAGTAGTTGAAAATGTAATCACTCTTAAACAAATCTGTTCAGGATAGTCTAGTTTCAAAACCCACAATCTCCACCGAAGTATAATTTATAGAGCTCGGTCCGTCCGGTGGTTCATAATGGCATTAATTAGACAAAATGTTGTTCCTCATGAAAAATACTTTACTAGGCTTTGCTTAATTTTAAATAAAATTAAAGGAAAGATGTTTCCTCGAAGTCCAAAACAATTATTGCATTCTGGTTATCTAAAATGTCACTTCACATGTTGAATTTTGCATTACCTCTAATCATCTTTTAAATAAAAGGTTTAGACAAACAATCAAAAAGCCAAATAAAAACCACTTACATCAGCGCTAAGTGCCCCATGATAAGACCATAATGGAAAAGCCAGGCTCGGCCCATTTCCACTTCACACATATGAAAAAAAAATACTGATAACATCAATCCGCTTGCTTATGCTGAAATGAGTCGGATAAAAACATTCGAAAAAGCACTGCTCAGAAAGGAAGTTTTGAGACAGAGGCGGCGATTTGCTCAAACGTGGGCGATGTAAAACTGGTTAGAAATTAATGTTTTCATCCGATGTGAAATGGGAATTGTACGTAAACTTAGTACAGGACTTAGGCCAGTTTGAATCTAAGATAAAGATTTGTTTTGCTCGCATCTTTCATTAAGCGGTTCTGCAGTCTGTTCACCAGGTGGTTTTCTACAAGTCGTGGGCAAGAGGAGGTTTCTAGGGATCAATGTCGGCTGTGATGATGCGTGGCCTCGGGTTTCACGGAAATTTTACACTTTTGTTATTAGTAATGTTTTCTATTTAAGTTTCCTTGATATTTAATGAGAAAAGTTAAGGAAAACTGTCAAAATGACGTTAACTAACGCCAAACTGAATGATAAAGAACAGTGGGAAATTAATTAACGTTTAGAACGAAGAAAAAGAAGTAAAGGGACAAAACCAGGGGCGTAGCTACCGCCGTATCTGCCGTATCAATTATACGGGGCCCCCGGACCACGGGGGCCCCCAAACGTGCGTAAGCAAAAATTAATAAAAGCTACCCATTTTTTTTATTTCACAAATGACAAAAGTTAATCCTGTTTATTCTAAAGCTCTACAGCATGAAATTAATGACTTACAGAAAACTAGTATTTTATTAAGAAATCTTTTGAAAAGAGTGTGCAAATTAAGGAATCAAAATTCATTCAACAGTTTACTACATAAGTTTAAATATTTGGCAAAAGAGTTGAGGGTAAAAACTGTTTTTAAAAACAAAAGACGAAGAATATAACGAAGCGCTTTTTTTTTTTTGGATGAGTTATCACAAGATGAGAGAATTTCAGACCCTGAGTCCGATTTCAAAGTCAATGCATACTATTGCTGCTTAGATATATTAATTTATCAAACTAAATAAAGATTTCAGAGCCTTAAAGACCTGAGTAGTATGTTCGAAATATTACAACCGGAGAAACTAACGTCTTTTTCAAGCGAAGAGATATTAAACGCATCAGGAAAACTGTCGGCTAAATATATTAGAGTCTCAGTTAATCAGTGAATCTCAGCTAATGTTAATGACCAATTAATGGCCTTAAAAACATGCTTAAAATCTGAAAATCATTCCATTAAGGAACTAGTGGAATTATTCCTGATAAAATTCAATAGTTTTGCATCCAGTTTTCCCGAGGTAATAACAGCATGCTTTTTATTCTTGACCCTTCCAGTTACAAAAACCGCAACTGCTGAAAGAAGTTTTCAAAATTAAAACTGAAAAAAATTACTTAAGGGGGTATAAGACACAAAATCTTCAAAAAAATCGAAGAAAATATTATCTTGAAAAATAACACAAATATTTTAGAATAACATAAAACAAAAATTTTATTTATATCTGCAGTAGGGTAGGGGTAGGGTATTTTACATATATATTCCGACTTGTGTGCTTGCTCAGTGAGCCGCTTATAAGTCTTCGTCAAGTAAGACAGACACAGAAAGATTTTTTACTGTCACAAAGAGAGGAACTACACCCAGGGCGAAGGCGGGAATCGAACCCGCGCCCGTTACAGCACGCAGACTGCTGGCCTGCGATGCTTACCACTCGGCCATCCGGGCCCCATCTGCAGTAGAACGTGAGATATGTAGCTTTTTGTGTCATAACATCTGTGTTGGCCAACCACGTTTATAATGTTTGCTTCCTCGTAATATTTGATAGGATTAACATTATACAGGGTGAGGCAAACAAAACCGGCCCCGAGCTAGAGATGGGAATACGTTAAAATGCTTGGCGAGAAAAACTCTTGAAGCCGCCTGAAACCTGTTTTTGCATTGGTTGGATCGGATTAGCTTCACATTAGAGCTACTCATAGACTAGTGGCGAATTCAGATCTTAGTTCGTATTGTATGAAGACGTCCCATAATGCAAATTAAGGGTCTTGCAATCAATTTAGAATGTTTTGTATAACCAAATACAAAAAGGTCCGATTCTCTAGGATAAATAACGATCGAAACAATCAAATAATCACTAAATCTTGATCAGCTCTACTAACCTTGTTTATATTCCATTTCAACTAGCTTTTAAGGGGTCATAGAAGTCTTAAAAATGTGCAAAGAAGGTACTACAAAGTATAGTTTGATCTTTCATGTAATTTTTTAACTACTCAATATATAAGTACTATAATTTTTTTATATGTAATTCTATAAGATTTATTTAATATAAGACAAATTTTAAAATTTATGAAACTTTAGCCAAAACTAAAATAAATGATATTAAACATAAAGCTATTTCAACACATTGTGATTAGGCTTGCGCGGCAAATTTTGAGGTCAAAATTGAAAAAATGACCTAGAAAATGACTTTATATTGTACAAATATGTACAAACAAAGACTTATACCTAAATTCTCAGCTCAATTTTAATTGGAAATTATTTTAAGAACTTTTTCTAAAAAAAAAAAAATAATAATAATACAAATTTTAAAATTTTGATTTTAATTTTTTTAAAAATAATTTCTTATTAAAATTGAGCTGAGAATTTAGGTATAAGTCTTTGTTTATACATATTTGTACAATATAAAGTCATTTTCTTGGTCATTTTTTCAATTTTGTCCTCAAAATTTGCCGCGCAAGCCTAATCACAATGTGTTCAAATAGCTTTATGTTTAATATCATTTATTTTAGTTTTGGCTAAAGTTTCATAAATTTTAAAATTTGCTTTTTTTAAATAAAGCTTATGAATTACATATAAAAAAATATACTTATAAATTGAGTAGTTAAAAAATTACATGAAAGATCAAACTATGCTTTGTAGTACCTTCTTTGCACATTTTTAAGACTCCTATGACCCCTTAAAAGCGTAGCGTAGTTGCCGGCAAATAAGTCACCAAGCGTTTGCTTGGGCTTAATATTGAAGCGATCAATAGCTTCAGTGAGTAAGCCTGTTTTTGTATTGGTTTTAGACTTGGCAACATTTCTGTCGTATTCTAATCTCCATCTCGGGGCCGGTTTTGTTTGCCTCACCCTGTAGAATCCATAGTCGCGTTCGGATGGTTTGGAGAGCTTCAGTTAGCAAAAGGAATAAACTTCAAAGCTGTTTTTCTCCTTTATCGTGTTTCCGATGATTTCTTGACTTTAAATTGATATAAGTCCAAATATACTGCCCATAGAATGTTTGAATTTTCCACACATATTTTTCAAACATATATCTTTAATTTGTCTTTAGGGATTACATGTATATAATTTATTTTTTTATTTATAAATTTTTAGAAAAAAAGTGAACCTGTGAAATTATCAAAAAAAAGGTTCAATATTTAAAAAAAAAACTATGGCAAATAGCAAATATCGGTAAAGACAGTTTGTTAAATACATTTTCCTGTTTATAAAAATGCTAAATTTTTGTTTGTCAATAAATAATTCTTTGACTTATAACAAAAATAAGAAACATCACATTTTGACACATTTCATTTTTTTTAAAGTAATGGTAATTTAAAACATTTGACTATCTATAAGTGTAAGTATATTTAGTATACATTTAAGGAAAAAAAATTATATTGATATCTGAAGTATTAAAAAAAAAGTTAAGTGTCCCATACCCCTTCAAGAACTTCGATTGGACAGGAATGCCTGTCTCAGACCTGTCACTATTGTCCATAGAGGCAGAAATTTTAGAAAATTTTAAGTCATCATCAGCTATAAATGATTTAATAAATCAGTTTGCAGAAAAAACGAAAGGGGAGAGTATATTTAATTTGAATTGTTTGTAAAAATTATGGAAAAAGACAGATATGGTGAATATATATATATTTTTTTTAATTTTATGCATTTTTTTTCTTTTGTGAGAAGTCTTTACCATTCCTAGGGGGCCCCCAAACAAATTTTTATACAGGGCCTCGCAAAGGCACGCTACGCTTCTGGACAAAACCAAAACGTAATGATTATTTTAACCAGATTTAAATGATGTACTTCATTTTGAAAAAAGCTCGGATACTTAGAATGCGTAGGAAAATACTTTGTTCCTAATCAGACTCATAAAAAAGTTCATTTTATAAACTGCACTCTTGTTTATTTTTTTAACTGTAGCCTTTGAACTTTTCGAAATTACACGCCACAGTTAAAGTGCTTATTAAATTTTTAAATTTTTACATCTTTTAAGACATCTGAATGAGCGAAAGGTACAAGCGCATAGCAATCTACTTTCTTTAAAATGTTAAATTACAGAGATATGGTAATATTAAAAAAAAACTTTTTTCCATTGTTCTCAATGCTCATAAGACCGTTTAATATTCGACTGAATCTAAATCTCCACAATAAACAACGTACTATGACATTTATAACAACACGAATTTAAGAATTTCAAGTGATACATCTTACCTGCTTATACTAAAGCTCCTTTCGTCAAAAAATACATTAATTTTTAAAAAGTAAATTATTATGATTTTATAAGAGATTTTTTATTTTAATAAAGAAAAATAGCGTTGCAGAGTATTCCCTGCCATCAAAACAACTGTTCATGCGGTCTTTTTTTTTTTTTTTTAAGGGATAGCAGCCTGCGAAAGCAGATGGGAACTAAATTATGCGATTTCCGTTAACAGGGAACCGAACAAACGGTTAAGAAACTAATCGGAAATGTATCGATGTGTATGCAAAAGTTGTTGATTCTCTTGGAAAAGTTTATTTCCAAAGCGTTTGTTTATTATATTTGAAAAATAAAAGCGTTAAAAAAAGTTATAAAGTGCGTCACAATTATTCATACCAGGAATAAAAAAAAAATATTAAGTTTTAAACTGCTGTGTGGTAGATGTGAATAGTTTAATTTTGAAAAAAAAATGCTATTTTAAACTATGTCTCTAAAAAGAACTCACTTTATCAACCTCCGCAATCTTAAATTTATAAGTTTAAATGAATTAGTTTAAATTAGTTTAGTACTTACTTACTCCATTAAATATCCATATTATTCCAAATGGGAGACCTTCCGTTCACATTCGCAAAGAAAAACATTTACTTAAGAGTTAATAAAAAAGTGCCTCACAGAATAAAGCCTCTGCTATCCACTAAACCTTAATTTAGGTTTAAATCCGAATATTTCGCAAACCTCCATTCTATTTCTAATCATTATTTATGGAGCAAATCTCAAATCCTGCTTTGCAAAGTGAATAAAAGCACGTAGTGTAAGTTGAACGACGCAATGTTTCGTAATTCAAAAAGAAAAAATCTTTTTCATCTTAAATTACAGGAAAATAGAGGTACTTGTAAGTTTTATGATCTGACAAGATAAAATAATAAAAGTACCTGAGTAATGGAATGAAGAATATAGTTGGTGTCGCCATCTATCTTAAATTACATCAAATAATTATCAGCTTAGCGAAATTATTATTATTATTTTTTTCTCATTTGTGAGGGATGATACAAAAGGAATTTTTGAGGTACATTAGCAGTGGGGGGGGGGGAGATATCAAATAAACAATATGTAAAAAACAACAAAGGGGTTGCACAATAGTATATCAATTTTATAACAACTTTCGTACGCGTAATAGAAAATGAATGGTGCAATACAACTTATCTTTAAAAAGCAAATATTTCAATTCGTGTACTTAAATATTAAAATATTCATTATATAAATAATTATAAAAGGAAACAACTTTGACGAGCAGATAAGATATGTAAAGTTCAAATAATTGTTCATAAACTTCATAAAAAAATTATTTTAATTCAGTCGACAATATTAGAGCAAATTTTAGGCCAACAAACCATTTATTCGACAAAGAAAGAACAAAAGTCAAAATTTTAACTTTATTATTTTTTTTTATATTTGTCATTTAACTTCGTTTAAAAACATTCAAACATATTTTGATTTGTAAATGTTTTAGGTATGTTATGAGTGTTTTAATTTTACAAACATCTTAAATTAGATTCATATAAAAAAATCAAGGTGTATGAAACACTACACGACCTTTACGATTACTATACTCACGACTTTCACTATTTGGTAGTCAATGAATCTATATAGGTAGTTATGTACTATATAAAAGGTAGTTTCAATAATTTTAAAAACTTTTATGTTAGATACCCTTGAGCGTAGACGATTCGATAAAAAAAAAAACCTTATTATGACGTCCAACAGGTACTGTGTACAAAATTTGTCAGTGTGTTTTTTTTTTTTTTTTTAAAGTTCGAGATGCAAAGTGAGTTTCCGATAGGCAGTCGAACCAATGCTCAAAAACTACTGCTTTAGAATCAGCAAAGTGTAGACAGCGAAACGTGGTAGAAAAAAAAGAAATCTCTATTTCGGATTTTCAATTTTATCACGATGCTTCCATTACCTCATATTTCATGATTGAAGGTTATTGGTTATTAAAAGCAATAACAATAATAAAACTTTCACAGTTTATTTTTATTTTATTGTATTCATGAAACTGACGTAAGCGAGTGAATTCTGAAAAATCATCTACACTCCTTGCCAACCTAAGTTGGGTAAATAAAAATATAGTATGGAGAAGATCCTTCCGCGCATGTAAAGAGTTTCATAAATTATTTATGAATCCATCCAGAAAACATGTTTAAAACATTAATTTCATTTAAGATCTAACAGATTTTAATATTATTTGAGAAAAATTGGCAATTTTATTGGAATGAAAAGGGAAATTTGGTTAAATTGTATGCAGATCATTTTGAATGTAAATATTACCTTACAAGAGCTTAAACTAACGGACCAACCAATCTTTTCCCTCTGCATTTTTACTCTTTGTTGTTACCCAAGTTAGGGTGGCTACGGAGTGTAGGCAGTTTCTTAACTCATTAAATTCCCATCCTAATTCATCCTCTCACATTTTGTTCAAAAGGCGGCGTGAAAGTTATCATGTCTGACAAAAAAAAACGGTAAAAGTAGTTAATAGTATAATCCCTTGAAGACTCGTTGATTTCACGATCATTGTTATTTTTAGAGTCGCCAAATCATCGTTATCGTTTTAAGAAAACAGAGCGGAACCGATGATTCAGGAACAAATTAATTTGCCGTAAAATTACTCAACACTTGACGATCAGAGAAATGGCGCTAAATTAACGCCATCCACCGGAGCATACAGCATTTACCCAATTCTTGCAGACTGATAATCTATTTTTGAATTTCGTTCTAGATTTAAAAAAAAAATGTAGTTGAAATTTCAATAGTTAACTCTGTTTAAAGACTTTTTGTTATTTTAACTATCGCAAGATTAAGATTTTTTTAGTTACTATGTATGTACCATTATTAAAAAAAAATGAAAAGCATTTTTTTTTTTTGGCACACTGTGATATTATCTTTTTTATGATACGAGACTGTGTAAAGGTCATTTCTATTTCTGTTTGTTTGATTCAGATAGTACTAAAAATGATTGACATTTTTACGATTTATTTTCGTTCTGTGAGTATGTAATACATACCGCTGTTGTCTATAGACCGATTAAGTGGGTACACCCAAATATTTTTATGATTCGTAAACTTTTATTATCAGAGCTAGTTTTAGGGTTTTGTTATCCGTTTGAGCAAAAGAAACTGGGGTGTTATACAAATATATAATGCATTATTTGGGCAACAGGATACAATTTATTGTAAAGTATCAATATTGATAAAGAAATAAAATTGTGTTCTGTTTTCGTAAAAGACCCAATTTTTTAAGAATATAATATAAAACTATTTGTCTAAAATAAGTAATTCAACTTTTATTGAAAACAAGTAACATCATAAAGGTTTTAGGTAAATGAAATCACCCTTTATGTATTGAATCAACCCACAAAAGGATACCGCAATTCTTGCTACTCAACTAAAAAGTAAGTAGAGCGCATATTTTGTAATAACGTTCAATTTCTATTGCAATGATCAAACATTCTAAATTAGAACGGACCATTACAATCAAAACTAATGTCAAATGCAGCAATAAATCTAGTATAAAGCTGTTGTTCAGAGTTGTGAGGTACGATTTTAATTGGCTACTAATGCATTCGTCAATTCGGTCGTGATGAGTCACATGAAAAAGTCAGTAACTTAAATTCATTTACGCATTCGAAAAGTAGGCAATCAAATTATTCTGAACTAATGTTAAATGTGATATTAAATGCAACCATATGAAAAAAATTATGTATCTTAAATGCAATTAAGATTAAACAGGGTGGTTACAAAATCCCAGAAAAAAAGTTCCCTGATATTTCCATGATTTCCCTGATACTTTAAAAAAAAATATCCTCGATTTTACAATTACCTAGAAAACATGCAATAAACACAATTTAATGCAGTACATAAAATTTAATCCAGGCATCCGGGGAATTAAGACTTTCCGGATTATGGGTTAGCCTACCTTTTCTACACTCTTAAAACAAAAGAGTGAAATCCACTTCAGTTGGAGAAGTGCATTTTCGACACCGTAAAGGCATGCATATTTACTCAGACTGAGTTAAAATCACTCGTTTGGAGTGATCCTGTCGGAGGTTTAACACACAAAGGATCCACTCCAAAAGGAGAAGTGCATTTTCCAGTCTGGAGGAGTGAAATCCACTCAGACTGAGTTAAATTAGGAGTGTTTGTTTTAAGAGTGTACCTTAGAATAACTTTTCTACGTTTCCGAAAATCCGAGTTTAGAGGAATCATGTGATCAGGGAATGTTATAACATGATTCGTGAGAGAGATTGATCCTTCCTCCAAGATTGGTCCTTCAGGCAAATTGGATCAACCAGGATATTTTTTTTGATCAAGTGTTCATTAGTAGTGATCATAAGAACCTAAACCTGTCGTTTAAGTAATTCCAAAATGGAAAAAATTCCCTGACATTTTTCAGAATTAAAAAGTCCCCTGAGAATTCCCTGATTTCCAGGTTCTGTTACCACCCTGTTAAATGAAAACAAAATAAGTGCAATTTACTCACATTCTCAGTGGACGAAAAGAAATCTCCGGATTGTCTTCTTTGCAGTGTTGCCCGTGCTATGTACAGGGCCTTTTCGGCCTCATCGATGACGTGATGCAGATCTTCGATATCGGAATCAGAATCGATATTTTGAACAAGAGTTAGAAAAGCCTAGAAAAAAAGTAATAGAATTTTTAATTATAAAAAAAAATAATTGGTGTTAGTTAAACACAACTGAAGACCTGAAGATAATGTATATTATGCTTTAAATTTCGTTGCGAAAGTTAATCTGACAATGTGTAAGTATTCGAAGAAGAAATACAAATTTGCAAAATGATAAGAATTATAATTCTTAAAAAAAAAAAACTTGTTAAATATAGGGGTATATTTTTAGCAAGCATAAAACTTTTTTAGTTTTATATTTAAACTATTTACTTCTAAAAATCACATTGCCCTCTCAAGAATCCTCTCATATTATTGTATAAATAGTTTCTAAGTTCTGTAAGCTTATATCACATTAAGCTATAGCCTTGAATGTGTAAATGGACCCGGTAATTACAATCGAAGTTTATTTTAAGACCGACCATAGCCTTGATGCTTCGTTAATTTTACCATGACTAACTAGGAAACAGTTGTGTAAATGTTTTCAAGGAGGTTTTTTTTGTTGTTGAATAATTGGTATTTCGTTTAACTCACTACTGGTGTTCCAATTTCTTTTTTCTTTTTTTTTTTTTTGAATTTCAAAGCTAAAATTAGCTATTAAAGTTATATTATATCTAAATACTTCAATAAATGGTAGTGCAATAAATGAAAAAAAAATGAAAACCAGTTGATAACGAAAATGAAGGCAAAAATCCGTTAACCTTCCGGAAATGGGCGAATATGCATGGTTGTTTTCACTGCATGCATTTTAAATTGAATTTATTCAAAATGACATTGTTGTTTTTAAAATCAGAATAAGTTCATTTTTTAAGAGATGATCTTAATAAAAACACAAAATGAAAAAAGTACATTGTGAATACAGATTTATAAATTATAAAATTTTAAAATTTAACCCTCTAATGCATGAATTTTTATTTTCATCCCCCAAAAAATACATATGTATCTTTAATACTCACACATTATGGGAAATGTACTAAAAATTTACCTGCATTAGAGTTTAAATAATTTCAATTTTTAAAATGTTTTCGATAAGACAAAAACCAACTGCAAAATTCCAATTTTGATAATAATGACTAGAAAACTACTAAAATTATTTCAAAATAACCCTTTTTAACTATGATTAATTTTTCAAAACAATTTATTAGTATTTAGTACTAATATTATTATTCTTTGAATACTGCCAAAAACGTAATTTCACAAAAGTTAATAACCTCACTATTTAATTTTGAATACACTTTTACTACTGTCATCTATGAGGATTATTAGTAACTAAAACTTTAAAATGAAATGTAATAGATGAAAAAAAACACAGATTTGTCTAGGAGGAGCTCGAATTTAATAGAATAAAGTGGATGATGTTACTTGTTACCAAACGGTAACACTATGCATTAGAGGGTTAAGGTTATTATAAGAAAGACTGTGCACAATTTACGGAAAAAGCCGAGTCTGACGATCGGGGGGAAGTGACATTAGAATGTTGCATGCAGAATATTAAAATGAAGATACTTACTTTATTCGACTTTTTAGACGGAGACTTCTGGTTATCTGCCTTTTTAGTTCCACTTTCTACAGAGTCAAGATATCTCATGGGTTGACCAATAGCCGAACCGTAATCATCACCGAATTCTGTGAGTTTCCTTACTGCATCTTCGTCAACTGTGGCTTCGGAATAGGCTTCGCTCAAGTAAGGCATATCCTGGGAGGAAAAAGTTGTACATTTAAAATTAGGGGTAAGTGGGATATCAAACAAAATATTATTATTCTCATTTAGAAAAAACATCTAACCGTTGATACTGAATCGAAACATAGACTACTTTATTTTGAAAGAAAGGAGCTGTCATTATATCTAATCATCACTCTTTCCAATTATAGTAGTTCAAAAGCCTAGATAAAATTTTTCTTCCTTGATAATGCATTTTCAGTTTTAAAGCTTTTTGCCTTTTTATTTTTAGATGACTTTACTTATGTTAAAAATATTCAAATGTCAAAAAGTTTCATTTCCCGGTCCAGATTAGACTAATATGGGTCTTGTACAACTGTACTCGACGTAAGGCTTATTTGTCACAATTAATCTAAAATACCCTTGCTATTCCAATATATGTGTCAAATGCTCCCAGTGTTTTTTTTTTAAGCTTCTTATTTATTAAGAATCAAACAAAAATGCAGATGATTCTGCAATTTTTTGCATCAATTCATATTTTAATGAAAGAGTTATATTTGTAACGAATTAATTGAGCTAAGCCAACTTATTAAGGTAGGCGAATACCCAAAATTCTAAAATTTTTACTATTACTTTAATCTTTTCCAAATTTGGCATAGTGATTTCAAATATAATGAATAATACTATTTAGGCATTTTTTTGAAATTTGAATATAATTTATTTATTTTAACCAGTGTTTTTCTACTCAAAAAAGTGGTTTACGCTAACAAGTCTACCACATTGAATTTTCATCCTAGAAACATTAATTATGTGTTAAATTCTTCGTTTTGAACTGATGCATGCAATGACCCTCTAGAGTTATATACAAATTATAAGAAAAGAAGTTATTAAGAGAAATGTTATAAATTAACCACACAAAAAAAGGATTTTGTTTTCGATTAACTTACACTTGGACATTAAAAAAAAAAACTTGTATATTTACACCAGATTCGGTTCATGGCACAGATATATATTGAAATAACATCTGTAAAAAATTTCAGGTCAATTAATGTAAAACTTTTTATATTAGAACTGTTGGCGTAAACCCTTTTTTTAGGTGAAAAACACTGCTTAAAATAAATCAATTATGTATATTTAAATAAAAAAAATTGCCTAAATAGTATTGTTCATTATATTTCAAATCACTATGCCAAATTTGGAAAAGATTAAAATAATAGTAAAAATGTTAGAATTTTGGGTATTCGCCTACCTTAACTAAATCAGTTGGTATTTCAATAAGAGTCAAACTCGATACCTGGTAATTGTCCCAAACTTGATCTGACACCGTACTCTGCTCTTCCAGTGTCGTCAAAATAACGTCGCTTTCGGTGGGTGACAGCAAAGCGGCCGATTTTCGGCAGCTCTCTGCCAAAGCCAGCTGCAGTTCATCTTTCAGAGTCTTGTGGTTGATCTCTTCAATTGGATTCTTGGTTGAGCCTTGGAGTTCCTGAAATTATATTATGTGTTTGAGGACGCATCTACAAAGGCACTCGATTAGGGGAGAGTGTAGTACCTTGGGACGCTTGTACCTTGGGACACTGACAATTTCTAAGAATCTATTGGCAATATTCATACTTGTTTATTTCTAATAGTAGCCTTAAGGGGTCTAAGGAGTCTTTAAAATGTGCAAAAAAGATACTACAAAACATAGTCTGATCTTTCATGTCAATTTTTAACTACTCAATGTATAAGTATAATTTTTTTTATATGTAATTCTACAAGATTTATTTATTATAAAACAAGTTTTAAAATTTATGAAACTTTAGCAAAAACTAAAAATAAATGATATTAAACATGAAGGTACTTGAACACACTGTGATTAGGCTTGCGCGGCAAATTGTGAGGTCAAAATTGAAAAAATGAATAAAAAAATGACTTTATATTGTACAAATATGTACAAACAAAGACTTATACCTAAATTCTCAGCTCAATTTTAATTAGAAATTATTTTTTAAAGAATTTAAAATCAAAATTTTTAAATTTTTATTAATTTTTTTAGAAAAAAGTTCTTAAAATAATTTCTAATTAAAATTGAGCTGAGAATTTAGGTATAAGTCCTAGTTTGTACATATTTGTACAATATAAAGTCATTTTCTTGGTCATGTGTTCAATTTTGATCTCACAATTTGCCGCGCAAGCCTAATCACAGTGTGTTCAAGTACCTTCATGTTTAATATCATTTATTTTAGTTTTGGCTAAAGTTTCATAAATTTTAAAACTTGTTTTATAATAAATAAATCTTGTAGAATTACATATAAAAAAATTATACTCATTTATTGAGTAGTTAAAAAATTACAAGAGAGATCAAACTATGCTATGTAGTATCTTCTTTGCACATTTTTAAGACTCCTGTGACCCCTTAACCAACAGACATCATCAAAATGAAATTTAACACTGGCATCATTGAATTGATGAATTGGTGACAAAAAATATTGCATTACCCCAAAGTAAATATTTTTCTCATTCTAATATAATTTTCTACCTTTGTACTTTTACAAAAAGTCAACTGCATTTTATTTTCTTCATAAAAGAGAAGATTTTAAAATATTTTGGTTATGAGAAAATAATGATAATGCATTTAGATTGCCCACTATCTCGCTTTTATTTAAACCATGTAGTGTGTTGTACCTTGGGACAGTAAAGCATATTGTATCATCATATGATGTTAAATAATTTGGACTTGCAATTTTGCTGTATAATTTAAATTATTCTTGAATTATGAAGTTTTATTTTTGTATTTCCTTGAAAAAACAATAAAGTTTGTTTCCTGACACAAATTAGTTCAAGTGTATGATTATTGACTGAATCATAAAGTATGTCCCAAGGTACAACATCATATTGCACCTAGGGACAGTTTATCCTCTCTACTTTAAATGAGTGGCAATTTTTTAATTTCAAGCTCTCAATATTGAAAAAAATATATTATAGAGGAATATATTGGTGTGTTGAAATGCTGCTTTTAAATTTTTATTTTGACTATAATTATCAAAGAAAAAAAATTAAAATGTAAAAATTGTCCCAAGGTACAACACTCTCCCCTACATAAGCGACATAACAAGCAAACAATTTTTGTGTATTCTACGTGGTCTTTATAAAATGAATATCTAAGTTTTTTTTAACTAATTTAAAATGCAGCTCTGAAACAAGATCTCGGAAGAAAAAAATAAGGAACACTCAAAAACAAATTAAGTTTTTTGTATTTAAGTTATGTGAAAATGTGAGAAATTTACTTAAAAACAATGAAAAGATAGCGCCATTTAATTAATCGGATTTCCTTTTCCATATTTAGGATTTTTAGATTTTTAAAAATAAAATAAAGTGCAAAGAAAACCTCTGTACGAACAAAATCAGATGAAAGCAAAAATCATAAGATTCAACTAACAATAAAATTCTAAGCAGTTTTCAATCCGTTGTGTCTCTAAGTACCCTGTCCTTAAACTTTCCTCATATATCATTACCACAATAACATGTTTTTATCCATGATTTTCATCTGTGCTAAGAAAATAGACCTTTCGGGAAGAGAAGATGCACAAATATATCTGAGTTCCTTTTTAGAACTAGTTTTTTCACCGATTAAAACAGTTTGCTATTTTTATTTTTAGGAATTGTAAGTTTTAAAACAATCGGTTATTCATTAATTTTCTAAAAATAATTAAATTTTTAAAAGTTTAATTAATAGTTAATTTTCTTAAAGTTCTCTATCTATTTTCAGCTAAATTATTAAGATACAAGAAAAAAACGTCTGTTACTTAAGTTAAATTATTTTTAAGCCAAGAAGAGTCATGGGCATTCTGTCTCTGAAACGTATCTTTATATTTAAAACGACGAATTCAGTCATAAATAAATCAAGTAAGCACTTCTAAAAGATATGTAATTGCCAATAATCAGTAATAAATATTGTCACACGTAATGTCCTTTTAAATGTTTTAATTTTGAAATAGAAATTACTTCATTTAACACACAATAAATGCATGAATTAAGTCGTTTAATAATATTCCAACAATGGTCTTCAAAAAATGCCTATCCAACTGATGGATACTGACGTAAAAACATGTCACCTGGCAGCCAGGCTTTCCAGCAACATGCATATTTTTTTTTAATTAACTTAATAATTTTATTAAATTTTAAATTACAGAAGAGCCATTTGTAAACATCAACAACATAAATGTTTTTTTTTTTAATTTAAATTAAGAAATTGAATTTTCAGTTAAAATTTTTAATTTAAATCCAATTCGGTGAAAACAAGTTTACACTTCAGCCAATTTGCTTATTCCTCAGAAGGCTACTTACTTAACAAATTTGGTCAATCAACTGATACTTTAACTCTTTCAGTCCCAAAAATTTACTACCCTAGAGAAACATCTGATATTCACAAAATAAACTTATTTTAGGTCAAAAATAAGAGTTCCATAGGGGAAAAAATTTATTTTAATTTTTTATAAGGTTTTTGAAATAATGCCAAAATTTTTTAACTGCGGAAAACAACAAAATAAAAATATATATAATACCTAAAAAATACTTTGAGTTGTATATTTTAAGGTATCTGATCACATTCTTGAAAAAAATTGTAGTAATTAGTTAACCGAAATAGTTTAAATTGTGTTTTAAATCTGTGGAACTGAAGTGAACTTTTCAAAAATCAGGTGAAACGCTTGTTAGCTATTTTCTAAATAAATAAAAAAGTAGTTCTGACTTCTATTGAGATTAAAGTTAAATATTGTCTAATAGAACAAAGTGTGAAGAATCGAATGATGTGTGTTTGGATGTCATAACGGGACATAATCATTTGGAAAAAGGTATTGAAAGTGATGATTCCAAATGGCATCACTGGGACTGAAAGGGTTAACTCATATCCTTCTTCTCGGCGCAACAGCCCATTACTGGGCCATAGCCTACCGTGCCCATTTCAGCTTTTGTGACCTAACTTAAACTCATCATATCCCTCTAATTCTAGAAGAATTTTTTTTTCAAACATCAATGAACAGATTAAAAAAAAAGAATCTTCTCATCCCTTCTTTACTTCGGGAATCTACAGTGTGGTTATAAAATAACGCTCGCTATTTGAGGTGGTCTGTAGCTTGAATGAATAATCCAAATGCATCAAACATTGAGACACTTAGTAATCAAGAAGGGGTAAAAAAGAATGGAATTGTAAAAAAGATAGAATCCTAAAAGATAATCATAAAAAAAGAATAATCATAAAAAACAAACTCGTCTCTTGACCAGGGTTCTAAATTACGAGGCATCGCCAATTACGGTCAACACAGCTAATTACGCCTCATAAATTAGAACCCTGGTCAAGAGACGAGTTTCTTTTTTCGAAAAAGAATGGAATCATAAAAAAGAAACTCGTCTTTTGATCAAGCTTCTAAATTACGAGGCATAGCCAGTTATGGCTAATTACGGCCAACACATCCAATTACGCCTCGTAATTTAGAACCCTGGTCAAGTGACGAGTTTGTTTTTTATGATTCCATTCTTTCCCCCCCCCCCCCCCTTCTTGATTAGTAAGTGTCTCAAATTTTTTTTGCATTTGGATTATTCATTCAAGCCACAGACCACTCCGAATAGCGAGCGTTATTTTAAAACCACCCTGTACTTTTACTGGTAGGTGATTCACGCGAATCCAGATCAGTGTCATACGGAACAACGTGACCCGCGAGGTACATCTTTTTGAGAACAAAAACTAGGAAAAAATGCCATTGTTTCCTTCGCGGGCATTGTTTCCGAGGCATACTTGGAATTGCATGAAGAAAAATGTAACGAGGGGTCACAGGTCGGAGATTATATTCTGCGATGAAAAAGTTATTGTTTTTACAACTTTGCAGAAATAGATCGTTTTTGAGGATGATGAGAAAGTTGTGTTTGGTTTTTGGTAGACGGTATCTGGGTTAGTTTAATGTTTATTTAGACAATATATATCGTTGCTTAGAAAAGTGGAAGAGAAATTGGGTTTTTAAAAGTCGATGCCAGCATAAAATTTTTTGAATGCAACATACTTTCTTATGTTAGCACACATATTTGAAAATATGATATTAGTTTGAACTATTGTCGCACTAGAGCTACACGAGGGCTAGTGGCCACCCGGGCGTCGTAATTTAGAACCGCTGCCAATTGAAAAGCCTACACCTTTGAAAACATGAAAAAGTGTAAGAAACTTGTTAGGCTAGCAGCAACTTTTGAAAATATCATTTTAATTCCACTTTTAAGGAACGAATTATTTTTTTTAAAAAAAATATTAACCCACTAACCCACATAACAAAAAAAAGTAAATGTTTTTATGAAAAAAATTCTATACAATAAGTTACATTTGGGTAGTAGAAAAATCAATTAAATTATTAAATATATAAATTAATAAAATATTGACTGGTCACGAACATTTGTTCCAAATCTGCAATTGAGACACCAACTTTCCAGTTCATAGGAATTTTTAACTATTTGCTTATCTGCTAAAACTTCGTGAGTACGAAAACAATAGAACACTGGTGACAAGGTGATAAAGTACTCCAAAAGGAAACTTGTTAAGTTGTCACTGATTCCAGATAATATCAAACGAAAACATTTGGCAGTTCATAAGGAAGATTTGGGGAGGCGAAGAATTGAGAATTGTCTATTGATTGCATAACATTGTTGGCGTACATATTTTAAAGAAGAGAGGATTTTAGAGTTTGATCACTGTGAACTTATGTTAGTCGTAGCGGATAATTCGATTGCAAAAAGAACGATCCATATACAGTTTTTTGATTAAAAAAAATGAAAGAGCCCACGTTGGTTTAGGGTTTCGGTGGGTAAATTTAATTTGATGTAATATTAACGCATATAAAATATGAAAACCGCGACAACGTTCTGTCATTATATCTGTGTAGCAGTATAAGTTAAAATAACTGTTTTCACCGAAATTCTTGTAGATACAATATTAAAATCTATGTAATTTTCTTAAAAATAATATATCACAGTTGTTAGAATGTTTTCTTAGCTTAAAAATACTACAATGTGTTTAGTTTACTCAGGTGTACGACAAGATTACTTGACATTTTTCAAGTTCAATAGAGATAATTCTTGTCACTTTTATTGAGTTTGTCCCTTTTTTTCGAAACTACAACTATATTTAAACCATTGTTTAATCAAAATAGCAACATTACGATTATTTTATCGCCTTCTAAATTTCTTGTATAGATAAACCTAATATTGTTTCAATATCAATAACGCGATAACAACCAATTTATAAAAGACACAATTCATCAAAGATAAATAGATTTAGCCTTTGGAGCTGCTGGGGTCGGGTTCGAATCCCGGTCAAGCATGGATGTTTGTGACCGTCAATAAATGTTGTTATTTGTCTATGTGTTATTCATTTCTTTGTGACTGTAAAAATTATTTCTGTGTCTGTCCCACTTGACGAAAGCTTATAAGCGGTTCTCTGAACAAGCACACAAGCTGAAATATATATGTACCATACCATAAATAAATTTCAACAGATCGAGATCGTATTTACAAACTACTCACCTCCAAAAGTGGTTCGTCATAACCTAGCTGTGCGTCGTTCTCGGAATCTTCCAAGAAATCGGACTTTTGGGAGAAATGTCTTCTCCTGCTGCCAATAGATCCTGTCAAAGTCCTGGTTCTGGGACGATTGCAATCGGTGAGGACGCTGCGAGAAGATCTGTAGATAGATTGATGAAGTCAGAATTTGAATAAAAACAACCAAGAATTTTGACTGATTATGGTATTTCCCATTGTAATGATGAAACAATGCATCATAAAGGGAAATGGTCCTGAAAGTTTACTTGGATATAAATATATTTGTTTAAAAGGAGAGCATATGACCGAAATAGAAAAGGTAGAAAATCAGACGAAGGAAATAATTTTGCTGCTTAATAATAGATTGGCTTATAGTGTTTAAACCTGTTGATTTAAAAACCTAATAATTTTTAATGTTAAGCTGTTCGCGAATTAAATAGTAAACAAAAACAATTTAAGCTAAATTTTGGTAACTAAGAACTCATACAGTAATAATATAGCATGTTTGCAAAATAATAAGTTCATGAATGGACCATCCTTGTAGGTTAATTTTCTGATGCTAAGACTAACTTGACTAGTTTTTAAATATCACTTCTACTTGTGTAAATTTGCATCAGTTTTCTATTCCATACAATAAAAGACGACCAACAAATTTGTATTCTGTCGCTTTTAATTTATTTGCTGGATAACTTCTCTTTAATTGTAAATCAGACAAATACTTGAGATAAAATAATTATTGCTGGATGATCGACAAGTTTTGGATTTGATCCCAAAAACTATCAATTGATTCTTCCCTTAAGATAAATTAAGGAAATATATTGTGTTAGATAGTTTTCTACTACCAGGGGAAAAATGAATTCGGAAAAAAAGGACTTAACTCACCTGTTGGAGCCAGAGGACTTCCGCCTGTTTCGACGCTTTTTCCGTTTCTCCGGGTCTGACGAACTGGACAAGTTGTGGGAGATGACGCTAGTCAAGCTGTCGTCATGGCCTTTGAGACGTCTGGACGACTTGCCTTCCGACTGAGAGGTCTTTAATTCTTCGGCTGAACTGTCAGACCTGTGGCGGAGGACGTTGGGCAGGCTTGAACACATGCGGTGTTTGTATTCGAGGGATTGGCTGTCGAATGTGCTGCTTTTGTGAACACTGCTTTCTGGAATGCTGTGCAAAACAACACATTCTGATTAAATTCACACATATATTTTATTTAAGTTAGTAAAAGAGGGATTAGAAGTGTTAAAGTGGAATATTTGTATACATTATTGCTGTACGGGATAAATAACGTAAAAAATTAATATTGGGCCGAAGAGATTGGGTGGACGGTTTTGGGACTTAAAGGTCTAATCCGATTATTTCTAATCGAAAATAATTTCGCTTTAATTATTTAACTCTTTTTCTGCAGTAGTTTTTTAGTAAAAAAATTGCTTGATTGAAACCACTTCCAACAAACAAACAAAAATCAACGCAACAGTTTGGAAGACATGGAAGCAAACTGCACGTAAAAGAGGGATTGGATCGCCTACTTTAATTTACACGTTCCAAAGGAAATAGTTTGGAATGTCTTTTAACAAGGTTAAGATACGCAAGAAATAGTTAATCCTTTTAAAGTTCAATTTTCTTAAAAGCGCTAAATTAAATACTGCAGGAATTGCTAAATTGAGAATATTTCACCATTCTTACTTTGTTAAGGAATTATCGGATACACTCAAGTGCACTCTCCGACTCCTGAGGTCCCCTTCAGACGAGGCTTTCAACATCAACCACTTCATATCTCCACAGTGAGACATAAGACGATATTCTTTGTCCGTTTTGCACTGCCCTTTTCGGAGACACGCAGGTGTAGAGGCCATTGGTGGAGGCAGTAGCATCGGCGACATCTCTAACCAGTTTACATCTGAAAGGTTGAAATATATTTTTTTTATAAAGAGCATTACTTTTTAACAATTTAACGGACAACGTAAGTCCGATCTAACAGTGATTTTCAAGAAAACGTGCATATTTTGATGCTTAAAACTTTAAATTCAAATTTGAGAAAATAGGGGACCAACATTCATGTCTTGAACCTGCTCTTTGAAAATTAATCTAGCAATTAACAATATAAGGTCAATATACATTTTGTTTTCTTTTTTTAATTGAGTGTTCAACACGTATATTTCCCAACTCTACAGTACCAAGATTTTTTTTAAAGAACCATAATAAAGATAATGATAGTCCGTTAACCAATAAAAATTTTCATTTTAAAAAATATATTTTTTTTGTTTGATAAACCATACTAACCCTGATCTGAGCAGCGACGACCCGGGAAACCCCTCAACACAGTCTCAACCGATCCCTCTCCTGGCCGGCGTTCGTCTTCGTCGAAATAGGACGAGGAAGACGAACACTGGGCGTTTCCCTCGTCCGAAGACGTCGTCTCCCCGCTGGCGTCGCAGGAAGACGCCTCTTCGTCGTAACGCTTCACGAGGTTGCTGGGGAAGAGACATCGCTTGACTCGCGAAGAACTCTTTGCTGCATTGCTGCTGAGTGCAGTAGTAGTTGTAGCGCGCTTGGGCCAGGTTCTAGGCCGGTGCTGCTGTTGTACCCTGCCGCCATCCCAAGTGAAGTTGGCTGTTGGCTCGCTGTTGTCCCGCTTCCGTTTGAGGTTGTTCGGTGTCGCGTTCTTAGAGGAGGGGGATGATGGCTTTCCTTGGAATGTATTGGTGTCGTTTAGGAACAAGAAATCGAACTGATGATTATTACCTGTGCCGTGATTGTTTTGGGCGATGGATGAAGAGTCCTTCGGTGGGGTGGGGTCGATGATGGTTTTTGAAATGCAAGATGAGTCGAGCGAGTTTTCGAACAAGTTCGTGGAATGTGGTTCGACTTCGGCTTTTTCGATTGTGCAAGGGGTGACATTCGTTCTGGCATCGCCTTCGTCGATTTCGCTTTCGACAGAAATCATCTTGTAAAACAACTGTGATGATGTCATAAATGAACTTCTAAAATTAAAAGTAAGAATATAAAAAAAGGGGTTTTTTCCAACCGAACATAATTTTTTCACGAAACTAAATTGAAAAGATGGATGGATTAAAATCTTTAATTTAATACTTAAATTATAAGTTGTATTAATAACGAACTACCAAAAAGAAAAAAATGTGCATCAGTTCATGAAAACTAAAAAGATTTCATACCTGTTGAGGAAATCACCAGATGATTCATCGCTTTCGATCCCGCTAAATCTATGCTGCAAATCATCCCCTTCATTACTGTCGCATTTGGCACCATCTGCTTCATTATACAAATCACCACAACTCTCCAAAACCGCGTCCAAGTAGTCAGTTTCTCCCTCCGTGAACACATCTCTAACGAAACTCTCGCAAAGTTCTCGAGACAGACCATGAAATGGGGCTTTATTTTTTGTATGGGTTTTGTCTTTAGAGAAATCACAGTGTTCCAATACATTTCTGTTGATAGAAAAATGCAATATAACTTTAAAGGCCAAATTTTTAAAAAAGAAGACATTCAGTTAATGTTTCAGATTTTATAAATAAATACTTTAAAAAAGGAGTCAATCCCAAAAATATTTCTTAGCTCTATTATTTTAAGATGTTAATGAAACAAAAGCGTGGATTGAAATGTACAATTTTGTACCAATACATTATAAACCCAGTTTTAGATTTATAGATTTAATTAGTCATGAATATTTTAAGAATTAATAGAAACGATAGCAATGATTAATCAGCTTCTCTTTTGAGGTGGTTCGTTTTTCATAAAATATTAATATCTGAATTTTACTTAAATTTTTTTGTACATAAATTCATTGTTGAAAACTGACAAACAATTTTAACGATATGCAATTATAGTATATTTAAATTTTTTAGTGACAACTTTCCTTAACCCTTTCAGTCCCAGTGATGCAATTTGGCAACATCATGTTTCTGATAATAATTTTAAAAAAAATAATGGGCCTGACATCTATTGTGATCAATAAAAAATATTTCTAACAGAAAAAAGTTTGAAGAATCTAATGATATGCTTTTTGATATCATAAATGGCTATGGATGATAAGAAAACATATTTCTAAAATGATATTGCCAAATTATCATTAGAACTGAAAGGGAATACATAGTTTCCAACCACGGACAGCTACACTCTAAAAAAAATGCTGAAAAACGACGAAATTTTCCTTAATTTTGACGATTCCGTTTACTGGCAAATGCTCCGAGTTTTCGTTTCTTCAAAGTGAGGAAATTTGAATCGTCATTTTTATGAGGATTTGAATGCCGTCTAATCTAAAGAAATATTTCGTCATTTTTGAGCATGTGAGTACAACAATGAGATTCAGTTTCCTCAAAATCAAGATACACAGAATCGTCAAATCACGATCGTAAAAGTGAGGATTCGCGTTTACTCAAAAGTCATGTGATACTTTGACGAAACAATCCTCAAAATTAAAGAAATGGGGCTTGAGGATTCATGAATCGTCGAAAATGAAAGTGTTATTTCTGAGAGGTGGGGGGGGGGTAAGTTGGCTTATCTCAATTAATTCGTTACAAATACAGTTCTTTCATTGAAACATGAATTGATGCAAAAAATTGCAGAATCAGCTGCATTTTTGTTTGTTTCTTAATAAATAAGAAGCTTTAAAAAAAAAAATACGGGGAGCATTTAACACATATATTGGAATAGCAAGGGTATTTTATTAAAGATTAATTGTGACAAATAAGCCTGACGTCGAGTACAGTTGTACAAGACCCATATTAGTCTAAGCTGGACCGGGAAATGAAACTTTTTGACGTTTGAATAATTTTAACACAAGTAAAGTCCTCTAAAAATAAAAAGACAAAAGGCTTTAAAACTGAAAATGCATTATCAAGCAAGAATAATTTTATTAATAACAAGAGTGTACTGACCTCGTATCACTGGACAGCATCAGCCCCGCCGCACCAATGCCGGAGTCATCGAACGAAGCTGCTCCAGACGACGAGCCGAGCGACGAGGACAGCGATGCCTGGTGCTGTCTATGATCGCCGTCGGCGTCTTCCAGCTCCTCCTTCAGGCTGGCGCACTTGTTGGTGTAGTTGTAGATCTGGATGTTGAAGTAGCGATCGGTGCCGTCGTCGCTGGAGAGGTGGGTGGAGCTCTCGCTGGAGTAGCCGACGTCCTGGATGATCTCGAAGTTGGTGAAGTCGTCGCCGTATTCGGCCTGGAAGGCAATGCCATAGGAGAGGATGTTAGTTTAATGAAAGTACACTGCTCACAAGACAATTAGGGGAGCACTATTGCTTGCTTTTGTTAAAACTTTCCCTCTTTTTTTTATTCTAGAAATGTCAAATTTTTTGAAATCGCTTCATGCATCCAGAATGAAATGGTAAAAAACAGGGAAAATTAAAGAGGGTAAGAGTTGGAATCATAACTGTTGAATTAATTATAACAATAATTTTTTCAAAAGTTTACTTGTTAAAAAAAAAGTTAAAATCCATTTTTAAACGTCTAAGAATGCAAGCGTGAGGAATTCATTGTCAATTTATTTCATGAAATTTTTTGGGAGGGAATTTTACTTACTATGTTTGACATATTTTCATTTAATTAAAAAAATTATTCAATACTTCAAAAAAAAAAAACATTATTCTTACATCTAACTATAAATATTTGAGAGCTCAACCTAGTTAGAAAAAAAAATCGCAAGATGATGATTCCAAATGGAATCATTGGGGATGAAAGGGTTTTTTTTTTAAAAAAATGATTTCCCCTAATTTGTCATGAGCAGTGTAGAAAGGATTTTATTGTTTAGTATTTTTATGTGACCAATTTCAAACTTGTAAAACTTCAGAAGTGTCACAGTCTTTTAGTTGTTGTGTTAAGTTTTTCGTTATGAGATTTGTGGAAAAGTTGACCCTGTAAACTTTAAGGGGTTTCAGTACCCCAAAATCGGGGAAAAAATCAAAACAAAAATTATTGGCTTAAAATACTATTACAACCTTTATTAATAATGTCACACAGTGTCAAGATGATTGGAAAAATACTTTTGACATTAAAAGCCATTTTAATGTCATGGCTTCGTAAGGAAATGGGTTAACAATAAAAACTTAAAACACGTTTTTCTCAGACCTTGACTTTTTTGAACTTCGATGTACCTTTTCTCAAAAACTATGCTATGTTTTCTCGTAAACTTTTTTATATGATGGAATACATAGTATAGATTAATCTGAGGTTATAAAATTTAATAAAACTAAAGTGAAAAAAATTTTATGGGGCAAAAAAGTGAAAAATTTTATGATTTTTTGGGTACTTTAAAACTTATTTTATTTTTTAAAAAAATCTAACAGTCATTTAAAAAAAACTAATAACCTAAAATTAATATATAAGGTTGGTATAACACACACAGTAAATTCTAAGATGATCTGATCAGTAGTTATTGTGAAAAGGTACATTGCAATTGGCCAATTTAACATTACCGATATACAACATACCAAACCCCCTTAACATTCTGATTTATAATACCATGATCTGACTGTGAGGTTTTCCAGCAACTCGAATAACTTTTCAAAATGTATCCTTTTTTTTAATTTTACTAAATTTTAAAATTGTAAATATGGTTGAGTCATTTATAATCTTTCGCTTCATAAATATAATTAAAAAAATTTAAGGAAATTAAATTTCAATAAAAGAAGTTAAATTTTTATCGCATGCAATAAAGGTAAATTTACACTCCAATTAATTTGCTTATTCCTCACTGAGTTATGGAAACATTGTACCAATTTATGTTTGTTTTTTAAGTACATCAATAGAGTGTGGCCGGTCTATCTAATTGTTTCAACTTAAAAAAGACCCAAGTGTAAAAATTACCCGAGAAACTATAGTAGAAGACTTATGTGCAGACTTCATTTCGGAAAACAATGTTAATCCGACAAAATAATAGATATTCAGTTAAGACTAACAAATCCATAAGGCTGTACAAATCCATTTCAGTTCGCAATCTATAATCCGTGCCAACCTAACTTGGGTAGAAACAATGAGTAAAAAGGCAGAGGAAAAAGCGCGATTGGTCCGTTAGTTGGAAACTCTTGTAAGGTAATATTCACATACAAAATGATCTGAATACAATTTAACCGATTTGTTACACTCTTAAAATAAACGAGCGATTTTAACTCAGTCTGAGTTAATTTCATTCCTCCAGTATCGAAAATGCACTCTCCCTTGGAGTGGATCCATTGTTTGTTAAACCTCCGACAGGATCACTCCAAACGAGTGATTTTAACTCAGTCTGAGTTAATATTCGCTTTTTCCAGGGTCGAAAATGCACTTCTCTTACAGGAGTGGATTTCACTCTTTTGTTTTAAGAGTGTATGTTCTTCTAAATAATGAAACATACCTTAAGAGCTGCTATTCCAGTGGTTCCAACCATAATGCACTTGTCATTGACTGGTATCAAATCGTTGCCCTGTATCCCAATGTCTTTGGTGAGACCAGTCTTGATAACGTCGTTAGTCTTGAGAACATCTCTGTCGGGTTTCATCCTATCCATCTTCTTCGGAGGGGTGGATATGGCCGTCCAACGATCCAGTGAAAGTCGACGATGCTTGTTCAAGGGTCCTTCATCAAACTCTTGGTCTGTCGAGTCACGATGGTTCTGGAAAGAAAAAAAAATATTTTTAAATACAGACACTTGAATTCCCTTCGAATTTGATTGCACATTTTATAGATATACAAGATGTGAATAGCGTAAGGTTTGAATTCGAATAAAGTGAATATTTTAGCAAAAAAAAACAAATGTTATGTGTAGTTAACTTGAGCGTTTACAATTTTGTATTGAACAAAAGCGCAAAAAAAAGAACACATTTAGCGGAAATTGGGACCAATATATGAATATATTACGTCAATAATATGATTTGTTACATACATTCTCAACACATTTATACAATAATATTTTTAAAAGATACTTAATAGTTGTCACTTAGTTAAAAAAAAAATAGTTGACCGAATGTAAAAATTAAACAAAAACTATTTATATCGTTTAAGTTTGAGAATTTCAAACAAAACATTCATTTTCTAATCGAATCCAACTACGTGAATAAAAACATGAAAAAATTACAGCCCAAATGTACCATGCACTATTCCTATTTTACATAGTAACCTTATATTATATGTGATACTAGCAGTATGGTCCCGCCTTACTGGGAACCCGTTAACTTCGTATAGCTTCCTTTTAGAAGCATGCTTACTTGTAAAAATACACTCAAAACCAAAACAAAATTAAATTCGTGTTGGCCCATGCGCACTTAAAAAAAGCAAAAACTAATAGAGGATGAAGCAGCCATAGGGCGAGTGCATATATCTCAACCAATCAAACTAATAGAGGATGGCGTCAAGCTCCCGTTTCGGCCCGGTCAATGTATTTTCAAGCCCTGTTATGGTCCCGCAATCCCAATTTTTTTTTAAAACTAATTATATTAATTAAAAATCACAATCAAATATGAAAAAACTGAGCGTCAGGTGCACACGTAGGTATTAAAAGGAATCTATATCAAAAATTTCGAATTTTTTAGAGCTGTCTAAGTAGGTCTTTTGCGATCCACAGACATACACACAGACAGACAGACAGACTCCTTCTTTTATTATTATAGATTTTAGTGAACTGAGTAAGAAACCTAAACATTGATTATTATCGAAAACGTATATAAAATGATTAACACAAAGCTGAATATGATAATTTTACACACTTGCAAACAGAATCTGTCGTTTGTCTTTACACAACGGAAACCAACGTACATGAAATCGCCACATGTTCCCCCCGTACTTAGTCGCGTGTTACCCATCACGGAGCGAAATAATTTTTGATTCTGTCTGCAACCTGTCCCATCCTGTTAATTCGCTTCATTTTGGTAATATACCAAGCGTTTCATTTTTGTTGTTGTTTTATATAGTTTTTATTGCAATTTAATATTCAAAATAGATTATGAAAATTTGTAGGGTCAAGTGGGGTAAGTGTGATTGGGGGTAAGTGTGATAAACAGCTCTTGTAACTTTGGAAATCATTCTAAAAATCTGAAAGTTTGCAATATCTAACATTAGACCACTTATAATTAAACTAAAAAGAAATATTGACCTTATTTTTTGTTTAAAGAAAGTTTTGAGCTTTTGAATTTAAGTGCAACTGTCTTCTTTTTACACACTTACCCCTATGTGGGGTAAGTGTGATAAAACAGCAATGGATTTTGAAATGCAAATTTTGTACACTTAAAATTGGAATTTAAACATATATTTTTTTTCTACATATGTATGTTTCTTATAAAAATTCACTACAAATTTTAGGATTTGGAATTTACTTGAAGCAGAGAACGAATTTTCTTAATGAAAAATGCAGAAACCCTATCACACTTACCCCACTTGACCCTAGTTATTTATTATAAAACAAACACAGCGGTTGCGTTTGTTCATGTAATTTCAAACTTATTTAGGTAAACTTGGTCACGTCGTTTCGAATGAAAATATATGCCAAATTTTTTCTGTATAACACACAAGATCTAATAAAAATTAAACTTAACCAACAAACTTAAGCCATAATTGAAGATGTTAATGAGATTTTAATACTTTTTTAAAACCAAAGAGATAACCGTCTTTACAAAAATGATTGAATTCGTTCATAACACCAATATTGCCTTGTTATATCTGTCTTTCGTTCGTGAATGCTATTTGAAATTCTTTGGTTGCATGAAAAAATCCAATAAATCAATGTTCGCTATGATCACATAATTGAATTGAGAAAAAAATACTATCATTGCGAAACGAGAACACATTTCATTGCCTCAATTACCGCTTGAACAAAAACATCATAAAATTTCCAAATGCCATGAAATACTCCAATCAATATGTCAGTGGAACCTTAGAAAATGTTTCTCAGAGAGAGAGACTTGGAGATTCAATAGAATTCAATGGGAGAATGGGCGTAGTAATAAGAAATGCAAATGTAAAAAAATATTAATTTGAATTTATGAAACCGTTTAGAACACACATAATTCTTGGACTTTTTCGATTTGAAAATGTCTCAAAAAATATTTTCACCTTATAAAGAGGAATGGTGATTGGCAAAAGAATCTAAAACAATAAATCCCAGCAAATTGGTCCGAGTAAAGAAACTAATTTTCCGTATACAACAGTCAAACTCATAGTTTCCTTGCACTGAATACACGGCCATAGGCGGAGCTATAAAGCACGCGGAGCAATCAGATAAAGAAAATAGTTCAGCCGTTTTATTTTGTCTTCATCTGATTGTGATACGCGTTTTTAGCTCTGCCCATGGTCGTGGCTTCTGTGCAAGGAAACTATGAGTTAAACTATACTTCAAATAAAATAAACAGATGCGGTACAAAAACTACTCCAGGCTTTATTACCTTCCTACCTGGACCAAACGAACTCAAAAAATAAGACAATCAAGATGACACTGAAACTTATTGAATTTTTTTCTCTAACTTCCTAGAGAGATTCGAGACAGTCTAAATGTCTGAAGACAACGGAATTCCAGTGCAACGTGGAATATTTTAAGGTTTTATTGAAGTAGAACTGCATGTTTTTTTTTCAAATTGCTGCGCCAGGGACAGGGTGAGTGAAATAGCTAGGCATTGTTCTGGCTTTGCATCCGGTCACGATGGTTCGGACAATTGGTCATCAAAGTGCCGCCAGAATTCTTGGCATTCTCTTGGGTGAATATATTTGAAATGAATTTGTTTCCTGGTGCTAATGTGGATTGTATGTATGGAATGGTATAGTATATGGTATTATGCGGTTCTGTCTTGAAACAGTTACTTCATAAATGCACATGCAGACAAGTACGAGAGAAGTGGGTATGAGTTGTACCAATTGCGAAAGGTTAACTTGAAACCTATATAGAAACAATCCCAATTCCTATAAGAAGAAAAGTGACCTGGCAGTTTAACAAGGATAAATACAATTTAGGTTATAGATTCCAATTCGTCACATAAATATTTGAAAAATTCTAAAATATGCTTTGGTTTGAAATATACTAGTAAAAGACTAAAATTTTAAGCTCTCTCTAAGGTTGTGAGCATTTCAACCCGCTCGAAAAAGTAGCATATCTTAAAAAAGTCGGTACCGGACCGGATAAAATATATGGTGGGATAAAAATAATGACCAGATAAAATATATGATAAATACTGGATAATCGTCTGAATGCGTTAGTTTCCATTGTATCTCTTTGTCTAACAGTGCGAATTTTTCGATTTTATACCAACTAATGTTCCGATCTATTTTAGGATTATATCAATAGCTAGATCATAAAACTATGAATATTTAACAAGTTTTATTTTTTTTAAATCACTTTTTGCCAGTTGCGTCACATTTCAGACCACAATGCTATATAATATTGCGCCAGTTAGCAGCCGTTTAGAAACATTAGAAATATGAATATTGAACATGACAAGGAAGTACAAAAACCTGATGGAACAACAAATGGAAGCAATCATAAAGAATAGACAAGAATTTAAGGGTAAAATCCTAAACAGAATGTTTTTGTAAAAATTTAATCGTTATGGTTTTAAAGTGAAACAAATTCAAAGCAGTAAAAGTGCATTGTAAGAAACTAGGTTTAACCCATATCCCACAAGAAAATGATTCATTTAGAACGATTTAAACACCTTGAAAATGGAAAATTGATTTGAAGTTTATTTAGAAAAGCAATTAACCTCCTTACAAAACACAGAAATTTTATTTATTTTGAATTACACTATTGAGAGTTTTCACAAATTAGGTATTCTACGATATGCTACTTATTGATTTCAAACTGGATGATTATAGTACGAATAGGTTGAATGATTAGAAATACTTTAAAATTTATATGAAAATCATATATAAACTGTTTAATTATTCAACTATTGTCAATGAATCGTTTCAAGTAAAATAACAGAAGTAATTGAATAAAGAATAGAAATACTTCTTCTACGATTTGAGACTTCGTCTTCCGTCGTGTTAATACAATTCATTTTGGTAATTGTACAAGTTACTTCAGAATGTATAGCAAATTTGAACCAAACCTATATTTTTCTAATAAGATAAAATTAAAAATAAAACATACTGTAAGTGTTTGGATTTATTTCAATGTTTTCCAAGCATTTCAAAACAACTGATAATACTTTACAATAATACATCTCATGAAGACTTGAAATTTTTATTTTAAAATCCAAGAAAATAAATTGATCTAACTTGACTATTTTCTTAAGTAAATCTACAACATGATGTTCTAACCACGAGTATTTTTGAGCCCTCCACCACATATTCTGTACAATAATACACGTAAAATTACGTTGTCATTAAAGCATAATGCTCCAAAGTTTCTGAAGTCAGTTATGTTTATCGTAATTTAAAAAAAACAGTCCAAAAATAAACAAATCGCATAATACAGGTTTAAAATACTCTGCAAATTCGTCATAATATTATTTTCTCAGTTCACCAATTGTAGAAGAAAATTGAATTTGAAGAATAATAAATATTTTTGAATTTGAAAAACATAAACTGGCCAGAATGATAACAACTTTTAACCCTCTAATGCAGAATTTTTCTTTCGTCCCGAAAAAATGTATTTGTATCTCTTATGCTCATACATTATGGGAAAAATACGGAAAAAAATTTAAATGCATCAGAAACTATGCATCTCAAGTACCACTTTTTACCGCAAATCATGAATATCAAAGATTTAATTTTATGATATCGAACCTTATCTTTTTAAATAAAAGATGGTATCTTTAAAAAATGGTGAAAAGGAAGAAATATTTTACCCATAACAATCAAACTTTCGTTTCATATTTTCTTTTAGTAAATAAGAGTTTTTAAAACTTAATCGTTTCCCCTTTAACTTCCTCACTTTTTTCAACTTAAAACCAAGTACTTAACCTTTAGCATCGATTCCATCATATTCCATCAAAACCAAGTAACAATACTTCCTAATTAAGAACCACGGTAAACTAAACAGAAACACTAATTTACATGCAATGTAAGCGTATTCAAAAACATGCAGTAGGACGTCGATTATCCCTATCAGAACCATCCAGTGATATTTTTTGTTCCATCAATTAATCTATCCATGCACTTCAAATGAAAGTGTTGCCTATTCATTTACTTAAATTATCTTTTTCTTCAAAATTCCTTTTATACAACTTATAAACATATGAATACGGTAATTTAAATACACTTCTTTAAAATAAATATCGATTATCCAAATTTTTTGCTTATCCAACTAGAGACAGGTGACATGTTCTAATTGATTAAGATAATTGCAGTTCCATATGGACCATTAATTTGGATAATTGTAGGAGAATATCCAATGAAAAATGACATTAAAAGGAAGATAGTTTATAGGAGAGTTATAGCGTCGGATTGGATGGTTTAAATTTTACTGAGACAGACTTGACTGTAGGTAGGCTGTAATGCTAAGTTTAAGAAGTTAAAATATAATCGATGAAGTGATAAGTGTTAGAAAAAATAAAATAAACAGCAAAGTAAGGTTCGGAATTATACTATCAAATTAAAACGCATAGATCTTGCTGTTTTCAATTTCTTACGATAAAAACGCATAGATCTTGCTGTTTTCAAAGTCTCACGGTAAAAAAAATAGAACGATGACTTAATCACTATTAGGGAAGTCAGTGAAGCGTTCGGTTCAGATACGGTAAACGAGTAGAGTTTATTTAAAAAATGGTAGCGATGCGGAAAATTTCGCAGAAACATCTTTTTAAATAATGGAAAAAGAAAGAAAAATTCAAAGCACATGATATTTTCTTGATATAAGAAAATAAATCGAATGTTTATTCATAACTGTTAAGATGGAGTTAAGATGGAGATGGAGTTAAGATGTTTATTAAAATTTCAGTTAGTACAGTTAGATTGAGTCTTCAGTGAAACAGTCTTAAGTTGTAAAAAATGATATGATGTAATGTGTATCATCCCCCCAGTAGAGGGCGCGACGGCGCTACACTCCTTGACAACCTAAGTTGGGTAATAGAAATATGCTATGGATCCTTCCGCGGATGTAAAGAGTTCCATAAATTATTTGTGAATCCATCCAGAAAAGTTTGAAACATTAATTTCATTTAAGGTCTAACACATTTGAATATTATTTGAGAAAATTTCGCAATTTTATCAGAATGAAAAGTGTATTTTGGTTAAACTGAATTATGATCATTTTGTATGTAAATATTACCAAAAAACAGTTGCTATAACTAACGGACTAATCGTGCTTATCCCCCTGCCTTTTTACTATTTGTTTTTACCCAAGTTAGGTTGGCACGGAATGTAGTTATGCAACCATCGCCCACGATTGAATCATCAGAAATAAATTTATCTTGAACAAAAAAGGATGCTTGTTCTTTGCTGAGCATCCAACCGATAAAAATTATTACTATTTACAACTTGAAAAAGTGTGTTCTTATAAAATAAATGTCTTGTCTATAATGAAAATATTCATTCTCTGTATACTTTTTCGATTTTTTCAATAGTTTATATAATAGCTATTTTTCTATTTTACATGTTTTCGGTAAATTAGTTACTAGTTTGTGTAAAATAATTACTAATAATAAAAAATGTTTTTTTCGCTAATAAAGAGAGAAACACTATAGGGAATTGAAATGTCAATTAAATGTTTTATGTAGATTTAAACGATCATTACCTTCGAAAAATATATTCAGTTAAAATACTAAAGAAAAAAAAAACAATTTTTTTATCAAAACTTGCATAAAGAACAAAGGGCATGTGAACACGTTTATGTAAATCAGGATAGTTGAAAGGTATTTCTTTTTAGTTTAAAGACAATAGTAAGCATATTAGGTCAAGAATGAATCTAAATAAATGTCAGTTATTTATCTTAAAGCTCAAAAACAACTGAAGTTATGAATTTACAGGAGTAAACTTATAGTTAATAATTTGTTTCCTTATTGTGAGTCTATGAAATCAATTGTTTGGCATATTACAATTGCATGTTATAATTTTGACGAAACAGGATTTTCAATCTTATAAATACATGTTTGATCAAAAAATGCATTTTTTTCTTTCAGGTTTCAGTTACCAAACTATGGTAAGCAATGTTATTTGACTACCAGTTCATAATTACCTGAAGTTCTTAAAAATATAATAAAGAAAGAAAATTCTAGGCACATATTAAATGAAACTCCACTAAAATAGCACAATATAATAAACTTAAGTATGTCCAAAGATAACAAAAAGGATTTAAGTCAATAAGTTTAAAGATGCATAAAAAACATCCGGGATTACATACACTTCATATGCTTAGTAGTTTCTTTATTCCGCTTTATGATTTAACCGGCATTATATTAACTTTATTACTTGTAAAGGTTTCTTTTTCACCTCGAAAGTGTACATTGAGTTTTTATCGCGTCTCATAAAGATAATAGAGATAGGTGCGTCAGATTTATCTTTGGAATTATAATTTTTGTAAGACAGGTTCTGACTCATGATACTGACTGCATCTGTCATGTTTCTTGTTTACAGAGATGACGTAGTGAACTAAAATATAACTTTATTAAAGATATTTTTGGGTTAGGCAAATGTTGTGAGCTTGAGACTGATATTATGAACTATTTACTCTAAAACTTTTTAATAGCCAAATATGAGTAAATATATTGCAGCAGACTGACAAAACTGATGCGAAAGGGTTGGTTCGGGAAAATTTAAACATTATTTGAACACAAAAATACAAATAAATGAAACAAACAATAATCCCAGACTTTACAAAAATGTCTTGTAAAAAAACCAATATAGTGTTCAAATAACTGACATTTATTTAGATTCATTCTTGACCTTATATGATTATTACAGTAAACAGCAATGAGTCTTAAAATTCAGAATAAAATTTTGACTGATCATTGTCTGGTTTTCAGCAAATTTTTTTTAACGATAAACATGTAATCAGTATTTTTTACATAAATTCTTTCGTTAAGGCCAAATTGAATTTCCAAGAAATTCGTCCTGTTTTTTTATCCGTTTAAAGATAGAATAAACGAATGACTGCATCAGTTCAACAGGAAAGACAAGCCCACTAACACTGGCATTTAGCGAACAAATAAAATAATCCTTATAGTTTGAGGTTTACAATTATATATATAAAGAAATACAGGAAATATATTAAGCACCTGTCAAATATTTGACTACTTTTTTTTTGCAAACTTTAGCAGCGTCATTATTGTTCGTCACATTTGAATTATAGTCTTTTGCAGTTAGAAGGAAAAACCACGTCTTCTTGGAAGCTAAATTGACAACTTTCCTGGAAACGATGGCGAATTTTGAACAAAACCTACAATTTCAATGCGCTTATAAAGTACTTTACGTTACAAAGGAGTTAAGCTTTTAGGTCCTAAAGAAGTAAATTAACGTTCAGTTCACGGTGGTTCTGAAAAGTGGCATTTAACTCGTTGGGGTTTGAGCAAAGGGCAAAAACCTTTGCATTTCAAAGGTTAAGTAAGATTTGGCTCTTGGTTTTGTTGCATACAATATAGTGAAGTGAGAAAAATGTTCGATTTGTATTTTTGTACTGTAAAAAGTTCAACAAGTTAAACTCAGTTCTAAATATACTAACAGGATAGGAACAGTGTTTTAATTAAATTTATTTTTCTTATTTCAAAAGAATGACGTCACAAAATCGCAACAGACTTTTTAAAATTTTGAATTTATAGAAAATGAATTTCTAATTTTCCGTATTGAATTAAACTACAGCACTACAGCTAAGCAAGGACCAATAATTAAGAAATTAAAAGTAATCTTTGAAAAAATTATTTGTTCTCTTTAAAAGCTTTTTATTAATCTCAATAAAATTAATTATTGAGGATATAGCTGTGCTTAAGTCTATGTGTGTTGTAATTGATACCAATTATTCTATTGCATTATCCTCTCGACCGGATCTAAGCGACGTTTTCTCGAACTAGAGGTCGATGATACAAAAATTGAATACAACTATTCTCTCGAGTTATTATTATTATTAGTTATTATTATTAGTAGTTAAGATTGATGCTTTCACTACACAAATCCGACAACAGCCTAGTACTTAATCCCTACAAAAAACGCCTTTTTGAAATAAACGTCACACAATGTGGCGAAAGTATGTCTCGAAAATAATGGGAATTAACTGTAAATTGCGTAGTTCTTACTAAAACTGTCACAGTACCACAAATCCTGGTCTGTCCGTGGCCGAGTGGTCAAGGCATCAGCCTCAGGACTCAACCTTCTCAATAGTCTGGGGGTTCAAATCCTACATACTACCAGTCATCCTATAAATAGGATCTCTATACTGGGACGGATGCGCCCGAGTCCACTGGGACAGACGTGCTCGTTAAATCTGTGGAGTCCAAAGTCCGACGGCGTCAGCGTACGATGTCGCTCGAAGTTCCGTTCGGTGCCCGCTCAGGTGTCGACTCGTCACTTGACCAGGGTTCCAAATTACGAGTCGTTATTGGCTGCGTTAAAGCTCCTAAATGAGGCTAGAAATAGGCAGCCGGAATCGATTACATTACCTTACCTTACCACAAATCATAATTATATAAATGCACCAGTTTGAATGAAAGTCTTTAGTACTTAAAAGTCTATTCCCTCCCCTTCAGGGACATGTCTTAATTGTGGAGGTGGCGACAGATGGTAGCATCTGTCATTTGTGTATGTGTGTGTCGTGTGTTGTCCTACTTGACGATGGTTTATAAGCGGGTCCTTGCGACCAAGCACACAAGCCTGAAAATATATGTCTACCAACCAACTACCAACCAAGTCAATTCCGTATTCGACCGGCGACGTTTTCTATACTAGAGGTCGATGATACAAAAATTGAATGCAACTCTTATCTCGCAATTGAAGCTTTCACTCCTCAAACCCGACAACAGCTATGACTTAATCCCCTATACTAGACTTCTTTCTGAAATAAACGGCACACACAATGCGGCGAAAGTATACATAAGATGGGACTCGCAAATGACAGAACGTGGCTGTCAGTCACGTAACGGATGAATGAATGGTACGAAATGAAATTACACCACGTGTCATGAATGCCCAAATCAGGTGCATCGGATCTCGTAATCCTCTGATCGCAAATCCGATTCAGATCAATTTAGATGAAAGGATTCGGAGATACCTTGTAGGGATTTAGAAGAATGTCTGGGTTATTTCGAACGTCGGGGATTCGGAGTTGGTTTGAAATTCAAAGGAAAGGCTGCAACTGAAATTAGTGTGGAATATTTTGATTTTTTTTTATTTAAAAGGGCGATGAACTTTAGTTTTTCAACGAAGAACCATGCTAAAAATTTACTTTTGAAAAACGTTCAAAGTAAAGTTGGTTAAGTTTAGCTTAGTTTGAATTATTAACGCAATAGAGCTACACTATATACACGTGGAAAATAAATCAAATTAATTTTTTAAAAAAATTCATAAAAAAATGTCAGAGAGTTTCCTTGCAAAAATTTAAAATTTAAGTAATTTTAAGTTTTAACCCTTTCAGTCCCAGTGATACCATTTGGAATCATCCCTTTCAATATTTTTTTTCCAAATGCTTATGTCCGTTATGACATACAAACACATATCATGCGATTCTTCTTACTTCGTTCTATCAGACAATATTTTGCATTTATCTCAATAGAAGTCAGAACTACTATTTTTTTATTTAGAAAATAGCTAACAAGCGTTTCCCCTGATTTTTGAAAAGTTCACTTCAGTTCCACATATTTAAAACACAATTTAAGTGGTCTAAGGAGTCTTAAAAATGTGCAAAGAAGGAACTACAAAGTATAGTTTGATCTGTCATGTAATTTTTTAACTGCTCAAGATACAAGTATAATTTTTTTATATGTAATTCTACAAGATTTATATATTATAAAACAAATTTTAAAATTTATGAAACTTTAGCCAAAACTAAAATAAATGATATTAAACATAAAGCTATTTTAACACATTGTGATTAGGCTTGCGCGGCAAATTTTGAGGTCAAAATTGAAAAAATGACCAAGAAAATGACTTTATATTGTAGAAATATGTACAAACTAGGACTTATACCTAAATTCTCATCTCAATTTTAATAAGAAATTATTTTCAGAGCTTTTTTCTAAAAAAAAATAATAATTTTTTTTTAAATTTTGATTTTAAATTTATTTTTAAATAATTTCTAATTAAAATTTAGCTGAGAATTCAGGTATAAGTCCTAGTTTGTACATATTTGTACAATATAAAGTCATTTTCTTGGTCATTTTTTCAATTTTGACCTCAAAATTTGCCGCGCAAGCCTAATCACAATGTGTTAAAATAGCTTTATGTTTAATATCATTTATTTTAGTTTTGGCTAAAGTTTCATAAATTTTAAAATTTGTTTTATAATAAATAAATCTTGTAGAATTACATATAAAAAAATTATACTTGTATATTGAGTAGTTAAAAAATTACATGAGAGATCAAACTATACTTTGTAGTTCCTTCTTTGCACATTTTTAAGACTCCTTAGACCCCTTAAACTATTTCGGTTAAAATAATAACTAAATTTTTTTTTAAAATGGGGTCAGATACCTTAAAATATATAACTCGAAGTGTTTTCAGGTAAATATATATATTTTTTATTTTCTTGTTTTCCATAGTTAAAAAATTTTGGCATTATTTCAAAAACCATATAAAAAATTTAAATGTTCTTATGGAACTCTTATTTCTGACCTAAAATAAGCTTATTTTGTGAAATCAGATGTTTCTGTAGCGTAGTAAATTTTTGGGACTGAAAGGGTTAAGTCAACACAATTTGATTTTCCCCAAACAATGATTGACGATTTTATTATTTTAAATTAAAAGAATAATATTAATTATTCAAATACAAACAGAATATAATTCAAATTTTTTTCTAAGAGATTTTTATTATTAATAATATTTTATTGAAATTCCATAGCTCATGACGTTATACCTAAGATTTTTTAATAAGTATTTTGAAAATCAATATTATAGA
Organism: Hylyphantes graminicola; assembly: GCA_023701765.1. Taxonomy (NCBI): domain Eukaryota; kingdom Metazoa; phylum Arthropoda; class Arachnida; order Araneae; family Linyphiidae; genus Hylyphantes; species Hylyphantes graminicola. Next base: position 17,783,576 of record CM043121.1, on the reverse strand, counting down.
ACAGACAATTTTTTTAGACTGTGTTAGTATCAAACAAAGTTCAGAAATTCTATACCAAAAGTGATTTATTTCACAATCTAGACAAAAACTAAAAAAAAATCTAGCTGCTCAGAGCAAATTTCAAAATATTTAACAATGGATGGATGAATAAAGGGAAATGATAACAGATGACACTGATTATTCTATTTCTCAAGATTAAGGTATGTAAGAAAAATTTGAATTTGCAATGCAAATTTCTTTTAAATAATAATAAAAAATTATGCTGAATTACATATTCTGCCTCACTCGGCCCGGAAAACAAACTTACACTCCATGCCACCCTAACTTGGGGAAAAACAAAGAGTAAAAAGGCAGAGGAAAAAGCGCAGTTGGTCCGTTAATTGGACACTCTTGAAAGGTAATATTTACACACAAAATTGTCTAAATACAATTTAACCAAAATACTTTTTTCATTCGGATAAAATTGCAAATTTTCTCAAATAATATTGAAATCTGTTAGACCTTAAATGACACAAACAAATTTCATGTGTCCCCGAATTTTCAAATGTGCCCCCAAATTAAATACTATTTAGGATTGGTTCAATATATTGTTTGTTTAGAAAACTGTAAACAAACCTTGCAAAACTACGATATTTCCAAAACACGGAATCTCAGAAAAGTAACAGATGCAAAAGTTGAAGCGAGATAAATATTTTTTCCGGCTATGTATGTCCTTTAAAAAACTATCAAAGAAATGAAAAACATATTTATAAAATTTTAAACCTATTTTTCTAAAACAAAATATTGAGAAAAGGTTTCTATATCGAGACAAAAAAACCCCGCTTTTTCTAAGTGATTTTAATTAATAAAATTAATTATCACTAGCCAAAAAAAATTTATCACCAACCTTGAAAAGAATCCAACATTTCCGAAGAGTACATATTAAAATTCGCATTTGCTGGTGTATTTTCCATACACATGACACATCACCGGTCGGTCTCAATCTCCATTCGTAACGAGCGATAATTCACGAATATAAACGTGACGTATGTCGAACAAAACCTCACCTGTACGTCTGTAAACTTGGTAGCCACGTGACTTGTGACGTCATACAGGTAATCCGGACGCATCAGCGATTTTTTGTCTTTCTTCTTTCTCTACTAAAGGATAATTTCCTTATTTCTTGAGTCGGGTTTCAGATGTTTTATTGTTTTTTGTAAATAAAAGTTAGTTTGATTTTATTGATTTTTGTTTTGAGAATTCGAGTAGAAGTTTTCTGGGGCATTTTTTAAGGCTTTGGATTGGTTTTTGATGATAGGTTTTAGGATATAAAGAGGTAATTGAAAATGATTCTTTTGATCTTATTTTTTGTATTTTTTTCCACCAATGAGTCAGCAAAGAAAATTTTTACTTCGAAAATGTAAAAAGAAATCTATGGTTTCTAATTTATGTACAATTTGAAGTTTTAAGTATTTGTTTGATTTATAATATGCTAAAAAAAAAGATGAGAAGTAATTACAGGATAGGTGTGCAACCTGAACAAAAATATTTTGCCTGTTTTTGTTGCAATTGTAAAAAAATGTAGGAAATACAGAAGTATTTACGACGCATATATTGAGAGTAAACAAGGAACGAGTAGCATCAAAAATGTCTACAATATAAGAATTAAAAATGTTTTCCTTTAGAAAAGTGTCTGCAACAAAAATGTTTTAAAAAGTAAAAATTACAACTGAAAATGGCTTTAGTGTATGTTGTATTAAAAAGCTTCTTTTCAAAATGAACTATAACAGTTAACTATCTAAGGGATAAGTAAATTGGTTAAATCGTAAACTAGTTTTCACTGTATGTGATCAAAATAAAAATAATTAATAAAATAAGTAATTATTTTAATTTTCAAAAAAAAAACTATATTCATGTAGTAGAAAGATATCACTTGCTCCTCCATACTTTAATTTTTCAAATTTGATAAAATTACTATATTTATAAATTTTTAAAAATTATGCTTGTTGCTTTAAAATCTAACAGTCAGGTGACGGGTTTATACGTCTGTATCCATCGAAAAAGTCACATCATACGGTTAATATATTAAATACCTTAAAGAAGTGTTTGATTTTTTTGGGGATAATATTATAATTTAAATAATAGAAAATATTGAAAACGCACGCATTTTAATAGTTTCAGCAAAAACTACCAAATATATTTAACAGTTTGATTCATACTATGTGATGACTACTAAAAATAAAGTTAATTGCATTGTTGGCAAACAGAGAATTTGTTAAATATATCGCTTTTATAGTTTTCAAATAAACAATTATAAGTTAATTGAAAAGAAAAATCAATCAAAATATACTCATTTATAGATGCTAATTAAGGCAGAGTTCACACATACAATATGTTTGTTTTAAATGACTATTTTCAATAATGTTCATTTACTTATGACTTTAAAATAGCAAACCTAGAAGACCTCTCTGTTACCCCACACAACGGTATTCTAATTGTTTCTTTATAAAAAAAAATCTATATAATTAAGCTTGTTAAAGCCAAATAAGAGTTATAAAAAGTTTTCAATAAAAGGATTTCCCCCTGCTTTATGTTGATACAAGTTCAAATTCCTTAACAAGTGAACATCAAAACTGCCATTTCATAGAATCACGACATATTCATCCAGGTCAATTCGTTTGTAAAATAAACTGGTTCACCTACCTCGTAGATTAGCTTACGCTACCCGGACATTTCATTCATAGCATTTCAGTCATAACTGTCAATAAGGATTATTGGATAAGTATACAGAAAACTTTTAATCTATTTTCGAAGCTTGTGTTTTTACAGTATGTGTCCATGACGCTTTTTTTAACCCTTTCAGTCCCCAAAATTTACTACACTACAGAAACATCTGATATTCACAAAATAAGCTTATTTTAGGTCAAATATACGAATTCCATAAGAAAAAAAATTCATTTAAATTTTTTATATGGTTTTTGAAACAATGCCAAAATTCTTTAACTGTGGAAAACAACAAAAATAAAAAAATATATATAAGATAAAAAACACTTCGAGTTATATATTTTAAGGTACCTGACCATATTATTAAAAAAATTTAGTAAGTATTTTAACCGAAATAGTTTAAATTGTGTTTTAAATATGTGGAACTGAAGTGAACTTATCAAAAATCAGGAGAAACGCTTGTTGACTATTTTCTAAATAAAAAAATAGTAGTTCTGACTTCTATTGAGATTAATGTAAAATATTGTCTGATAGAACAAAGGATGAAGAATCGAATGATGTGTGTTTGGATGTCATAACGGGACATAAAAAAATTGAAAAAAATATTGAAGGTGATGATGCCAAATGGCATCACTGGGACTGAAAGGGTTAAGCAATTATTTATGATCGTTTCTCAAAGGGAAATGCACTTAATATTTGTATATTATTGCATGCCATTCCTTTTGAATTAAATTTTTAGTATCGATGCTTTGAAGTCTATACAATTTCCAAACAACAACTTGTTTGTTGATGGAAAATTAATAAAATATTCTCTAAAAGAAAGCATTTGGACTAATTTAAGTACTTGCAAAATATATTGTTAAAAACTAGAAGGATTACTATTGAATTTTACAATTTTTGAAAACAATTATTACTAAATAAAATAATTAAATTTTTGACAAATATTGTTCGAAAAATATCGTCGTAATAAATTGCCCTATAAAAATATGGTTGTTATTGTAATGTTTGTATCAAGGTTTATACTTCAGACATTATCAGACAATGAAGTACAATAATTTTCTAAAAATATACATCTGAGTTTGAAAGTTACTTCTATCAAGTTTAAGAATGTGTGGAAAATGTATTTATCTATATTACAAAAAAAAATCAACAACGTCAAACAATAAGTTGGGCATGAATCAGTCCTTTATAAACATTCTTTTCAGAACATTATATAACTAAAATTTAAATAAAATAAGGAAAACGAACTTATACCGAAAAAAAAACTCTTTTCACTGCATTCATAATCGCCACGCTCTATTTCGGTTAAACGCCTGACACTCAAACAAGAGTCGCCACCACTTTTTCACATTTTTCGGTCCAGTGTAGGCATAGACAAGCCAGATATTTTTTCTAAATAGAAAAGTAAGAGAGCGTGGACTATTGTGGACTGCTCTTTTCCATGGTGCATGAAGTAAGGCGATTTTGCGAGAGAATGTGATATTTTTATTTCAAAACTGCTAAGCTCGAATTAGACGGAGGAGAGTGCTGTTGTGTATCGGATCGGTTAATCCGTATTAAAAAAGGGAATCTTTGCGGAAATTGGACTTTGGACAGCTATTGTTTTGAGGTCATGTGACCCTGGTGATGTAATAACATGAATTTATGTTTTTCAGATTTTATTTCAGTATTGACATGAAGGAGTTGTTTTGAAAGAAATTTATATTTTTGTATGCAACTTTGCAGTCAGACATCTTTAATTTTTTATATATTTTTTTTTAAGTAGGAACCACTTCCGCATATCTGAACCGTTTTCTAGTATGAAATCCACAGCTTACGATATAAAAATAGATATCATAAGGTTTTTAAGTTAGTTAAACAAGATAAACGGACTTTTACCAATTTATTGTGTGGTTTTCATGTGAAAGACGATTTGGAGAGAAATGAAATATGTTATTTTTTACAGTAATCCTCGACCAATTTCAATTGAACCTAATCTAGCCATGTTCGGAGTAATATTTTGTATGAGTTGCTTCTAATAATTACTTTTTACAGTACTCTTATAGGCAATTCGTTGCATTTGAGAACCCAGAAATCTTAAAGGTAATTCGTTACACAATTTTCATAAAAGTAATCTTTGTTACAGTAACGTGTTACTTTCAGTAATTTTATCATTAACAATTGTAATAAAGGGCCAAAGAAAAAAAATCTTTAACAATATTTTTCACGTACTATTTGCTTAGAGAAGAAATATTGTCACCACAAAAATAAAACGTTCCCTATTGATTGCAGTGATTATGAACACTCACGTCTAGCAGTAATGAAGATTTTTTTAAGAATGTCAAAACAAGACATCCTTCCGCCGAAGCCGATTTAGAGTTGTCTACATTTTTCCAAAGTAACGACCATAATATGACTGTATTTCGTACCCTACCAACAGTTAAAAGCATTAAAATATAATACGGCCTTATCAGCCAGTGAGGCTGTTGAAACGTTTGTGTCTTGACCCAATCAAGCCGTGTAAACGACTAAATCTATGCTATTGTTCTACCATAACAAGTAGATTTTCCGATAACTGTATAATATAGTTGATTTTTTTTTAAAATTCCTTTGGTCATTTATACTTTGTTTTTCGAAACATTTGTAAATGTTAAATTGTGTCGTAAAAAGTAATCTTAAAATAATTGTGATTTGTTACTTTTGGAAATTACTAATTTAAAAAGTAATTAGTTACTTTTTATGAAAATTAATTGCAATGAGTTACGTTTAAACAAGTAACTGCCCAGCCCTGATTATTGTGAAGTATAGGAATTATATTCACCAGCGTTATCAAAGCAATATGCTGATCATTCATTTTTTTTATGTCTGCATCCTGCGAGTGTTCCTACACCCTCCCTCATCCGGTTCACAATGTGTTACAAGCTGGCGTTGTAATCGAAAATTGCGCTACGCTAGCCTGCGTTTAATGAAAAAAAGCATGAGAAAAACTACTCATACTCAGAGAAATTAAGACTGCATATTGTTTACACTTGAAGACATTTCCTCGTGTGAAAAAGGTAAAGATAGAATTTAGGTAACAATAGAAAAAAATAGAAACTTCTTAATTATTTTTAAATTTTAATAAACACAAATAAATGTTTTTCTACATAGATAAATATCTTTTTTGACAAGCTTAACTTTCTTAAAGTGTATTAAATAATTTATAATTTTTAAGGAAAATCTATAAAAACAAACCTTAAAAAAACACACACAAAACTATTTAAAAAAACTATAACAAAATCCATTTTCCCCGAAACATAAATTTAATATTAAAGCTGGAATTCAAATTATTTGTTAAAAACTAATTTTTATTTTTTGGATGAAAATATGTTCCTCAATTACTTGTTACACTTTATGAAATAATGTCATAAATTCTTGATGGAACCAATTAAACTAAATCAATCACACTTATCAAAACAAAAATAATCAATCATCATTAAGAAATTAAACTTTCCTCTCAAACTTTTAATAAAATAACAGTGATTAATGCTTTATAACCGATTAAAAACTGAGTGTACTTTTTGATTACTTTCAATGTACACATTTTTAATGAATACCACATCAAATTGATCTTCATCAATTTCGGTATTTATAAATCGGAATGAAAAGAAAACAATAAATATTTATAATTAGCTCAACCACAAACCATGAAATGAAAGCAATGGAGAAACAAAAGCGAAAGTTAACTTGTCACATATCATTCATCAACTAAGAAAAATCGTAAATGTTACACTGATGGTAATGAAAATAAACCATTACGTTTCTATAATTGTTTTAGATAAGGAAACATACATAAAGCACGAATGATATCTATAGATTGTATTTATTTTCTAGAGCTACTGAAGCATTAAGACATGACATAACCCTCCACTGCGTCCGTTTGAGGAAATGAGGGATGCAAAGATTGTAAAAAAAAAGGAAATCTTGGTTTAATGATTCGGATACTACAATGTTTCGGTACCAGCCAAAATATTTTTTCCATGAAAGGAGTATAGACTTATCGAAACATTTTGTGGGGAAATAAATGTGTGTACACTCTTAAAACAAAAGAGTGAAATCCACTCATATAGGATAAGTGCATTTTCGACACTGGAAAGGAGAGAAAATTAACACAGACTGAGTTAAATTCACTCGTTTGGAGTGATCTTGTCCGAGTTTTAACTAAACAAAAGAGTGAAATCCACTCCAATAGGATAAGTGCATTTTCGACACTGGAAAGAGTGAAAATTAACTCAGACTGAGTTAAATTCACTCGTTTGTTTTAAGAGTGTTTTGAAACAATTTGTGGTTCATTAACATCAATAGCTAAAATATTGAATTTTCTTTACTTCACGAGAGGTAAATGAGGTTTGACTTTTACATTTAAGTATTTTTTATAGGTCAACGGAATGAAATGATACCGAAAGTTAGAAAAGATACACCTTGGTGATACGTGAGTAAATATGTTTTACTTAATAATGAAGACATTAAACTAATGATTAAAAAGTGAAAATATCCTATTTAAATATTGCAAAAAAAATACATAACTCATGTTCTTTTACGTTAGCTGGAAAGGTTAGAGATGTAATCTTAATAACCAAACTTATATATTCTAAATTTTTCTTTTTGTTACCAAATAAATATTATTGATCAAACAAATGACGAAAATAAACTTATTTTAGGTTCAATCTTTTTAAAATTAGTAAACTTATTTAACGCCGGTCCACTGGCACAATTGTTAGTGTACTAGCCTTTGGAGCTGCTGGGTTCGGTTTCGAATCCCGGTTAAGGCATGGATGTTTGTGTCTGTCAATAAAAGTTGTTATTTGTCTATGGGTTTGTGGCGTCCTTCTTTTTGTGTCTCTTGTGACTGTCTCTTCTGACGAGCAGGGTAATGGGCTATATAGCCTACGCCCGTCCCTTCTAGGGGGCGCAATCACTGCCATTGTCATTGTCAAACCTATTTAACTCAAGTGAATGATACTAACACAAAATTAGAAAAACGCATAACTAATTCATCTTAACTCTGAACTAAATGCCATTTCAGTTCCTTTCTCCAATCAGTGCCTCAATCACAGACACTCCTAAAAAAAGCAAATCCTCTTTATGCTAACGCACATCAACAAAGAAGGGCCCCTAAATACATTCAAATTACCATTTCCGTCAGTGGGAAGAAAACTAAATAAAGAGGAAACCATAGAAACGGAAGGGTGCTTGAACTTTTTCTCTCCCAACACACTTCGGTCGGCTGAAGAACCCAACTGCCACTTGCTTTCCGATCACGTTTTACTTAGTGCCGTTGGTTAGTGCCGAGTGGTTAAGGCATCCGCCTCAGGATTCAGCCTTCTCATTAGTGCGGGGGCTAGAATCCCACCTACTGCCAGTCATCCTATAAATCGGATATCTGTACTGGGAAAGAGTAGAAAATCCGACTCGTGACGGATGGGCCGAGTACACTGGGACAGACGTGTTCGTTAAATCTGTGGAGTCCAAAGTCACGATGGCGAAAGCGTACGATGTCGCTCGAAGTTCCTTTGGGTGCCCGCTCAGGTGTCGACCTCGTCACTTGACCAGGGCTCTTAATTACGAGGCATTATTGGCTGTGTTAAAGCTCCTAATGGATTCTAGAAATAGGCAGCCGGAAACGGTTGCACTACCAATAACACTACACTACCGCCGTTTCTAGATACATCCGCAGTGGTCATGTAGTGCGTCTTAAAAGTTTAGACAAAAGACATTAATTAAGTGTCTTAAAATACACGAATTGGTGGCAAAACTTCTCGGTACCGTTGTGTTAGGCATATAGTTGTTATTTAAGTCTAATTTGGATATATATATTACGCCAATCACCAGCAATATTTCCCCGTAAAAGTGCTGAAACGGCTATATTTGCTGCTGTATGTAATTGGACGAGGAATGGCACAAAATTGTTGCAATTCGAGTGTAAAACGTGTTTTTTAATTCATCGTATCAAACAGAAATACAATTCTAGCAAAAAAAAATGCGAAATTATATCATTAAACGACATTAAATCGATTTTGTCTATATTTATGAGACAGAATTTTTGGACACTTTTTACAAATTAATTTAAATAAAATTTATTATTGGTTGTTTTCTTTGTTATTCATGATATTTTTAATTAAACATACTTCTCTGATCCTTATTACCAAAATGTTTTCAAATATACCTTTTCAGTGAAATTTTGTGATTCAAAATGTCTTTTGTTTAAGCTTTTGAGACGCACTATAGCTGTGTTTAGGTTATTTTGGAGGAATATACGGAATAAAGGCGCATATTTTAAAATTTTTATTGGGAATTTTATGATTCATTCCAAATATAATACACTTTTAATTAGTTAGTTCTCAGTAGCGATGTCACAAATCCTGTGTCAGTATGTTTGATGCAGACCCATTTGGCATAAAAAAAATATTAAGACATTTTTACAGTAAAAAACATTTACTATTTGATTTTGTTTAGGCCGGAAAACATATGCAGACATGCTTTTTCTGTTCATAAGAGGTTTCTTATAATTCATATAAAGTTTATATAACTTCTCTGTTCATATTCTCAATGATTACTTTTCTCTGTTCATATTTTCAATGATTATTTTTCTCCGTTCTATTTATAAATTCCTGAATAACACCTGTATTTTTTTAGAAAACTTTTTCGGACATTCATATTTTTCTTTCTGCAAATGTTATTTAACTTGCTATTTTCCACTACATCTTTTATATTTTGCGAACCTAAATTTAATTTAAATATATTCATAGATTGAGCCTTTTTGATCATTTTATTTATGATTAAATTTAAGCTGTAAAACCAAAAGAAAATAAAAAAAAGGTTTACAATTCCTTTAAAAGGAATCCATTAACAATGTACCGATTACGCAAAATAACCATTGGTTAAATTATTTTACATCATTACACCACTTTATAGCCATTTTCTTTACCATAAAAGTTTGCTAAAGAGGGTTTGTAGGGAAGGAATACGAAAGAAGTCCCTATTAGAGCAGTATTGTTTATAGACCCACTAGAGGGGGTTATAAATAATGTGGATTTACCATGATTGGGGTTATACGGGTCAAGATTTCTCTTCTGCAGGTAGTGACCTGGATTTGGTATATTTATCGTCTTGTAACGATGTTTTATTGTTATATTGTTGATAGTGTAATGGGAATAGTTTAATTGGAAGAAATGTTGCAGTTGTAATTGATGTCATATATCCGGTGCAGCAAATAAATTTAAACCATTTGTCTAGGATAACTTTTTTTACATTGTAATTTTAAATAGTTTTGTGGCTTTATTTTTAAAGTTAATAACATTTACATCATTTCTATTGCATTGCATACATTTTGATTTAGGTGTTATTGATATTGCATTGTTTCTTATTAATTAAATAAAAACATTTGTTTGACAGTTTGTACTTTAAGTTAGTAATGTTTGGTATTAAAATGGTTTTTCATAACATAAAATGAGGTTGTAAAAATATATTATTTAAACCTAATTTATTTATTTTTTTTAATTAGAGAGGTTTAAAGAAAAGTTGTTTATCGACATGGTGGAGATTTCTGTCTGTTTGTAACCTGTTTTCGAATTCTGTTCTAAGCTTCCGATTTTTTGCAAAAAAAAAATTTGCTTAAATCTATGAAAACACAACCTTTTACTATATTCATTTTGTTCATATGTTTGTACTATTTTTTATGTCTGTCCATTTGCCCATACTGCAGTGGTCATGCAAATTGCTGTAAACACCAAAAATGTGTTTCTAAGACAATGGGTCAATAGCGGTTTTAATTTCATACGAACTTCAGTAACAACATTAGAATTCGAAGTTAGGTGATTCTAAACTTTGAATAAGACATTTTTTAAAGGTAGTTTGTTTCATTTTTGAATGCTTCTGCACACACAAAAACGCACTTAAATGGTAGTTTGACTTCCTGTTTCGCACTGATACTAGACAATAAAACTGCGTGGGGCTTCCATATAGCACTAACATTTAAATGGAATTTTGAAGTGAAAATGGTTTTACTAATTGTATATAATATCCTTTCACTGCATATAATTACCAAATCGTATCGGGTAGTGTATTTAACTATAGGAAAAAACTTAGCTCAACAATTCAGTTTTATGATAAATATCACGCTAACTGAAGAGAAAAGGAGCCATACACGTATCTTATTTTTAAAAACATTTCAAAAAAATATTTGCATATTTATGAATTTTTTGTTTATATATGCAGGCAAATAAAATCAAACTATCATTATATTCTCTACAGAATGGTCCCGGCTTACTGGAGGACATTCACGGCCATATAGACCTGAGCCTCAATTCCAAACCGCTGTGGTAAAAAAAGCTGTTAGACAGGTTAGAGCAGTAAGAAAACTTTAGCACGTGTTTCGAGAGGTGTAGGATAACAAACCGCGTGACATCACATGAATGTTCCCCATACTCAATATCAAACTAAATTTAATTCGTGTTGGCGCATACGCAAGAAAAAGCAAATTATATCAGAGAATGACGTCAAGCCTCTGTTACGGCCCGGTCCATGTATTTCCAAGCCCTGTTTTGGTCCCGCACTCCCACGTGGATGACGTTTTTCAAAACTAATTATGTTAATAAAAATCACAATCAAATATGAAAAAACTAAGCCTCGGGTTTCACACGTAGGTTTTAAAAGAGTTCTAGATTAAAAATTTCGAATTTTTTAGAGCAGTCTAAGTAGGTCTTTTGCGATCCAGAGGTATACACACATACTTTCTTTTATTATTATAGATTATCGATGCATCATATGAACAAAACAAGTTTTAGATTATTAAGACAACCTCTATAAATATAAGGAGGTTTCACATAATAAAACCACTTGTAGAATTATTTAAATTTAATCGAACTGAGTTAATTAAAATACTCAATGTTAATCCCTCCTTATTTATGGCATTTCTTTCTTTAAAAATGTGCTAAACAAGATATAATATCAGATTAGGTATGCAACTTACTATTAAACTAAATATATCTTCTCTATAGAATTCATAAAGTTAATCAGGCTTATACAAATGAAACCGCACTAATGACTTGCATTCAGAAAAATAAATAGTAAAACGCAAACACAAATAAGGCAATGTTCAATTTCGGTCCAATTATATCTTAAACCAAAATCTTAATATTGTAACCAAACTTTTTTTTTTGGTCGAAACAATCAGACTAAACAAGGATTAAATAAGATTGAGCTTTTTGCTTTCGGGTATGTCAATTTCTATCAACAAGATTGTCACAAAAAAAAAGTATTATACACCCGTATCATCACCGAATATGAACTTATCGTTCGAGTTTCTGCATAAGATTATAATTACTACCCTCGAGGTAAGATAGAGCAAGAATTGTTTTTAATGATGCAGATCACGGACGGAGTTCTTAGTTTTTTGATGAATACTGAGTATGTAAAGAGTGAAGAAAAAATTTATTATTCGATGTGAGGGTATGGGATTTATTCTGAGAACGTGCAAGGTAATCGAATTACTAATCATTATAAATAAAATGCAATGTTTTTAATATGTATGAGCCAAAAAAAAAGCAACTTCAATTAACTTCAAATTTAAAAGAAATTATGAAAATAATTTTGTCAGTGTTTACACAAAAAATGAAATGCTTGCCTTTTAATTAAACCAAAATATATCGTTATCTAGTATTCAAGCAAACTTCTCATAGATTAATACCGACTGCAGGAACCAATCAGTTAAGAGATACATAAATAGAAGTTAACTTAATCTAATGTATTACAGCAATGATACACTGTTAAAAATTTCAGTTCAACGCTGAACCAAATATTGGTGAAAAATAAAAAACTTCTGGCAAATACGTCATTAAATGGTTCAACCAAATATCACATTCTAGAAATAGACCTGCTTTAAAAAAAAATGGTTCGACTTCTACTCCAATTGCAAGAAAGTTCGGTTCAACTTATTCTAACTGCAACCGACAATTTAACTGTTTACTCAAACGCATCGCCATGAGTAGTGCTGCTTCTGCTTGAGAACTGGCCCGTCCACGGCTCAGTGGTTATGTCATCAGCCTAGGGATTCAACCATTTCAGGAGAGCGGGGGTTCGATTCCCACCTACTTCCAGTCATCCTATAAATCGGATATCTTTACTGGAAATAGTAGAAAAAATCCTCAATTCATCACGGATGGGCAGTACACTGGGACAGACGTGCTCGCTAAATCTGTGTGGTCCAAAGTTCCGACGGCGTATGCTTACGATATACGAAATACCGTTTTTCTTCCACCTTTCACTATTGTTATGCACTGGGAGAACCTTTTTATGGTTGATCCTTTCACTATAGTGACGCGTTGGGAAAATCCCCGCATATGGTTTAACCTCTCACCATAGTTACACAATTTGAAAATACCGTTTTATGGTTCAACAATCTACCAAATCATGGTTGCAAAAAAATTGAACCGTATCTTGGTTCAACCTTGCCTTGAAATACTACTTTTAACAGTGTGGTTCCATTCTGCATCGCGCCAGAGCAACGTATAGAATTAGGACTTCCCGGGAAGTTTATATGATTCCAGGGCGTTTAGAGTTGGTCCCTTAGTCCCTTAAAGTCCCTTTTTTTATTTTTGGTCCCTTTTAGTCCCTTTTTTTCACATTTGGTACCTTAAGTCCCTTTTTAAAAAAAAAAAATATTACCATGTGACTAGCACGCACCATTTTTTTCGACATTCTTTGTCACTCAGAAATGGGGTTTGGGCATATTCTTAAGCATGACAATAAGTTTCCATGCAATGAGAAATAGTTTAATACAGTCCTGCACAAAAATTTAGACACAGACGTATTTCATGAAAAAATTGGCAATGTTGCTATTTTTCGGTAGTTTTTTTTTTATGTATATTCTTCAGGCAGCATGTAAAATAATAGGGTGAAATTTTTTGGCAACATATATAAATAAATTTGACTTCCATCAACAAATTAAAAAGGTCATAACTTTCCTTGCCACAAAAGTATAGTATAGGCACAAGTTTCAGTTTTATGCAAATTCTTTACAGGAAATGATTGGGTCATCAAAGAGGAAGGTTTTTAAGTTGCTTTAAAAGGTTGAAGGTAATTTTCAATGCTTAGAACCATTCTGAAGTCAACTGAATTTTCGTACAAAGAGATTTTAAGGATATGGACATTAAAATTCTGAGGTTAATCTGTTTCTGATATTTCTACTCAATTAAAGCGTTCGAAACGAGGTATTTTATAGAGTGTTAGCACTTGACAATCAACATCCACCAAAATCGCGGTCTGGAAGACCTCGAATCACCAGCAAACGAGAGGACAGACAAATAAGAAAATTGACTTCAGACGAACATTGCTCTTCAAATCAAATTAAAAGCCTAATTGTGGCTCAATTTTCACGTAAACCTATCGAGAGGTGAGTCAATGAATCTTTATACTTGATAAAATCCAAGCTGAAGTGCAAGCCTAGCTTGCTATCTCATCATAAAGATGCAAGACTGCAATGGACTCAACAGCACATGTCTTACAGCTATCCATTGCAGTCTTGCATCTTAATGATGAGAAAGCAAGCTAGGCTTGCGCTTCAGCTTTTATTTTATCAAGTATATCTAGATTCATTGACTCGTCTTCTGATAGGTTTACGTGAAAATTGAGCCACAATAAGGCTTTTAATTTGATTTGAAGAGCAATGTTTGTCCGAAGCCAATTTTCTTATTTGTCTGCCTTCTCGTTTCCTGGTGATTCGAGGTCTTCCAGACCGTGATTTTGGTGGATGTTGATCGCCACATTCTAACCCTCTATAAAATACCTCGTTTCAATTCAGTAGAAATATCAGAAACAGGTTTACCTCTGAATTTTAATGTCCATATCCTTAAAATCTCTTCGTACGAAAATTCAGTTGACCTCAGAATGGTTATAAGCATTGAAAATTACCTTCAACCTTTTAAAGCAACTTAAAACCCCTCCCCTTTGACGCAATCACTTTTTGTAAAGAATTTGCATAAAGCTGAAACTTGAGCCTACACTTTTGTGGCAAGGAAAGTTATGACATTTTTAATTTGTTAATGGAAATCAAATTTATTTTTAATTGTTGGCAAAAAATTTCTCCCTATTTTTCATGCTGCCTAAAGAATATATATATATTAAAAAAAACTACTGAAAAATAGTAACAGTGACGTTTTTTTTTTCATGAATTGTGTCTGTGCCTAAGCTTTTGTGCAGGACTGCACACTAATAATGTTCTTACACCGTCTTCTGTTTTTCTTGTGTTTCTTTTAGTCTGGTTTAAAAAGAAAAACTCTGGTTTAAAAAGAAACGAAGGGTTTTTGCCTTAATAAGCAATTTGCTCATTTCCAACATGTCTTAAGCACTTGTCGATTTTTTTTAAGTGGTCCCTTATGTCCCTTTTTTTTAAACTTTAGGTCCCTAAGTCCCTTTTTTTAGAGGTCCAAGGTGCAAAACACCCTGTGATTCATTACTAAAAACTAAAAAAAAACATTTCATCATTCTGATGCTATAGTTGGAGGGTAGTATTCAAATGGTTGTTAGAATCGCTTTTATTGCATCGACTGAGCGCAAAATAGCATATTATAAGTGAAACTACGATTTATTGATGAGATATAACATTTCGCAATGTACATGAAGAAATTACGCTTTTGAAATTAATTCATCATGACATAAGCATTCCAAGTAACAAGTCATTCAAAGGTGATTGAAACAAGCTTTAAATATTTCATTCATAATTTTATACAAGGGCATTTTTTTAGAAATGTTTTACGTAATTATGATGTTAAATAATTCAAATATTTCAGTTAATAATAAGTTCACCACCGTTTTTCAGTTGCTTGAAATAAAGTCATTGGCAATAACAACACAACAACCAATATAAGCAAAACATCGAAAAAACCTTGAAACACACAAAATATCTCACACCATATTTTCCACAAACCAAAAAAATATTCCCACTACCATCCAAATACAAAGCGAAATCACATTAAAGATCCCAGACACAAACATTAAAAAAAAATCAAGATGTTCGTTATAATAATATACGGCACACCAACTACGCATCCTTCTACTGATGGAAAAACGAAAAATAGGAAGGGTTATAACACACAACAGTTTCCAGAAAGTGCCTCACCTTGAGAATTGTCGCCCGTTACCAACGCGGGGGATGGTGATTAGATGCGTGCATTGAAGCACAAACGAACCAAGTCCACTTCAGGCTTGAACTATTATACACTGCTCAAAACAATTAGGGGAGCACTTTGCGTACTTTTGTTAACCCTTTCAGTTTCAGCGTTTTGTTTTTCATTCTGAAAATCTAAAATTTGCGAAATAGATTCATTATGCATCCAGAATGAAATAGTAAAAAACAGGCGGAAAAATATTAATTTTTTTAATCTAAAATTTAAGGGGGGGGGGGGATTGGAATCAAAAATTAAGAATAAGTTATAACAATTTTTTCGATTTTTTTTTTTTTTTTTGTTGCTAAAAGAGCAAAAATCAATTTTTAAACATTTGAGGATGCAAGCTAAAGAATTTACGGTCGATTTACTTCATAAATTTTTTGGGAGTGAATTTTATTTTACCATGTTTTTCATATTTTCATTTGATTAAAACAAACGTTATTTACATCCTCAAAAGACATGATTCTTCAATCTAACGATATATTAGAGCATTCTCAACTTAGTGAGAAAAAATCGCAAGCTCATGATTCCAAATGGAAACATTGGGGTTGAAAGAGTTTAAAACATGCGCTCCCCTAATTGTTGTGAGCAGTGTAGTTTAGAAAGATTTTTTTGTTTTTGAGGAACAAGGTTTTTTTTTTTCTGATTAACAATTTTTTTCGCAAACTGCAGATGGTAGCACTAAGCGGCATGTTAATATCTAAACAAAAACAATAATTGTTTTAAATATAACTCATTAATATTTTTATACTTATTAATATTTTAATGGCAAAATAACTTTCTTAAGTATTTTATGGTAAGTTTTTGTGAGTAAATGTCATATACTTTATTTAAAAAAGACAGGATCAAAAGTTTCCCCATTGGAATTGTATAGAGATCTGCTACCATACAAGACCCTTAATATCTTACGATGGACAGGGGAGCCCAGTTGGTTTGCATACTGAAGATACTAGGTTCAGGTCCAGGTATCTCGAAAATAACTGCTGACTTATAAACGGCACATGCAGTCAAAACAAGTCGAGCGAATGATACAGCTTGTAGAGGTAGTGCACGTTAAATATGATAAAGAAGTCCCGAAGCTGCGTATGATGTAGCCTTTGACGGTTTCGTTGGGTGCTTACTCAGGTATATAGTCGTCACTTGACTGATATTCTAAATTAAGACGCCTGTTGCCAATAGCCGTACTGTAGCTCTACACTCTTAAAACAAACGAGTGAATTTGACTCAGTCTGAGTTAATTTTCACTCTTTTCAGTGTCGAAAATGCATTTATCCTATTGGAGTGGATTTCACTCTTTGGTCTTTGTTTAGTTAAAACTCTGACAAGATCACTCCAAACGAGTGATTTTAACTCAAGTCGGAGTTAAATGTTACTCCTTTACAGTGTCGAAAATGCACTTCTCCCATAGGAGTGGATTTCATTCTTTTGTTTTAACAGTGTAGTGCTACGATAATTCAAACTTATCTTAATTCCTTACTCTGTTTATACGAATAGTTAAATGCAAAATGAATTAATAGAAACACGAATATTTCCATGAAGGTTACTTTTTCACTAAATATTTGCAAAAAGAAACGTAGACGGAAAATCTCCTATGGACGTGACCACATTCAGCGATTCACATTTTGTATCTTTAGATTCCCATGTTAAATTATAAATTGACTTGTGTCTCTGTTGCTCTGGAGCACTCATGTGATATGGGTGTAGAAAGACGGTGTCAACGTACGAGACGTGAATCCACAGGTTTTCCCCATTACTTGTGCAGAGAGCGTTTTCTGAAACACAGTTGCGTTTGACGCTGTCGCGCGAAAACTCGTTGAGGTTTGTTCTTGTCACGCGAGTCTATTTTTCGGTGATGCGAAAGAAAGGTTTGTAGTAAAATGGGACTACTATAAATATTTGTTTTACTAATTAAATATTTATTCTGCAAAATCCATAATAGACCATTGCCAAATATTTATACCAATACAAGGCATTTCAAAAGGTTAGTTTACCAATTAACAATCGAAACTATTTTAATTGTAGCAAAATACCAATTCCAATATAGGAAGATAAAAATAATTATTCTAAGTAAATATTTTTATTATATTTTTTGTTGTCTACATGCTTGAATATATCAAAGAATTAATAAATATATGAAGGTTCCTTTACAAGGTTGAAATTGTCGTAAATTTCGAAAACATTTATTATATGTAATAAGAATAGCAATAACTCCATCCTTCAAATATTTATGCTTAGCCAATGTTGGGTATATTTATAAGACTTTTAACATAACTATAGAAATAATCTCATTTCTAGTAGGTAGATATGAATAGTAACGATATAACTTGTTGTATTTTCAACTTGATATATTTTAACTTTTAAATAAATTTAATAAAACAATTAAATAAAAATGTTGTACAATTATATTTTTACGTGAAATGCACGTGTATTAGCGAATCTTTTAACTTTGATACTCGACCCTGCTCTATTTTATGCACATGTTGATAGCGTGCAATTCTACGAATCATTTGATCAGTTTTTGTGACTAACATCTGGTTTCGATGTCAGAACAATGGAATATGAAAATATTACTTTATTTTTTTAGGTGCTCGAACTTTATATGCGTGCACTGCCATGAAAAAAAAATCAGCAAGTACAAAATATTTTTTATACTGTAGTGAAACTCTGTGAGAACCAGCGTTGTTGAAATTGATTAAAAAAAAAACGAATTATGTATAAATATCTTATTCATAGGTTAGGTTAGATTTGAATAATCGTCGCACTAGAGCACTTAGATTAGGTTTGAATTTAGGTTAGGTTTGAATTGTCGCATATTGGCGACGGGCGTCGTATTTTAGAACCACAGTCAAGTGACGAGCCCTCACCTGAATAGGCACCCAACGCAACCGTGAAGGGCGACATCGTACGCAGCGTTAGGACTTTGAAGGATATTTAAGGTGTATTCCTTTACACGGGGTATTATTCGTCGGACATTTTGGGCTGCACGATCTTATTTATAAAATATAGACTCTTAAATACAAATAACATTGTTTATTTTTTGTGCATCTTTATATTCATAATAAATTTGATAACGATGATAGAAGCTCTTTCAAAAAATTAATTTGAAGGACATTCCCCGTTCTTACAGTTATAATATTTTTTTTGTTGCACTGGTATTAAAAAAATTATTGCTGAGATAAGTAGTAACGTATGTACAATCTCGATAACTTTTGTAATTAAAAAAATGTTTTTGAAAATATCTTAATTAGTAGCTATTTCAAGGAAAATTTAAAATATATTACAATCTAGGACTGATTAATCTAAAACAGAATCAACGTTAGTTTTTTTTCCATTATTTTTGTATTATTTTACACTTTTTATACGAATAACTACGTATCACAACCAATTTCTTTAATCAGTTCTAAACAAAACTGCAGAGAAATACACTATTTGTACGTCTGTAATTATATTAGTTGTTAATACTAGTATAAAACGTAGAAAAAATTTTAAACAGTGATTTCATTCTTGATCATATGCGTGTCAATGTTTTTAAGTTTGGAAAACAAACTTATGCATTAATTTCCTTGTTTGATTTCGAATAACACTAGTAATTGGTCATCAGTATCGCCCTTTTTTTCTTAAAATTTAATTATTGATTTCGCGAAAATAAAGGAAGCATTTAATATATTAATCGAATGCAAAAAAATAAAAAAACTTTGCAAACACTCAGTATAATAACCGTTTTGCACAAATATCTTTACGGCTTAACTTAAACTATAACACTAACAAAAAAAACATAAAAAATAATAAAATAAATTCAACAAATTATAATATTGTTTCAATTATTTGTGCATTATAAATACACTTTATGGTTTAATTGAATGATATGTCTCATTTTAAACATTTTTCGAGATCTCGAGTCTAACATAATACGCAAAAATGAACAAAATGAATTATTTATAGCTCTTTTGAATAACATAGTGGCTCAAGTTTCTTGTTTTCATTGAAACGAAAATTGTATTGAATTAACCTTATTCGTTTACAGAATACATAAATTATGCCCATTCAATTTACAAGTCATTAACCTTATAAACATTGTTATTTTTTTTTTAAAGACAGTGTTTTTTAATGCGTAAATGGCTTTTTTGTTAAATTTAGGAATTTTCATTCACTATATATTTAAATAGTAATTGATTTTTCTACAGAAAATTAAAATACATTTTGCAAGATAAAGTAATGTAATCGTTTCCGGCTGCCAATTTCTAGCCTCCTTTAGGAGCTTAACACAGCCAATAACATAAAGTATATATTAAACAATTGACTTCAGCTCTAAAATAGACACATAATTTCAAAATTACAGAGATAGATGCATAAAGGGATGACATTATTTTTTTTAAGACAAATGGAAGCTAAAAGGTAAATACAACAAAAACTATTATGTGGAAACAACATTATCAAATTATCAATAAAAAAAATATACTTATAAAAAAATTCGATTATAGCTTGCATTAAAAAGAATTTTAATTGCACTTTGATATGTGATGGGTACATTAAAATTCTCTACAAAATACCATTTCTTCGCACTAGTGATATAATTATAAAAAACAAAAACTTATTCATAATTTTTATTATGTATTACCTGTTTTTTAATTAAAACTAGATTATAATAATTTTCGTATTCCAAATAGATGCTTTTCTGCTATAAAATATAATGAATTCACACTTTAAAAAAATAATCGATAAAGCCAAAGCTCATCTTAATATTGCGGTTTGAAAAAATAAGTACTCGAAAGAGAAAGGCTGCACTAAATTATTTAGAAATTAATATCGTAAAAAGTATAAAAAAATTCAGTTAAATATTATTACTTTTATAATTTAATTTGGTTTTAAGGGTTTAAACAAATCTAAGTGTATTTCAGTTTTAGTTAAGCTGTATATAACAGTGCATTAGCTATTAACTGCAGTAATACCTATTACCGAGACAATAAGTAAAAAAGGTGTTCTGGAAAATAAAATTAACTATCTTGAAAACATATAAATCCCTAAAACTTCTCGAAAAGCTAAATTTTAATCGGACATCTAATTTTTAAAAATAATGCTGAAAACTGCTAGTTAATGCTGATTGGGCATGAAATAAAGGTGTACAGAAAATACAAATGATCAAAATTATCAAAGGTACATCCGTGTATCGCCGGGTATATACAACCCGTTTATTAATAAGTCACAAAGTAAATTATTTTTCTTCTACAAAAACTTAATGGAAGTAGAAAAACGAAAAATTAGCGTAACTGAAATTAAATGAACGAGATTGTTATCTATGCTTGAACGCTTACTAATGTTCAAATGTTTTTTTTCTCAAAAGTGAGTTTTAAATAACAAGGCGGATTTTTTTCTCTTTATTTTTGGAAATCTTTGAAATATATTTTTTTACTAGTGTGTAGAATAGAGATCGTTTCGCTGATCGACGTAGATTCGTCAAAAGTTGTAAAAAACAAACAATGAACATCTTTGGAAGATAAAAATAGTGAAAGTTTTCTTATCTGATTATTTTGAGAGAAGTTTAGGATATTTCAGGATAAACACAATGAAAAACGAACGTCTGTTTGTACATTAGTTCATTGATTTATATTTAAACTCTACTTTTTATAAAATCTGCATAGAAATTTTATGAATTTCGTTGTGAAAGGAAAGATTAAAATGGATCAATACATTTAAATAAATATTATATATTACACACGCATTAAAAAAACATTTTAAAAGAAATGTTTTTAGGCCAATATGTATTAAATATTTTATAAAATGAGAAATGATTTAAATAATTAAAATAACAAAATAATATTGAGTAAACCTGTAGGCAATAAACAAATTCCTAAATAACCATAAAGTTGATGCACGTATAATTTTTGGAAGCATATTAATCAGTTTTCACGCATTTTTAACTTTAGTTTCCTTAAAGTTAAAATAACAATATTAACACATATTTGGTTTCAGTTAAGAATAGAAAGTAATTACAAAAATTAATAAATGCATCAGGAAATTCCATTTAAAACGATTTAAAATATAAATAAAATTCGATTCAAGAAAGCTTTTTAATTTACAAAGACATGTTTTAAGAAATTATTTTTTTAGAATGCTAATTTACGAATATACAAAACAAAATAAGATTTCCTTAGAGTGATCCTAATAAAACATCTCACGGGCACAGTATTTAAAACCTTATGTAAAACTAAAAAAAATTAATTTCTGTAATGCGAGTGGAAAAGTTGAATCGTCCAAGAGTTCTTCAAAAGGTCAACCAAATTGTGGGTGGAAAATTAAGGACGACAATTTCGCGACTTCTGTGCATTTCTTCCTATTTTTCTTAAGATGCTTTAATGGAAGTATTCGTGCGCTGAATTCAAAATGTTTGACCGACTTTTTTTAAATAGTTTTGAGCGGAGCTACAGCCTTGACCTCGAAATTAATAGAAAAGGGAGAAGCCGGCTACTGGATTTATGTTTCTTATTATAGTTTCACCTTGTTTAAAAGGATAGTTTACAAGACCCGATAGAGATAAGTAGCTGTATTCTGCTTGAAAATATGGATATCGTGATGAATTTTATGTTTAAAGAATGTTTATTTTCTAACTTGAATATTTTATGCTAAAAGCGTTTTGGATTTGGTATGAAAATCACCTTTGATTGCGGCACTAAAAGACATAACGTGGCACCTTTAATTTAATCACAGCATTTCTAATTTTGTACACGATTTTGAAGTAACAAAGTAAAACGCGAAATTAATACTTGCACTGAAAAAAAAGTTTCCTTTCCCAGAAAATTGGGTTCCTAGTAAGCTGCAACGATTGTGTGGTGACATGTTTCACCGTTTCCTGTATTCGGTTCAATCATTTTTCAGAATTTGGAACCAAAAACCTGAGGAATGGTTCGAACAAATACAGAAACAGCAGATGTTCAAAAATTGATTTTAACTTTTTTTATCACATACAGTTTTTAAAAAAATAATAATTTGTTCAAAAGTTATTATTCCAATGTTTTTTCCTTAAATTTTTAGCTAAAAATTTCAGACTTTTCCCCTGATTTTTACCATTTCATTCTGGATGCATAATGAATCTATTTCACAAATTTTCGATTTTTAGAATAAAAAAAATTAATTTGGAACTGAAAGGGTAAACAAAAATACGCAAAGTGCTCCCCGAATTGTTTTGAACAGTGTTAATGAGGAATATTATTATTTGGCGCCTCAATTTAAAAATAATTCAAAAACTTTGTTCGTATATACATATCGAAGTTCAGGAGGTTGTGAACTTCAAAACAGGATATTCAGTTCATGAACTCTATTTATTAAAGACAAGTTTATTTAAAAAATAGATGCTTTTCTTGGTTGCTCACAATAACAAATTATATTTAAAAACTGAGCAAGCTTGAAAAATAATCCGAGAACCACAACATTGAGAATGTTTGGATGGCTAATTTGCATGGCAATTTTGTGTGTCAAAGTCAATTAGGTATTGAGTTATTTATATATTCATATGTTTATTCAAATGTAAAAGTATTTGCTTTGTAAGTAAAAAAATTAAGCACAACTTTTATGTGCACGTTCACCTTAATAAGGATTAAAATAATGAACTCTTAAGAAGCCCACGTAGCCACTTATGGAACTAAGGAATAAAAATAAGGATTATTGCATAATCTTCAATAATGACTTAACATATGAAGTATCGTGAACGATTTCGGAAAAAAAATTCAACATTTAAATTTATACTAATAGTTTAAAGAAAACAAAAGTTCTAAAAAAAGTTATTTTATAATATATAATTTTAAGAAACTCATTACACTCTTGCATTTATTATCAAAGGCATTACCATTATTGGTCGCTTTGAATGATAGCATTTTCATATGAAATAAGAATGTATAAAAGATAGTCTAAATCTAAAAATGAAAAGTCATAACTCTTGTATCTACGCCAAACTAATTATATAACAGACACAAAATGTTGGGAGCTTATTTCTTTTGTACTGAAGGCGTCATTTAAAAAGCAAATTTTCATAATTTCAACCCACAGAGGAGGAAGAAGGGAAAACATGAGTCGTCTTCTAAGCAGGAATCGCATTGCTCATTGTTGTAAGCAAAGGATTTATGGCGATATCGAAAAATAAACTAATACACAAGTGATTTAAACCAAAGAACTACATCGGGTTAGATATTTAACCCAGGTAGGTTTGTATAGCTTGAGTTAAGGTTGTCGGTGACATTATCGATTACTATTGAAATCAATTTTTCACAAACTAAACTTGTAAAAAAATGGAATTTTCTCCCTCAAAATTTATTTCAGCAAGAAAAGACAAAATAATATACATTTCATTGTTTAATTTTGATGTTTAAAAAAGTAAATATTGAGGAATTTTAATGTAATGTGGAATTGCAAATATGGAGCTCGTACTTCCTAAGAAAATTGCCGGGATGCAGTCGGACGTCTAAATAAAAAATAATAATAATGCTGAATTCAGGACGAGGGATGGTGCTTGTAAATACCAAGATAGGGTGCTGACCAGTGGGGAGGGGGATAAATTGTCATGAAGTAAAATTTTATATAATTTACTCATCTCCGTTATTAGCCCTTTCAGTCCCAGTGATGCCATTTGGCATCATAACTTTAAATATTTTTTTCAAAATGATTATGTCCCGTTATGACATCCAAACACACATCATTCGATTCTTCACACTTTGTTCTATTATACAATATTTTGCATTAATCTCAATAGAAGTCAGAACTACTATTTTTTTTATTCAGAAAATAGCCAACAAGCGTTTCACTTGATTTTTTATAAGTTCACTTCAGTTCCACATATTTAAAAAACAATTTAAACTATTTCGGTTAAAATAATTACTAAATTTGTTTAAATAATATGGTCAGATACCTTAAAATGTATAACTCGAAGTGTTTTTAGGTAATATATATTTTTTTATTTTATTGTTTTCCACAGTTAAAAAAATTTGGCTTTATTTCAAAAACCATATAAAAAATTTAAATGAATTTTTTTTCTTATGGAACTCGTATATTTGACCTAAAATAAGCTTATTTTGTGAATATCAGAAGTTTCTGTAGTGTAGTAAATTTTTGGGACTGAAAGGGTTAAAGGTACACATGTGCAACGCCGGGTCCGGGTGTATAAAGCTAGTAAATGATAGGTGATTTAAAGAAATAAATAAACTATTGCAATTCTTAGAAAAGGAATGCCAAGAGCATCTCAACGTTTAACCATTTCCTTCGTTTCGTTCTAAATGTTAAGAAAATGGCATCAAAAGCTGCATTATATTAGAGAGGAAATTATTATATTATATATTATTCGATGCAAATTAGCAAAAAAAAATGAATTTGTTGTTACGAGGAATGTCTATTATAAGTAAAGATACGCACTTTGGAATTAAAGTTTAATTGTTTAGATAAGGATACAAAACATACATTTTTATCTAGAAAAAAAAAAACAGTAATTTTCAAAAAGGAATTGTGCTTTAATCAGGCATTTTAAAAAAGAGTTTTCGATATTTTTATTTTTATTTTTAAAGCTAAATTCTATGTAATGATTTTTTTTAAATATCTTTAACTAAATTACTAACGTTACTAAATTATTAATAAGATGACTTTATATACCCGGCATTGCACGGGTGTACACTAAATAATGGTTCAAACATCCTAGACACGGAAACCTTTTTTTTTTATAGTTTTTGGAGTTTTAATTTGGTAATTTGCGTTATGTAAAGAACCCTGAAAAATCGCATCGGAAAAAAAACTTCCACAAAACTTTATAAGTATAGAAAGCCTTTATTATTTTTTGGTAGCCTTTTGTTTTAAGGCCACTAAAAGCTGCCAACAGATCGACCCATTTACAATATTATTACGTCCAAAAAGGGAAACAACTTCCAACTATCAAACTCGTACCAAATAAAAATCGAATAGCAAAAAGCATATCTTAATTGAAATTGAACAGTTGAACAATTGCCAGGAAAAAAAAAACACCCATCAAGTAAAGTTGAACATTCAAGATGTGGTTTTTTATTTTGCCAAGGATATAATGTAAAAGCCCGAAAACGTTTAAATACCATCTATTTTTCAATTTTCTCCGTATTTAAAAAAATATGTTCCACAAATCAAACTTTTTAAACAAACATTTATAATCACAAAAAAATGTAATCAAAAAGATAGAAGGAAGTATAAGAAAATAAATATTATGAAAGGTATTCTTTTTTAATCTGAAGTTTTACAATGGAATGTGCAGAAATCCTTTTTCGATTACAGTTATTTCGACAGCTGTTCCGTTTACCCAAGATTTTAAATTATAAACACTCATTACATAACTTTTTTATTAATTATTTTTAATCGAAATCAGTTTAATAAGAACTTATTATTAATCTATATTTTAAAATTTCGTTTTATTTTTTCATAAGCCATTTAAATGTTAATATTTTTACTGTATAACTTACTCTTGTAAGGTAATAAATATTCATACAAAAAATTATGTACACAATATACTAATAGTTAGCGTAATAATAATACTTTTCAAAGTATCAAATTTTCATCTTATTATACGTGTCAAAATATTAAAGCATCAATACTTTTTTTGTTCAACTTACGTGAAATATTAACAATGGTTTAACAAAAAGCTGAATTTAACTCCTCATCAAATCTCGAGCTAGCCTCGAAAAATTCAAATCATCCCACATTTTTCCTCATTTACACATCCCTCCATTTTTTTCAGTTTGATTATGTTTCAAGTTTTCAACCGTTAATCTAAAATCTCTTCAAATAGTAACTTATACTTTTTAAAAATATCCACAACCAATTTATTGGTTTAATGCTCTTCTGAAATATGCAAAATAAACACAATTAATGACCGTCGCCCAATGAATTTATTTATTGGGTTGCGTAAAAAACGGGACATTGCTTGGTAATTATGCGCTTCAAATAAAATATTATATTATAATAACGGTTCAATTAAATCGAAGGGCATAATAAATTTACTGAGCTTTTAAAGACGCAAGTAATGAACGAAAATGTTACATTCGAGATTTCTAGTCATTCTATATTTA
Source organism: Hylyphantes graminicola (assembly GCA_023701765.1). Lineage (NCBI taxonomy): Eukaryota > Metazoa > Arthropoda > Arachnida > Araneae > Linyphiidae > Hylyphantes > Hylyphantes graminicola. The sequence continues at coordinate 17,756,623 of CM043121.1, read as the reverse complement.
ACTAGTTTAGGTGGTAGTGCTCCTTTTAGGAAATTGATGTATTGAGGATGGATGTGAATACCATTTGACTAATAAGTCCCTAAAATCATCACAGCTATTGTTCACTAAACACTGTCATTTAGTTTAGTTTAAATTATCGTCACACTAGAGCTACACGAGGGCTATCAACACTGTCATTAAAAAATCGTAATAATGTTTTCTTATTTATGTTGTTTTTCTTGAAAATATATTATTGAATGACAAGTTTTTCATTTTTCTTTCAAATATCTTTTACCGATTGTCTGACTGGCTTTACGTATCTAATTTACATGGCAATCTAGCGTAGGTGTTGACTAGAACTAAAACTTGTTTTTCTTGGAAGTTTTTATTCCAAAACTATTTACTAAAGGTTTTTTTTTTTTTTAATTCTCCCAAATCCAGTTAAACAACCGATCAAACCAATATCATAAAAAGTAAACAAAACTCACGTTTTCGTAGTTCTGTCTCTCCAATAGCCTTTGCTCCGTCAAACACTGCTTCTCCAAAGAGCGTATCCACACATTGTGCCAGGATCTTTCCAAATGGGCCGCTGCTCTCCTCAGTTTCGCCGATTCAGCGACGGTGGCGCCCTCGGCGGCATTACACTGCCTCACAATCGCGGTCAGCTCTTTGCCTCTGCCTTCTATCTCGCGTTGCAGGATCTGTTGGTAAAAAGGAAATAATTGGTATTAAAAATGTATAAATGGTGCTTAAAAGTAAAAAAATATATTTTTTTCAAGAATTTTGTTTAAAATACAACTACTCTTGTATAAAACAGTAAAAAGTTAATACATTTTATTATTATTTTGGAACAGGATATTCCGTTGCAAAATAAGAATAATTTAATGACATTTTAAAATTAAATAACTTTTTCTCATTCACGAATAAAACTGTATTGATTTGCTTCTTTTATCATGTTTACCCATTGAATACCTTTTTCCTTATGACACAAAAAAAAGCTTTGCTTTTTTAAAGTAAGTTTTTATGTGACTTATTTTTTCTTACATAAACTGTGCAGTACTATGGTCTTCAGATGCCTTATATTTTGTTTATTTACAAAAACAAATAGCAATTTTTGTACTTTGGCATAGCTGCCCCAACATAAGTTAAATAACAACAACGTAAGCTTTTCAGATATTGTTATTTGTTAAAAAAAAATATCTTTGTTTATTTGTAGTATTTATCATGAATTAAAATTCAAGAGCAATTCTATTACACTGTCTTATTATCCACCATTGTGGTTATTGGTATCTGACTTCAATCTCTTGTTGTAGTTTGTTGGCATACGATGAGCGCGGTTCGAGTAACAGCAGATCGAATTATGCCATTGTTTTGGTTGGTATAAGTCTATTGTATTGAGTTTTATCATTATGTTTTAGAGGTTTTGTTTCGGCTTGAAAACAAAAGGAATTGGATTTATTTCGCAAAAATGTAAAGTCATCATGGAGTAGAAAAATACTTTTGATCGTGATTTTTTTCTTTTTGGGTCTTAATTTGTTGTTAACGGCAACCAATTCCAGAACTTCAATGGAAAACGAATCAACGGAAAACTGATACTATACACTCTTAAAACAAACGAGTTAAATCCACTCCAGTAGGAGAAGTGCATTTTCGACACTGGAAAGGAGTGAATGTTAAATCAGACTGAGTTAAAATCACTCGTTTGGAGTGATCATGTCGGAGGTTTAACACACAAAGGATCCACTCTAAGAGGAGAAGTGCATTTTCCAGACTGGAGGAGTGAAAATTACTCAGACTGAGTTAAAATCGCTCGTTCGTTTTAAGAGTGTATATAATTCCTTGATTAAGTAACATTTCTTCAAGATAAAACTTTTACTTCACGTTAAAACATCCCTTTTAATCTTCTTTAAATTTTAATTTAAATTGTGATAAACAAAATGAAAAATTAAGTTGGTTTGCAGATTAACATCGAATATGTTCTAGATTAGACTTATACCTATTTGCTATGGTGAGTAAAATAAAATCGAATGTACCTTTATGTTGTTGTTACATATGGCATTTATTGGAAATTCAATCCATAAGTACAGGCAACCCACGTGACAAAAGGTAAGACAATAATATACCTTTATGTATGGAAGGTCAAGTTGCACAAATCGTATCGTCCAAGTATGTGCAATGATATAAGACAGTTCGTTTTCTAGTTCATCCAATTTAATTTACGATGGTCAATAGTCGCTCATAAAGTGGCAGCACCCTATTATCTTAAACATATTATGGAGAATGTGAGTTTTGCAATGATGCCTTTCCTTAGAAATCACAGAAAAAATTTCAATCGATTTCTTATGGGCCGAAAAACAAAAAAGGAGGTAAGTACATGTATCAGAAACTAATTCTGTACACTCTAAAAATAGTTTCTATTGAGCTTAATTGTGCGTATTTTAAAATTATTAATGTGCATAACAAAAGATCTTCGAGGAAACAACATCAGTAATAACTGCGTGCAGCACTAAAAAAAGCAAGAATCTGCTCATATAATTATAAAAGTTTGGAAGTAAAAAATATATTAAAAGCAACTTTATTTCCAGAAAAAATGAATAGCCAAGGCCAATTTGGGCGGGGTAAAAATCTAAATTTAAAACTTAACTGATTCGATCGAAATACTTGAAATAATTCTTTATATTTACAAAAGAAATACGAAAAAAGGATTTTCTTTTACAAAAGATATAACTACAAATGAGACTTGTTTAAACTGATACCGTTTGAAAAACTAAAAACTTCCTTCTGACTTCTAAATTGGAAAACCTAAAAAATTGCAGCTAAAATAAAGCTTATTCTTAAAATAGCTAATAACTGAGATTAAAGCAAATAAAAAAATTATGATTTAAAAGTACATTTGAATAAATAATCATTGTACATTGAAAGGTTTATATCGCTTCAAAAACATCTATTATTGAAAAACACAAATGAATAAAATTGATTGATAAACCCAAATGAAATAAAAGGCTTATTGCAACATTTTATGAATTCATAGAACCGAAGATTATAAATACATGCACAATCCTCAAACGAACGTATCCTCAAACGAATGAATCCTCAAAACGATTCTAAGACATCAAGCCTGGGAATAACATTTTATTGTAAACTGTATTTTCTAATCATTATAAATCAGATAGTGGAAGAGTAAAACCGCTTGCGAAAAGCAATGATGATATTTAAGAAACCGTTTTATTTTAATTAGAAATCATTTGAAGGAAAAAAAAACAAGTTGTAACAAAAACTCTTTTTTAACTTCCTCCTTAATAAAATCAGAGTTTCGGTATATGTTGTAATCAATGCGCAAATTTGAAATAAATGCGTAACAATAAATAGCCCAAATAGTTTAACGGTAATTTTCAACTTAAAAAAACTCATTAAAAACTTTTTCAAATGAATCTAGTTTCTTTTTAAGTCGAATAATTAATTATCTGCTGGTCAAGATAAAAGCTATATTTCCAAAATAAATTACCCTAATATCAAGTTTTACTAAGCAATTAAGATATAACTTCAGTTTAAAAGAAAATTATTTTAGCAAATTTACCTTCTTCCTAAAAATGAAGAAATTTGCTTATGAAATAAGCATTTAAAAGATTTGAAGATATCATTCAAAGATGATTATCTTTTAATACGGAAAAACTTCCAGTCTGTAAACCAAAAAACAAGATGTTTATCAACGTTATAGTTATTAAAAATAGATCGATTTGCACTTTTACTTTCAAAGTGTTATTTGAAAGTAAAAAAAACTTTCAATTTGATTACGTTAGGTTAGGTTTGAATTATCGTCGCACTAGAGCCATTGGCGACGGGCTTCGTATTTTAGAACCTTAGTCAAGTGACGAGCCGACACCTGAATGGGCACCCAACGCAAACGTTAAGGGCGACATCGTACGCAGCGTTAGGACCTTGAAGGATATTTAACGTGACTCCCTTACACGGGGCATCATTTGTCGGGCATTTTTGGCTGCACGGGCCATTTATAGGTCGGCAGTTATTTTGGCGATGCCCGGACCCGAACCTGGGACATTTCGCATGCTAGGTGAGGGCCTAATCGACTGGGCTTCCCAGCCCCTATTTTCCATTTGAAGATATAGCACATGCTTGACCTAGTCCTCATTGTGAAAAATATATAATAAAATGATTGATACATATGAAACTATATCAGGAAAAATATTGAAAAGTTTTTTTTATTTATATTTGATTTGTATTACAGCAAAAGTGAATTTCTATTACAACTGGTTCGCAAAGCAATAATTTAAAAGCGTTTTATTTTTTTTAAACTTTAAAATTTATTAATTATTTTATTTATGGTAGTTGTATTACTTCTCACTGAGTAAAAATTTAATATTTTTTTAATACAATAGTGTCATTTAAAATCTACCGATATGACGTTTAACTATCTTTTGAACGAGGGATGGATTATATGTATTGTCCATATGTAAAATATATAATTATATGGAAAGTTATAATACGTTTCTACAACAAAACGAAAAGAAATGCATGTAATTAATGATTTCAGGTTAAAACACAATAATATTGTAGGCAACCTTATTCAAACTGCGTGCATGAAACCACTATAATTTTGCATTTGAGAATAAAATAATTCATTATTTAATTAAAAACAAATAAGTCACGCGCATTATGGCTTTTGGATTGTAAACTACTTTAGAATTTTTATTTTAAGTGAAAATGGATAATCTGTCACTGTGAAATTAAATACTAAATGGGGTTATTTCCCGTCGGTAATGTCAAAAGCTCCAAAGGTTTGTTTTCATTTGTTATCTGGAATAACTTTTGCTTTGGTATTCGAAAATGAGATTTCTGAGAATACTCAACTGAATATTTTTTTTTTCAAATACCAACTTTTTGTTGTGGTGTAGGTTGTTTAAAACATTTGCTAAAGAAATATCGCATAGAAAGATGAATTTCTTTTCATCTATATCGGTCATTTATGAGAGTGAAACAGAATGAACCAACGAAATCGCATTACGAATTAAAAATGAAAACAAGAATATCATTAGAAACATTCCCATTGTATGAAAGTTTATTAGACCCCAAAATAGGAAAAAGTACCATCGCAACAAGAATTTTACAATAGAACCTCTTAAAAAATGAGGATATATAATATTTATAACAATATCATAAAACTTTCATAAACTTTGTATAATTACACACACACAACAAAGGCTTTTGCTAAGTCGGAACTTGATAACATTAGGTATTCAATTTAATGTCTTTTGTGCATTTGATTACAATTCAATAAATGCATTTATTCACATATCCGACGCTTCACGATTTGAAAAAAAAAAGTTATCTTTCCATTAGAAGAGCAAATGTCAAATAGCGAACATTACCTTGCGACCTTTTGACGATGAATAGCAGCAAGTTTAAGTTCATGTACATCCTATTCAAAGCAGGTGGTAATAAACAAATTTAAAATTCAAATTTCTTAGCAGTTTTCAAAGCATGGTAACCAAGAAGTTATGCATCATTTTATCGCAAACGGAACTAAATTTGAACCTAAAGGTTTAATGGGTAAAATGCATTTTGGGAACATTTTTTTAAAATTATAATTGGAGCAAAAAGTGAAGTTTGCAAACTGAATAATAGAGACTAATTTAAAATTTTCTGGGACAACAAACATATTGACAATGACATGTTTTTGTTCTACATATATAATAAAAATGTGGTATTGGTTAGAAAACAAATATTCTTTAATTGAATTAATTTAAATGACCTATTTATACTATTTCCACGTAAGATAATAACACATTTACTATATTATTACAATAAAATGGAACAGTACAGTTTTTATTAATGAACAACTGAAATATAATTATAATCAGAAGAATACAATTGGAGAAAATTCCAATTGTAACTCCAATAATTAATTTTGTTAATAGAATGTGTAAAATATATTTTTTTCTAATAGTTTTTCCTACGATCAAAGTCCAAGGAGTTTAAATTCTTTTTATGGTCATGTATTTTTGTTTCATTTAAAAACCGTTAAAAACCTAATTGTTTGATTTAAAATCATTTATGGGTAATTTACAAAGGAGCACCACAGTCTTCCACAACAAATATTATTGTGCGTATATATTTACATATTCCTCAAAAGTAATGCAATTAACAATATTTCATTCAAGTTTTAAAATCTGCTTACAAAAAAATAACATACATTGATAGAATGTATATACATTTCTGATTTTGGGTTGAAAGAGCTAAAATTAAGGATTGTATAATGAATATTTTGTATCTTTCTCTATTTGTGAAGCTCCTAATATACATGAGCTTGCACATTCATGTTCTGATAAAATAAAAACGTTATTAAATCTTATATAATTTTTTTTTAAACAGTTCATACTATTGTTTTGTACATAAGTTTGGTGATGAATAAATAACAACTTATTATTTGATAGAGAAATGATGTTCGTTTTAAATTTAGGTAATCATCGACTTCTTAAATTTAAAATACGAAATACTTTTTAAGAGCTTACTTTTTCATAAAGAAACTTACTTTTAAAATTTAGATTACTTTGATTATTCGCTATTGAAGATTTATTTTGAAAATTTGCTAATAATATTTTACACATGTAACCGTCTGTAAAATTACTTACGATACTTTGAATATACTATGCATTCTATAATAAAAATCCCTTCAATGTCTTCTCAAAGAGCACATACGATTACATTCTTATACAATAAAAGCACACAATGCAATGACAATGAATCATAAACAACTGGAAGAAGACAATAACCATATTATTAAAATTTCGCAACCAGAATAATGGAATATTCAAATATGGCATTGAACTCGATAACTTAATTTCACCTTGAATCGAAGTTACAATAACGATGGATTAAGTTTTAAAAACTCAATTATTGAGATGCGTTAAAAAACTATTATTATTATTTCAAAAATTCACATAAAAAATAAAGTTAATGCTATTTTTTGCAAATTGCATTCAAATACGCATCAGATACTATATTGAAGTTCTGAAAAAAAATTTGTACAATTTTAACTCTTAGCCCTTGTGTATTTCATGTTATTTTTTTTAAAAAAATTATAAAAAGGCTCCATAAATAAACAAACTTTTTTTATTGAAATGATAAAGGAAGGATGCTTTACTACATGTTTTAAAGTTTTGTAGCGGTTCGTTGATATTAAATAGCCTTGGTCGTTTAAACAATGTCTAAAAGATCCTAAAATACTGTTTTCTCAACATTTTTGAAGCTTATATCCTAAGAGATATTTTCGCAACATTTTTCTGAATACACAAATCGCAGTAATCGCTTAAGAAAAACTGAAAAACAGTTTTGATTTCAAAATTTTTAATGCTTTCTTTATATGAACTTATTTTAGGAACTGAACTAGGTTCGATGTAAACAAGATCTAATTATTTTAAAGTCTTTTTTTTAAAAAAAAAAAAAGAATAGAAGATGCTGATAAACAAAACGATTTAGTTTAAGGAATTTTATTTCAAAATGCATCAACATTTGTTGCTAAAAATTTTCAATTACAAATATTTAATATTCTGTGTCATGCTATTAAATAGCTCCCGCTTTTCTAAACAGTAAACAATAAACAATTTACGATAAACAATTGCGTTTGTCGAATTAATTTTTGGTGTCTAAGATATATTTAAATAGAGAAAAAAATATAAAACCTAACCGAAACAACTAAGACAAATTTTTTGAAATGGGTTAAAAATAATGTGGTCTAAACAAAAATCTAGGTATTTAAAAATCTGGTGTTTTTTTTTTAAATAAAAGTATTAGCGCTGATAAATAAAAAGTCAATACATTTTTTTTAAGGAATTTTATTTAAAAATGCAGTAACATTTAAAACGTTGTTGAGTTTGTTGCTGAAAATATTCAATAACAAATATTTAAAATTCTAATTCATATCATTAAATAACTCCCGCTTTTCCAAAGAGTAAACAATTTACGATAAACAATTGTGTTTGTCGAATTATTTTCTGGCGTCTAAGAGATATTTAAAATATAGAAAAAAATCTAAAGCCTAACCAAAACAACTAAGACCTTTTTTTAAAAAAATGGGTTAAAAATATTGTGGTCTAATTTCCGTTCTTCCGAATCAGATCACCAAGGAAAAAAAAACTGCTTCATCTCGTAGAAAAGGTACGAGTCTTGAAAACTTTAATAAAAGAGAGGTACAATCTGAGGAAGTTATCGAATTACGGAGTTGATTAACGACTAGAGGTCAATAAGTCGCCTTACAAAGAAAGATAAGGTGCCGCATCGTGATGAGGGGTTAAACATGGATTTTTTCGTACAGGATTTAGGAAAGATTTAGGACGCATAGGGTACATTGTCGTATAAAGAAAGTTTCCATAAACAAATTTTCGCATTTTGTGACAAAGGTGTAACCACAAGCAGTATTCGAAACAAAATTTTAAAAAAGACTTGTCAGAATTGAGGAATTTGATAATTTTAAAACTGTTTTAAACAAAAAAAAATTCATACAGGATTTAGGAAATATTTAGGGCGCATAGGGTATTTTGTGGGATAAAGAAAGTTTCCATAAACAAATTATTGCTTTTTTTTTACAAAGGTGTAACCACAATCACTATTCGAAACAAATTTTTTAAAAAGACCAGTCGAAATTGAAGAAATTTGATATTTTTAAAACAGTTCTGAAATGTTCATATGAAATAGACACATTCTCAAGTTTCTATGTAACTTCTGTATAAGAAGCAAATTATTTTAAGCCTTTCGTGATTGATTACCAAGCAAGCTTATTTTAAACCTGTTCGTGTTTGTTTGACAAAACAAGCGTATTCGAGAAGAAAAATATCAGGTAAGAATCACACTGTTGGTTTTTTAAGTAAATATACTCCCTCGTACGATGCGATAGTTCAAAATTTGTTTGATTTGATACCACACTATTGAACTATTTTGAAACAAATATAAAATAAGCTTTGACAAAAAAATGCTTGATGCAATTTTGTTAAACTAAGAAATCTTCAACCGGATCTGTATAACTATTAACAGCGGCCTTTACTACGAATTTTCTTTTTGCATATCTTCAAAAATTGCTCAAAAGAAATGTAGGTGTCATATTTCTCAAAATGTGGCAGGTGAATAAGAGTGTTTTGACCTATATATATGAACGACGATATTACAAACATTTCATTACAAACCAAACTCCATTCTTTGATAGCCATGTAGGTCCTCCAGAACCCATTCAAGCGAAACAATAAAAGTTACAGGAATTTTAAAAGATAATTTTTTAAAGGAAGACTTCAAGAGAACTACTTATAAGGAAAAAATTAATTTAGCTAAAGAGGTATTTTAGGTATAAAAACAATTTAAACAAATACTACGTAACACCAGTATCAATTTTTAGAATTGAAAGGTGTAATGTCTAAACTCACATTGTACAAAATACAGCTAAGGTATAATTTCAGACCCTTTTGTTGGGGAATTTGTTCAATTGAATTTACCATCAAAAATCACTAATGACTTATATTTTGGTTAAACCCTATTTATCAGTAATACTGTGGGTAATGTGAGTTTTGCTGCTACACCCTTACATTATTTTTAAAGCGTAATAAAAAGTATACCCACGTGGTATTTCATAAGAACTAAAAGATGGTTTATATTCATAATGGATGTATATATTAACCTCTGATATATAAGTAAAGGGTCATTGGAGTGTACTTAGTTATTACTATCCGAAGTTTAAATTTGTCTTCACTTAATGAGATATAAATTTTAATTAAAAAATTATTTTTCCTTTCAAATTTTATTTCAGTAACAGACGGGTTTTTAAAAGGTTCTTTCTTTCACACTAATTTTTTTTCAACTTCATAAAAAAATATGTGCGGTTTTTTTTTTCACATTGTCAGCTTGTTGGGAAACGGACAGTTAGGTGACGGGTTTACATCTCTGTATCCTTCCAATTGCTAATTATCTGTTTACTGATATTTAACTTAGGTTACTCCCCCGACACGGGATATTATTCGGACATCTTTGACTGCACAGGCCGTTTATAGGCCGGTAGTAATTTTGGCGATGCCAGGACCCAAATATTGGAATTTCTGTATGCAAAGCGAACGCCATAACCGAATGGGCTCCTCAGTCCCGTTTATTCGCCGATTTTTGATGTAAAATAAATACAGGTACCTCAAAAATCGACCAGTTTTTATAAATTAAGTGAAACTTCTAAGAGCGAAAATCCTACCGTTCCCTAATAATTCGGTCGTAAATGGAGGATGGTCGCTCCTAGAGTACAAATATGAATTAGCTAGAAAGTTGAAATGCCATTTTACAGTGTTTTATTAACAATTACAAAAATCTGTTTATCATTACGTTTATTCACTAATTAGCAAATAATGTACACAAAATTATACTAACTTGAACAAACTGTAGTATGTAAAAAAATACTATACTAACGTATTTTAACAAACTAGTGTGAACTAATTAAGTAATTTTTAAAGTAAGAAGAAATTTCTGACTGTTTCCTTTTTTTCGATTTTTCCCAAATTACCTCTTTTTCTAATTTATTTTTAAATCGGAAAAAGTCGTGTTAGAAAAATATATTTTTTCATAAAATGAGATATGAAACCGGTCGTTTGGAGAGTGAAATCTGGTCTCTCCCAGAGTAGTTTTTAACATTGAACACATAGGGGGGGGGGAATCGGTGCCTTGAAAAAAATTGGTCGTAAGTAGAGGTGATCGGTCGTGGAGTTTTCACTGTAATTAAATATTATTCATGAAAACCACTACCACCTTCAGTCCAATCAACTCGAATTACGTTACAGGTGTATACATATTCGGAGAAAAACCACACACGTGAACTTTTGCTGCCCCTGCCATGACACCCTTAATACAGAAAGATCACACCCAATGTATTGTTGTGGAAGCAGAAGGGCGGATTTACTTTGTAAGAAATCGAACGCTCGTGTTTTGTTTGTAGAGTAACTGGTTCACCCGTGGGCAAGACCCTTCAATGGGAGATGCACGATTTTCTCTCCTAAAGGTGACCAGAATATTTTTTTTATTGAAGTAACACACCTTGTATTCGAAATAAATAAGGGAGTGGTAGGCGAGGATGTTATCATATCAGTGGTGAAAAGTAAATGCAAAATATTTTTGATAGTGATTTTTTCACCTGAAACCGGAAGTTTCAACTCAAAAACAATATTTAAATTCAAAGAGAGAGAAAAAATTTAGAAGTTTTAAGTTTCTTTTTTCCAAAAAATATGTATTTTTTTACATGAAACAAAACTGATTTAACGCGTAATACTTTTATACTTCTACTAAAAGAAATTAATTATTATGATAGATGTCATTTCGAGAAGTGGAGAGCTTAGAATACAAATGAACCAATTCCATAAACTGTTTCCTTGTGCCTGAGACGTTTAAAGTTGGCAGTAGCAATTAAAAATATTTTTTAATTACTGTTACCCAGCGCATGTTATCTGAACTAGGAATTTTTTCATTATTGCACTGAAATTCTACATAGATAGTATGCAATTCCGCTGATAACTCGAAAATGATAAAAAGTGGACTTGATTCGCTTATATTCTGAACCCTTCATATAATAGAACTTCAAAAAAAAGTAAAATTAAAATAATAATGCATTATTCATGTTTCGAAATAACACTGCTGTAAAACTTCATTTAACGCCGCAGAAAATTATGTATTATATCAATTATAAAAAAACCAGCCAATTCAACCATTTGCACGTCATTTCTTAACGTTACATAGGGCTGAAAGTAAAACTATTTTTATTGCTAAATTAATACCAAAACTCTTGATAACCTATTTATAGAAAAAAATAAATTAAAATAGATCATCACAATTCATCAATTTCATTCATGAAAGACTTTCGCAATTCAGGACAGTCAAAAACAAAGATACTTGCATGCTGCTGCAATTGCGTGGAAGTGTGTATAATGTCATGGTGCGTGCAGTATAAACACGCTTTTAATCTGTTGCCTGTGGTTTTTAAATGGGCTGGCTATAGAGTAATTTTAGAGTATATTAGATTACCCACCGACATGAAAGTGATTGATTACGTTTGTCATGACATTGATCCGAACGAAATTAGAAGTCGAAATTTAAATAGGTGATAGTAAAAATAAGAAAAAGCGAACTTTTTTATGATTTAGTACTCATGTAGTATTGTATTGTGTTGTGAAAAAGATTTGTTATGACTTGACCGACATTTTATGTAGAATAGTCAAGAAACAGGAAGTTCTAAAATAAATAAACTATTATACTTTCTTGTTATTTAAATAATAACTGAATTTCTTATAGAAACATAAGTTATATTTATAACAGTAACTGTCATCTAGAACCTCTTCCACACAAGACTTATACGGCATTGAAGAAAGTACCAAACCCAGCTTTTAAGTGTATAATTTATACTTTTAAACTCCAAAATTGTTCCATTTTTAAACATTTTTTCTAAAATTGAATTAATATTCGTTATCCTCCTAAATATATTTGTAGCTTGATGAAAAATTATGCCAAATTGTTTGATTCAAATCACAGTATCCTTTAGAGTGACATTAACCGCTTTGTGTCGCAAAATGCCTCTGTGTTAATCCAATAGAGAAAGAAAATAATTTCTATACCACATTTCTCCGGCTGTTTGTAATATTTTTACAAACTGCTTTTTTTTTTGTATAGGGTATCCGTAAAAGAATGTCGGAGTTTGTCAAATTGTAATAGCATGTAATCGTTCGACAGTTTTAGTGGAAGGTGACGAATAAAGAATAACTCCAACAGTTTCAGATAAGCGCATGTGCTACAGGGTTTTCACAGTTGCAGGGTCATCTATTATTTACTTGCTTCCATTACTCCGGACTTCCAGCAGACAGTAGGGGAAGAATTGCATTTTCGTTTGGATGTCTGCCGTATATCTAAAGGCGCACACATTGAACACTTGTAGCTAAAACAAGGTAAGTTTCCCCTCAATTTCATGTATGATTTGTTATATTTAGTAAATTAAACTCCTGTAATATACCATTACCAAAATTTCAACACAGCCGGATTAACACAGATATACTTTGGTTATGGGATCCGCGGGCATTCGGTCTCGTTTGATGTAAAGTGATGCTAGTTTCTTATTCTTAGATAAGAATCAGAATAAAATACAGTAGAGTCCCGTTTATCCGAATTCCGGTTATCCGAAATTCGGATTAACCGAAATGCTCGGGAATATTTTTCGCTAAAATATGAAATATATACCCCTAAGTGTATGTGTTGTAAATGTATTATTATGTAGAGGAAAGTGCTCAGCTTTGGGACAGTTGTACCTGGGGACATGGTGAATAACTTGTTTTGGGGAAATCGAAAAAAATCCTGTATTTGTAGTGGCAACACTACTAACAAAACTTTATCTTCTCTTGTTAAAGAAGGGTCGCCGAAAACTAATGGGGGCATAATAAACAAGATTTATTGATTTCACGTATCTCGAGTAACTTTTACTATCATTTTATATTTTGTAGACGTCTCTAGGTACAACCAATTTTTCTGCTGCACTGTAAACTGTTGTGTACTGTGCCTATTACTGTTTCTCTGACTTTTCAAAAGTACTTAAGTTCCGATCATCATAGGCCACAGACCTGCTCTTCTGTATATCTCGAAGAAATTTGACCACTTTCAAAACACATTCTACGAAAACAAACCAAGAGAGGCAGAAAGGAAAATCTCACTTTAACCGATAATACTGAAGTTAAACAGAAAGCGACCAAAAGCAAAAAGTCTGCTCCAAGTAAAAATAAAGCAAATATGCGTTTGAAGGATGTTGATTGGAAGGATGGAACTCAACCCTTAATTCAAACATAAGTATTTAAAAATGATTTGACACTAAATTTGCATAATTAATCAACAAATAATGATGTACTTCAAGTAGGGGACTTTGTTTTAGTGAGGTTTCTGGGGAAAACCACTGTCAAATATAACTTGGCCAATATTATTTAAGTACAGGGTAATGAGTTTAATATAGAATGCTTAAACATATTGAAAATTCGAATAAATTTACTAAAACTGAAAAACATATTGAAAATTCGAATAAATTTACGAAAACTGAAAAATATATTGAAAAATTTGAACTCGATAGAGGTGATTCAATTCCAAAACTTCCAGCACCAAATGTTGTTAGCCAAGTCACAAGAAAAGGACAGCATTTCTTTTCCTACGTCTTTTTGATGGTTATAATCTTGGGTATATTTAATTATTATTTTATTTTGGCTTATAAGTTATCTTGCAAATTTGCACAAATTATGTTAGTGAAAAATAAAGCTACTATTTAAAATTACAACAAACTTACTCTATTTCCAATTCTTCGGGATTACATTTATTAGTTTTTTATAAATAAAAAAGCATTTGGGAAGCGTATTCGTTAATTGTATATAAAACGTATTTAAAAATACATTTTAAATTAAGAAAAAGGAACAGTTCGATATTTTTTTAAAGAAAAATTTAAAGATGTCATTCTATACAAAGTCCAAAAATGTATTTGACTTCTTATTTGTACGACAGAATTGTGTTCTAACGAATTTGGAACAATGTCCTCAGGTACATCGTGCCTTGTCCCCAGGTACATCACTGAAGCTGTACCTGTGGACAGTGGATGTACCTGGAGACATCGTACCTGTGGGGTTAAATATTAAAGAAAAAAATCTTTAAAAAATACCTTAGTATAGGCAAGATTTTGTTAAAGGAGAATGCCTAAAAACTTTTAAATAATCGGTTTATAATAAAATATAAAAATTAAAAATCCAAATTTGTCCCAAACCTCAGCACCTTCCCCTACATAAATACACAACAAATAAATACGCACTTACAAAGTTTGATTTATTTCTCAAAATATGCAGCAATTATTATTTTTATTGGGGGGGGGGGGGGGCTATGCTCAATTTTAGCCCAGTACCTTTCGGATAAGCGGGACTCTACTGTATTGTAATTATTTTTTTTGACATATTAAGTAATAACGAAAAAATAAAACCACTTCATATTTCAGTGATAAATAAAGATATGTAAATTGGAACTAACCAGATATTTATGAAACAAATGAAATTAATAGCCACATTCTTAGTAAACAAATTAACGGCATCGGGCTATATATCGCAGTTATACTTTTGAAACTGTGAGTTTTATATATGCTTTAAAATAATGTTGCTATAATTTGCTACGATGATTACAGGTTCTTAGGCATAATTTCTTTGCTTCCAGCTTCCAGTAAGAATACTTAATTTAGGACCTTTATCAATTCATCTTTCACATTTCGCAATATCTAAAACAATGTCAGAGAAATTTGAATAAAATAAATACAAAAGAAAGAAAATTGGGTAGTATTAGGTTATCATGCATACATTTGTCATTTATCACATGTGGTAAATTTATAAGGGCTATTACAACTAAATACGTTACAGTTCCAATAACTGAGGTCACGATTGCAAGAACACGCTTGGTCTATTATTACCTTACTGACCTACAAAAGGTCAAAAAGTGATATCAGTCGCTTGAAGAGAAGGAAGAAAAAAAAAGGAAGCACAGGGTAATGTAGCAAATGATTTAGTAAATAGAAATATTCATACATAAAACATTTTAAACACTCTTAGATACATCGAGGTTTGACCTAGTCCCTAAGTACATGTAGTTTGCTTTAATTTTCTCATATGATGATTGGGTTAAGACATGCAGTTCGTGTAAATATGTCAATAATACGAAGTTCTAAAAAGCTAAAATAGCCTATTATCCTGTTACTTTAATACTTGCGTTTAACTTTTCAGAACATCTTTTTTTTTTTTTTCAAATTTAATTTTCGAACAAAGATTTATAATTTTCGAAAAAACTTTACAAACAACATACTAACACAATCTATTATCTTCAAATACTCTCTCAACTGGTGATTTATCCATACTTTCAGAGAATTAAAAACCAAACTAAATTTAAAGTCACGAAATCAATATTTTTATCACTAAAAACTACAGCAATCTATACCTAGCGGCGACTTGTTAAGAAACTTAGGCTTTTTAACCTTCCTGACAGCAGTTTGGCCTCAGACAAGATTTATTTATCATAAAAAGTCACAGATAAAATCCAGATACAGAAATTTCAAAAGGGGCTAACTATCATTCAACCTACACACCTTTTGCTTTATCCGGGACCAAACCTATATGCCGACTGATTGGGCAAAAAAGATATCTGTCAGTGTACGCAGAATATTACAGATACTTTAGGGGAACAAGTATTTTTGCTCTTTTTTTAATAATCTGTGCATTAAAATTCATTTAAGTGCTTAAGTCATACTTAATATAGTACAATTTGAAAAACCAATAATTAAAAAAAATATGCAGGATGTGTGATTAGAAATAGTTTTAAAAAAAGTTCTTAAATAAATTTTCATTGCTGTGAAAGAAAGATAATTTCCATAACAATTAAAGCATACTAACTTTAAAATCAAAAATAAGGATTTGTGACAAAAAGTTTAAAGTTAGTTAAACTAAAAAAAGAGTTTAACATCGTTACTCATTCTTATTTTATTCTTATAAATTTTAGCTCCCAAGGAAATATTAACGAAAAATAAAACAAAATAACGAAAGAAAATTTGTTTACAAAATATGACAAAAATACACAATTGAATACAAAATATTCATCATAACTCAAATAAATTACACCAATAAAAAAATTATGAATAATTCCATCAATACAAGAACAAGGTAATTGAACAAAGCGATTCAAGATTTTACATCTCTAGGGCGCTGTCATCGTACGAGGGGGGCCTTACGCGGGGCCGTGTCGATATAAATCACTTGCAAGGCCTTAAGGTCACCAGGACAAGGGATACCACCCCAAAAAATCTAATTTATTTCACACCCACCAGATGGAAAAAAAAGTTCGACGTGTAAGTTCAACCACCCCTCAAAAGACCCCCAAGTCGAAAAGTTTTTTTTTACAAATTTCCATGATCCTTATTGTTGAATTTCTTGGCCATACCTCATCCACAAAAAAAGTCAAATGTGTTACCTTTCAGTACCTTTTGAGGACCCATTGTTATGATTGCAAGTGTTTGGGTAAGGGGGTAATGGGAGGTTTGTATGAGGAATTGGGCCATGAGTGCCTATTCAGTGTGGCTAGTGTTTGCTTTGGGGATCGAATATATTGAGATGTAAGCTTTTTTATGGTTTTTTTTTATCAAATATTTCTGGATACTTTTGAGCCGCCTGATGGACATGCCATTGAGTAAATTTATGTAGTCTTATAGAGTGCGTCCTTAAAGACTTAAAATTTGACCTATATAAAAAAATCATTATCGTTTTTATTATCGAACTTTGATTAAAGGGATTACTTTTAAGGATTAACTTTTCTTTCACAAGTATGTTCTGTTAGGTTACTTTTTTAAAAACAATTTTAGTCAGATGTTTTATCAGGAATCGTGAATTTCTTGATTAAAATATAATGTTGAAATATATAGGAGTTCTTCTGTTTACTACAAAATACGACAGATGTTTAGGAGTGATACTGAAAAAGTCAAAAAGTAATTTTTTTTACAAATGTTTTTCGAACTGAGAATTGTTGTTTTACAAAACCTCAATTTAATAAGATAAGCATAAATATACAAGTCCCCAATCTCGTTTTAGCTTCCACACTACGTTTATAACGTAAAAAGTGGAAGGTTTTATAATCGTTCTGTCCGTCTGTCTGTCTGTCCGTCTGTCTGTCTGTCCGTCCGTCACCCACTTTCACAGAACGAACCGCAAGTCTCACAAGCAAGTGGGATACGTCATTTTGAAGCAAAAAATTAGTTTAGGCTACATTACAAATTTCATTGAAAAATTTAAATTAGAAGTTTATTTAAAATTTAAATAACTAAAAATTTTATCTGCATTGAAATAACATGCGAATTCCATTTTTATTCAATATTTTCACTGTTGCCATGACATCAAACGTACGAGAAACTTTATTTAAAATAAAAATAAAATTCTTGAAAAAAATATTTATTTTTGTGTAATAATTCAATTTGGATTGTTGTAATAGCACGATAAAGTTATTTTGATGGTTGGTTATATTTTTGGGAAGAAAGATGCCTAAAAATTTCGAAATTTGCATAAAAAATATGCAAATTTTCGCCTTTATTTTTAAAGCAACAATTTTACTAATTTATTTTTCGAAATGTAAACTTGTGACTGCAAAAAGATATTTATTTTAAAAAATCATCACTATTCTTCTAAGTTCAAAAAAATTAACAAACGATAAAGATTAATTATCAAATCTGCAAAAGAATATTGAAGAAAATGACTATTTGCTTATAAAAGTGTGAATTAGAACTAGCCAAAGGCCCTGTTTGGCGAATTTCTTTTTGAGGTGTTAGTGTGTTTCCTGTTGAGCGTAAAATGTTGTGTGGAAGCGGTGTAAGTGACAGATTCTGTAACAAACCAACTTGTTTAAGTTTTATATTAAAGTTTTCACGCGTGAGTAAAGAAACTGAAATGCTGCAGTTTTTACAGAAAGATTTAAAAATACGTAGAAAAGCAATTCTTTTACCCTTACTCTTATTTAAAATCAAGTTTACAACAAATATTTAAAGGTTTGCTCAAAGTTTGTTGTAATTCGAAACGCTATCAAATAATGCTTAATATTTTGATATTTAAAGATATTGAACAAACCCATACCACTATGAAAGTCTTTTATAACACACTATAGGAAAAGTAACAAACTTCTTTCTAAGCAAACGTGTAAAAGTTCAATAACCTGAAAATAACAGCATAGTAACGGAATACAAAACATGAATTGTAAATATTGATTTATGACTTTAGTGGAAAGTTAGTTATTAGGACATTATTATGTTCGTCAAAATATATAGAGAAGTCGTGCAATATGCTACATGATACGTCATAATGCGTGCAAATATTTTAAAAGAATCGATAAAATTCTACTTGTAGTTCGTGGATTTTATTATTTTCTTAAAATTTAACCTATTGTGATTTTTTAAATTGATGACGTTATACTATTCTAGAGTTACTAATTTGGTTAGGTTAGGTTTGAATTATCGTTGCACTAGAGCTACACGGGGGCTATTGACGAGGGGCGTCGTATTTTAGAACCACAGTCAGGTGACGAGCCAACACCTGAATAGTGTTACTAATTAGAATATTTGTTAAAAATAAAAAAGACATTGCTTCTTAAGAAACCTGAAGATATGAGAGTTAATAAATAAATGTTACGTTGCTTCTTTCCGTCCAGCATAATATATCATCTTCCTCTCTTGCCAAGTATATCACGAAAATCAATACATTTTCCTCAAAGTCCGTACAGTATGTGCTTTCTGTTTTTGCAAAATTTGTGTATGCAGTATTACAAAAATATCCTTTTAAATCATAACTAATTCAACCAACGCCGTCAACAGTGAAATACCACGCAATATTTTTGTAGAATACACAAATTCCCACTAATTAGAACCCCCGAGTTAAGCATTTCAGGTTAGTTTCGGAACACCTCAGCGGCAGTCGCGTTACGTGACCTTGTTCTGCTCTGTCAGTTCGAAATGTAAGATTAATTAACGATGCGATGTTTACATGTATTCCAATTACCGAGTTGTACACTCTCCCTTGTAAAGATGACCGTAGATATGGAGCTTTATTGAATTTTAGATTTATATCGAAGATTCAATTGGTAACATGTTTGTCAAAAAAATAAAAATAATAAGGAGGATGTTCAGAGGTAAAGCCAATTAGGTAGTTGGTTAAAGTATTAAGCAATATTTTTATATAATATACGATATAAATTTATATAATGGAAGGGGGGGATGAATGGGTATTTATCAAGCGGACTCATCTCTAAAATAACAAAAAACCTCAAATTACTAAGAATAATTGGAGAAATATGGGTCCAAATAGTGTAATGGAATATTTTTAATGAACTGGGATGAGTTAATGTTGAAGATTGACTGACTAGATTCTATCTGTCTTTGTTACTGAAACTAGGAAATAATGCAATTGCATACACTCTTAAAACAAACGAGCGATTTTAACTCAGTCTGGGTTAACTTCCACTCCTTTCGGTGTCAAAAATGCACTTCCCCCTATAAGAGTGAATTTCACTGATTTGTTTGGTTAAACCTCCAACAGTCTTATTAATAAACTAGCGGTTTTATGGCGATTAGGAGCAATTTAGAGGGATTTCGAGCGATTTAGCAGTTAATTTTCACTCCTTTCCAGTGTCGAAAATGCACTTCTCATACATAAGTGGATTTCACTCTTTTGGTTTAAGAGTGTAAACAATGAAAAAAAAATAGCAATTTTAGCAACGGAACATCTATACTTCCAACATTTAAAGGTTTAATTAATATAAAAGTTTTTAATTCAATAGTTTTGGTTATTTTTGCTCAAAGTACATTTATCCCTAATTTGCAAAAGAAAATATAAAAAGACCGTTTCACAGTTTCCCCTACCATTTAAAATATTTTCTTTCTGATAATAAGGCCGAAAATCAATTTTCTATTGAATTTTGTTCTCCGTTTCTTTGAGTTAGTCTTCTATCTAAATATAGATCATTTCTAGTAACTCTTACCACATGCAACTGCTTTCTCATATCTATAATATTAAGTATTATCTTTATAACCATCTTAACAGGTAAATCGAATAATCATGACTGAACTTTCATGCTAGCTTAAAGAAACACAATGCCTACACGTTATTCCTGATATTCCAGAATATTTAATGGTAATACCCATATGAGGGTTCACTTATCGTGAATAAACATAGAGCGGAATTATATAAAAGTTCCGTAAGTGAAAACTAAAACAATGGTCAATAAGAATGGGTGATGTGTTAAACGCCATTAGTAACGGTTGTAATATACACAAATGGAATAACAGCACCTGGAATTTCTATTTGCAGTAGCTTCCATTTGTGAGTATATGTATATTCGCCCCAGAAAAAGGTTACTGGCAGTGATATATAGGTTGCAAAAAGCGGTACTGTTGCGTACATGTATTGGATTGTGAATTTAATCGAATACCAAAACAGTTTTAGAATTTCACCAAAGTCTATTTTGTTTAGTAAGTTGTAGAGGTATAATGGAAATCTCTTATTTATTTTGGTACCATAACTCGAAAAATATAAATAAACCATAATGAAATTCACTTAGCAGAAACTTTATAGAATATATACATGCGTATAAATAGGTGGTGGCCCAGATTTAAGTTTAGTTTGAATGAATTTAGCCTTAAAAATGCAACGAGCAAAAGAGAGCATAATTATTCTATTTCTTAAAATCCATTACATACCTCGTTCAAATTAAATATGTTTCTAAGTGATAGTTTCTTATGATTTGTGAGCAGTAAATGTTAATTCATTGATAAAAGTCCACGTACATAAAATATTTTTTTCAGCAAACAGTGTTAAAGAATTTTTAAAAAAAAGTTCTAATAGAAACATAAATTAAAGTTACCACATTAATTTTTAATATTTTTGTTAATTTTACCTACAGTAACCAAAATGTTTTAATTGCTCTTCTGGCTAAATCAAGGGGTTTTTAGCATATGAATCATCTATTGATTTGGCATATGATCATAAAAGTTTTAAATAAATTCATACGATGTGCTTGTGTGTTCTAACAATTATTAATGTAGCAGCTGTACCATTTAAGTAATAATAACAGGGTTTATTGAAATAGTGGTCCAAACCCATTATCAATTCATATCGAAATAAAACATCTTAAAAATTTTGAGAATCATGTGAATTAACATCATTAGGGGAGAGTGGGGGCTATTGGGACGCAGGGCTAATGGGACAATGGCCCTAACGCTAGGAAAAATATACTTTTTTGCAAATTTTTCTACACTACAGAATTGTAACAGCTATACTTCACATTTTAACAACCAAAGATCAGCAAATAAACGCATGTGCTGATGAGGAGAGAATAATTGCTGTTTTGGAGAATTTAAAGTTAATTAAAAGTGTACCTTGTTTTTCAATTTTGAAGTATTGAATAAAAACTTTCTATGAATTAAAATGCAGTTTTAGATAGATGAAATATCCTAGATTAAGATAGTATATGTCAAATACTGTGGTGAAGAACAAGTACTTCTGTGTTGGGTCATTTATAAAAAACAACACAGTGGGGTCTAATGGGACAGAAACAGTGGGGTCTAATGGGACACGAATAAACCTAGCTTTGCATGCTTCTCTCAAACAATCTATTTAAATATCTTATATCTTATTTAGTCAAGTTGCCTAAAACTTTTTTAAACTTTAATTTTAAACTTTTTGTACTTTTTTCACCGTATAATAAGTGAAAGTTCAAGTAGCTTTATTGGTGACATATTTCCACCTGGAATTTTAATAATTACATCTGAACAGAGCTTGGTGAAGATAAATATATTGTTATTGGTAAATTTTGCTAGTAAGCAAGCTATTTTTTATTTGTTGGATTGCTTTCTGAAAAAGAAGGCGATGAACTGAAAATATTCGTAGGGTAGGGTAGTTGCATATATATTCCGGCTTGTGTACTTGATCCGAAGACCCGTTTATAAGCCTTCGTCAAGTAAGACAGACGCAGAAAGAGTTTTTACTGTCACATGTCACAGAGAAAGGAAGTACTCCCAGGGAAAAGGAGAGGAATCGAACCCGCACCCGTTACAGGGAAAATGTTCGTTAGAATGATCTGAAACAGGTGAACGATGGTAAGCTATTTGAAGATAAGACGGTCTTTTAAATCATTGTACCGTGAAAAAGAGGACTAGTTTGGGATAAATTTTAGAAGATTTAGTTATAAAAACTAAAGATTTAGTTATAAAAAAAACTAAAGATTTAGTTATAAAACTATCCTTCCCAGTTATTCAAAAAAAATTATGGGAGCATCTTCGATTTTGAGTTTTAACTATGATATTTCATCTCTTTCAATGTTAAATAATTATTTAAAAAAAATTTCGTTATGTACACATTATTTAAATGGTATTTGCTTTAAAGTTTTATTTTCTGGTCCTTTTCTGATTCATTTCCCCTTTTTTTAATATTTTATTAAGGCAACATTTAGCATGTCCCATTAGCCCTGCACCCTGTCCCATTAGCCCCCACATATGGGGGCTAATGGGACATTTACATGTTTGTTTAAAATGCTCAGCAACCAAAATATGGTAATGTTTTAACATTTGTCGAATGACTTTTTAAGTAAATGAATGTTCAGTTTATGAGCTTGTGAAAAAAGAAATTAAAATTAATTTATTTTTGCTGAAATACAGAGGTTGAAAAAAATTTGTCCCAATAGCCCCCACCCTCCCCTACAGTTATGTTCTGTAATGTTTCCTTGATGGCTTTAAGGCAAAAGGCAAACTAAAGTTCCAATAGTTAGAAATAAAGTTATATGTAGTTTAGGTATTAATATGCAATGAACGAATTTTTTAAAACTTTTTTTAGACCACTTTCAAACAAAAAAAAAATCCAACAATTATCCTACGCATTTCACAACACTTAAATCCAGTCCCAATCAAGCTACCGCATTTTCCACTTGCTTCAAGGTAAATCTACCAATTAGCGTATGGTCAATTTTTTTTCAGCGCACTCAGTCAGCGGAACAAAGTATCATACCCCTTTCGCATGCAAACTTTTCCATTACGTCACCATGATAAAAAAAAAAAAAAAAAAAGGTTTTAATGGCCAGGTTATGATCCCTTTCAAGGCCATGTTAAAAACTTCCACATCCTCCGCTGGATTATAATCTTTATTGTCGATCATTTCAGGTGGAATGACTGTTATTATTTACCTCACAAAAAAGCATATGCAGAGTTTGAATTGAAGTGTTGGGGGGACGTGTGACCTTGGAGACGTATAGAGATGTACCATAGATTGGATTGGGCGGATTGTGGGGTGGGTTTGGCCTTTAGGCGGATGCTGGATTGCTCTTAGGTTTTGTAGCGGTACTTGTTGATAAATCCAATGTTCCTTTAGGTAAATTAGCATAATAATGAATATTTTATCTTTTTCTACAACTTTTTTTTTAACGAATTTAATTTATTTAAACGAAATTAAAGTTAATTAAAGAACTTTTGCTAAACATATTTTGGCTAACATTACTATTGAGTTTTCCAGTGTTACATTACAGAAGTAGAAGTTATTAGTCGTAGTCATAAATAATAATTTTGCAAGAAAATGTAAATGAAAGCCTTCGGTTACAGGCTTTCGAAAGCAGATTTTAATTTGAAATACAAAGTTTAGGTATGTTTTCAAAAAAGAGAAATATTGATTAGGTAAAAAATTAATAAGTTTATGCAAAAAAATTGCATTTAAATAAAGGTAGTAAGAAAATCACAAGCAAAAAGACTACCGAAAAGCTATTGTCCTTCTGTAATATTTGCTGTTAATAAGTACAATTTTCCTAGCCTTAACTGAATGTGATGGTAGTTAGTACATGAAACGTATTGCGTAATAGTATTACAGTCATCTGATGTGTCTGCAAAAACTTAATAGAGGAAATTTAAAACCTAAATGATTCGATTCAACAAAAAAAAATGGTATAGTTACTTTCTCATCCATAATAGGCGCGTTTACATGAGCCATCGAATCCATGGAATTCCAAAATCCCCAGTCGGGGAAAAAGAGGTCGAGCAGGATTTCTAACCCAAATGATAGTCTTTGGCCGAATCCATGGTATGAAACAACAAACCCTCCTTCATTGGAGGGTTGGAGTGAACCTCAATGAACCCTGCGATTCCGGTTCTGTCTGGGAGAAAATCCCCAAGAGGGAAAAATTGCTGAGTTTGCTCTTCAATCCATGGATACGATGGCTCATGTAAACGCGCCTAATGTCTGAAAAAGTTGCAAAAGCATTATGAAACCCTATACTATAAAGCAAATTATTGGGCTAATTAACATTTTATTTCCTTCATAAAAAATTATGGTACTTGAACACCCACACGGATACGGACCAAAAACACCTGCAGCAGTACAACTACATAAAAAACATGAATATTCAACTATGAGTTTAAAAAAAAAACGAAATTACCATTTTCACCTACCCTTTGCCCCACGGGTCAAGCAGGAAATAAGTCCAAAGAAAAACACGTAAAAAATAGTTTCTTAAAAATCCCCTCCCCATCCATTGATGCCGACCGACAACAAAACACACATCTTAGGGCGGTGTTGTAATGTTCTCTTGAAGAAAAGACAAGATGGCGCGTGACTCAATTTTTTCTAGGTAAACCATTTATATATTAAAAAAAACCTGAGGCGCCACGCGACTTACACGCTTACCCAGAATTAGCTATCTCCGGATCTTTGCTAGGATCCCTCAAATTACATTGGTGTTGTGTATGGTGTAATGAGGTCTTAGAGAACCTTGGTTATTAAAAATACATTTATAAGCGATTATGGGCTGTGTCAACGCAGAGCAATCTTTGTTTGTAAAACGCAGAATTAAGTGTTTATCAAATGACTCACGAAACCTCCGATCATTAGACCCGACTTTTTCCATTTTTTTTTTCACCAGTCTGTCTTAAAATATTCTTAAATTTTATTATTTACAAATTTTTATTCATAATGTACTTTTTTCATATGGAAATGCTTTGCTTTTATGATCATCCCTTTCAAAACAAACCTGATTCTAATTTTTAAAAAAATAAATTAATTAAATTTAAAATATATGCAGTAAAAATAACCATGTCCATATTACTTTGTTTTTCAAATTTTTGAAAAAAAGATTTCTTTTATCAAATAACCTTCAAACTATCTATTACCTTCAAAATTCTCAAAGCCGTAATTTTCAAATACCTTCTGGTAAAAAAAATATATCAGTGTTAATAACTTGTATTTTAAGACATCATTATAGTTTAAAAAACGCTCAAATGCAAATTAAAATATCTGGTTGTAACAAACGTTTCCAGTCACGAAACACATCGTTCGCGCTAAAGCCGTGTTTTATAATTTTTTTAAAAATTATTTTTGTATAATTTTATTAAATTTAATCCAACGATTTTCGGAATGTAATAGACTAATAGAGAAAATTGTCTCAAAGTGCTGTGTTTTGAAATTTATTTAAAAAAAATCTTTTTCATTTAATACATGCTTTGGATCATGCTTTTACATACGGTGCTGTAATGGAGCTATCGTAATTCCTCATCAGAATCAGCTTTTACTTCTATTTCTGTTGATAGATAGGTTTGAATAATTGTCGCACTAGAGCTACGCGAGGGCTATTGGCGAAGGGCGTCAAAATTTAGAGCCACAGTCAAGTGACGAGCCGACACCCGAGTAGGCACCAAATGCAACAGTTAACGTGCACTCCCCTACACGGGGTATTATTTGTCGGACATTTTTGGCTGCTCAGGTCGTTTATAGGTCGGCAGTATTTTGGCGATGCCCAGACCCGAAGAACCTGGGACCTTCCACATGCAAGGCTGTTGCAGATATTTCTTCTATAACTTTTATATCTATAAAACTCTTTTATAATTCTATTTTATCTGCAACCTCTTATACGAATGCAACTCTTTCTACAACATAAAGAAAATGATAGCACATGTGCATAAAAAGGTTAATCTCTCTCTCTCTCTTTTCCAGCAGAAACTTCCATAAACAGAACACAATTTCCCATTTTCCATTGTGGGTGGACATCGATTTACGTCCTATCATTACGGACGGACAATTAAGGGACACACAAAAAAAACCTTATACGCGCATGCAAACGGACAGGCGACGTAAACGCCTACCCCGTCGACGAGACGCCAAATAAGCTCTTTAAAAAAGCAGCCACGCGCGGAACAATTGTGAGGAATTGAGTTATCGGGTTTTTCTGCCAAACTTACGATTCGTCGCCAACATAAATATAATTTTTGATGACCAGCAACTGGTAACTGGTCCGCTTCACTAATTGCCATCCCCAGGGCCCGACTTACAACTTTAGGGGCCGAGGGCACGAGCAAATTTGGGGGCCCCAAAACATACCTCGATAACATATTTGCGTGTATTTTCTTATCTTACAGTGTTTATCAAAACAATAGCCGAAGTAATTAGCTTGTAAAACATGCTGAATCCCCCAAAATAGCTATTTTCGTGAATTGATTAATTCTGAGTTTAAACACAAGTTCTTAGTAAACTTTTGTTCATGAATTTATTATTTTTTTTGTTTACTTCAGATTAAAAAGTTTGGGGCAGTTGTATTGAGCATAAATGTTCTTGAAGAAAATTTGAGGGCCCCTTAAAGTGGGGGCCCTGGGCTCGTGCCCCGTTTGCCCTGCCGGAAATCAGGCCCTGGCCATCCCCAATGAATAAATACATTTTGTTTTCGATCGTCTATGGTTACATTAAATATTTAGTTTTAACAGTGTTCTCTTGTTCTGCGTTGAAATGATTGTACCCCTTTGTGTCCCTCTACTTAATTGAAAACTCACCAATTTTGCAAATTTGCAGCGATTAAAATTTAACCCCAGCGTCGAACTTGTATCATTTTTATGTCTTTGAGTACATTGATTCAATATTTTGATTACGTGCTTTGGAATAAATGATGGGAATTGAAACTCATTTGGCGATGAATTGACAGTTTGGCTGAAAAACACCCGAATACAAGGAGATCCCATAATAATCTACTGAGCCTTAATTCTCAAATAAAAAAAAACTATGAGATCGTGAACCCTTTACCTGTAGATGAGAAAATCACAGGATAGAAGTTAGACTTTATATTTTGATTTATGCTTTTCAAAATATGGCTTGGCTTCTCGATGTCACTTTAACCAAGGCGGATACGCTCACTTAAAAGAATGACATCAATATTTTTTTACAGTTCCTTGAAGCCCGTAATTATCGGCCAGAGTTAAAAGGTGAAATCCGTCTTCGGTTCAGGAGTGGAGGTGCAAATTGAAGTTCATCCACCTTCTTGTTTAGATTGGAGATAGTTTTTTCAGTTCCTCTTTAAAATTAAATGTATCTAAATAGACGGTATAAGAATTGATCAACTAGAGCTATGGATTAGTGTCAGGCAAAGTTTTGTCGAATTAAGGTATCCACCTCCGTTAAAATACCCATTTAGCCAAAAATGTTCTGCCAAAAAATTTAACTTAAAAAAAAAGAATTTAAGTAAAAAAAACAAATTCCGAAAAAAAAGAACACTTTCTGAACTGAACTTTAAATACTGAAATGTCGTATTTCAAATGTAAGTAACTGAAAGGCAAGATAGCACAGATAAAATACATAAGGATAGCATTTCTGTAATTTGTATGATTAAACCATGATGCTCTAATGCACGTTTTTAAAGCAAAAATGAAAATGCAGTAAGTTTGGGTACTAAAGGACCAAGATTTTTACTTAAAATAATACGAAAATTGAAAAAAAATAGAGAAAGAGAAAATCCTAAACAAAAAAGTTACCAAAGAGTAAAAAGGTAGAGGGAAAAGCTCGATTGGTTCGTTAGTTGGAAACTCTTGTAAGGCAATATTTACATACAAAATTATCCGAATACAATTTAACCAAAATACGCTTTTCATTCTGATAAAATTGCCAAATTTCCTCAAATAGTATTCAAATGTGTTAGAACTTAAACGAAATTAATATTTTAAACATGTTTTCTGGATGGATCCACAAATAATTTATGGAACTCTTTACATCCGCGGGAGGACCTTCTCTATAGCATATTTCTATTTACCCTACTTAGGTTGGCAAGGAGTGTACATCAATGTATGCACGACAAGGACATTGTTACTTTACGAAGCAATGTAATAAAAAACCATAACCAAATAGCACCGAAACCATAAGTTAATACAAAAGACTATTCAAAAGATATACCGATATGAACAAAAAAAAATTGCAATGATCGATATCACTCAAAGTGATACCGGAAGTCAAACGGTTCCTATTACTTCCAGCTATACCATGGACAAATATCGAAATTCGTGAAACCGTTATCCTCAACTTTGATGATAGGAAAACAATAGGCTAAGATTGCACAATAGCCAATGTACAGGCCAAGCCCTTCTCTTGACCTGCTTGTAAGAAAGGGACTTAGCTACTGTAGGTAACTGTTTATTGTAGCGCTAACATATTGTTCCCTCGATAAGCAAGGTAAGAGGGTCTTTGGGACAATTCGTAAACCGGTGACATTTTCCTTTTAAATTATAGGAAGTCTGTTATAGCTTTAAATGGAATAAGCAAGGCTGGTTTTAACGGTTTGTGTTATTAGTTATTGATATTGAATATGACCAGTTGTTGAATTATAGAATGGGGTGGATTAAAAAAAAGGCGATTTCAAAATTCAAGGAGGTTTAGTAGTAAATATTTACACCTAAAGTTCAAGCATTCTGACAAACAAAATAATTATAGTCTGCCTATTTACTATGCGAGCCTCAAAAATACTTTCTTCTCACATCCCTTCGCTTGGTTTTCCAGGAAACGGGGGAAGAGCATCGCTTTTCTGAACCTAACGCGTTTGAGGTTCTGTTGTACGGTTGACAATCCGAACAGTTTAAACCCAAGTAGGGTGGGGAAAAAACACGCTAAAGCCGTTTCTAGGAAAACCACATCGGGGATGGGGGAGAAAAATGCTTTAGAGGCTCGCATTCTAGATAGACAAGATACAGACTAACGGACATAAGAAATTCCGCCTTTGAGTACCCAAAGTCAATTTTTAAGCAGTCATAAATAATACTGATTAACAAATGAGTATTTATTGATGAATATTGATTATTCATATTTTTTTCCATGGGACGATACTGGGCAATAATTAAAAAGCATGCCGAAACTTTGTTCTATTGACTCTTATTTCTTTATTACCCAACTAAATTGCACCAATAGATATTAAATATTTGTAAGAGAACACATCATTCCTTTCAAACTATACACCCACTTCCAAAAAATGACATTTTCACTATAACTTTTACTTTTGCATTCTTATTTAGGCCATTCATCCTCATTTTCTCAAAACATCTTTATAGAACTACCGACAAAGAAGAAACTGTTTAAAATGACAAGTCACGAAAAATCTGAAAGCTAGAGAGGACGATTTGCATACGCAACTGTTAATTATGAGTACGCCTAAGCAGCACACAAGAGAAAAAGGTTAACCCGGATAAACATTAAAACGGCATATGCTAAATCTTCCTGAGGGGCCTATTGTTCTTAAAAATTATTTTGTCAATTATACGCCTAGAAGTTTGAAGTATGAGGAAATACCAAGATATGGAAGAATGACACGAACCTACATTTCATATTAATTACTGTTATTCCATTTTTATGCAAATTCTTAAAACCTCTACTTTCAGTATAATTATTATACTTAATTTGGGA
The DNA here is from genome assembly GCA_023701765.1 of Hylyphantes graminicola. NCBI lineage: Eukaryota > Metazoa > Arthropoda > Arachnida > Araneae > Linyphiidae > Hylyphantes > Hylyphantes graminicola. The sequence goes on along the minus strand of CM043121.1, from coordinate 17,726,360 downwards.
AATATATCTATTTTTTTATTTCAAATGTTAAAAAATTAGATATAGCAGCGATTTCAATTTAAATTGAAAGATTGTTATTTTTTAAGTGAAATTATTATTTACTTATAGTAATCAAAATTTCGCTACTATTCTTATAAAAAACAAGGTGTGTGTAACAATAACAGACGGAACGGTCGTTTCGCCCGACAATCTCAAAATGACGCCAGGGGCTGAACGGCAGTAATGAAAAAATTATATACAGAAAACATTTCGTTATGCTAACAGAGAAATCGATTTCATTTTCTACCAGGCAAAATTAACTTCATAGAATAGTAAAAAAATAACGTAGAGAGGTTTCATGGTTTACTTTGCATAAATTTTTTTTAGTTATTCTAGAATAAAGAACACAGGAGAAAAAAAGTATGGAAATTTTCGAAAATGAAATCTTTCGAGCAGTTTAAGTCAAATTTTGACCTAATTTTTGAATAAGCCTTTTAAATATGTACCACTCAATAAACCAATGCATTTAAAGGTAATTACATACCATATGATATACAAATTCAATAACTTTAAAACTTATCAAGTTCCACGGCAGTTACCTTATGCACTGCACATGCGTGTTTTTTTCCAAACACCTTATTATGACTCTGACAGGTACTGTGAACTCGTCTACCAAATTTAAATCTAACTCTTTTAGCTCGAGCTGTTCCAGAGTTGTTTCAGACAGACAGATGGACCAATATTCAAAAACAACTTTTTTGTTTAAATCAGCAACATCCAAAATTTTAAAACAACACAAAATCTCCATTTTGAATGATCGCCTCAATCGCAATGTTTTCATTACCTTGTATTTCATGCTAGCAAATTGGAAGTAATATATATTTTATGTCGTTCATTGAAAAAAATACCTGTGCCAATATTTTTAATGATAAATTTTTTTACAAGTCGAACATGAGTAGATTTAGTGCCACAAACAATATAACATGAACGAAGGCAAAAAATTATCATTTCATGCTGAATCAGATACTACTAGATGTGTTTTTAATAGATGATAAGAATTCATCTTAAAATTGAAATCATGGGATGATGTAATATAGTAAAGAAAAAACCTTTAAATTTTATCTCAACATTCAAAATTATGCTCCTGCTCAAACAATTTAAGGGATGGTAAAAATGTATCCGAAAATTAAAACTTATTAAAAATCGAAATGTAGAAGATAACAAATACAAAATATCTTAAAATCTAGAAATATCCTACAGTACAGAAACATAAAAAATAATTACTATTAAAAGTCTTAATGTGCGAATTTTAGAAATGAGCTCTCATTAGAAAATTTAGCAAAACGTTATAAAAATAGTGTTTCACTGGAAATTAAACGATATAACTCAAATTTTAAAAACAACTTCGATAAAACTTCATACTTAATGGAGTAGAGTCACTTAGTTCTCGAAGAATTAAAGTATTATGAAACGCATGTCACTGACCTTTTTGTATTTTGTTATCAAGACCATTCATGTTATATAGAACAATGGAGTCACTTACATGATTAATAGTTTTTGATGAAGTCATTGTGACATTAGTAGTGAGATAAATGTTTTTGATGAATGAAATTGTTCATTTAGTATTCGCAACGTGCAACACACATTAGGACTGGCGATGATATTTAAATTTTAAATTTCTGAGACATTCATATTTCTGAAATGCCGTCATTGTCTTTGATGTGTGTAGTAACTACAAGTCATATAGGCCTTCATGTATAGGTTTAGGGAAGGAAGATTTCAAATCCTTAAAATTCTAGTTAGCATATTTTTACATTTAATTGATGTCGAAAACATTTTGATTGATTTTTTAAGTAGTTAAAAAAATCGTTACAAACTGCATAATTTTCAGCATGACACACTAAGTCATTATCCTTTCTAGACACTTAATTAGTAAAGCCCATTTTAGGTGAAACGTCACTTTAACGAAAGCATTTGCGTTTTTTCAGAAAAGTAATTAGCGAACAAAAGTCAAACAATTATCGGGCACATTTCATATAAATGCGAAATAAAAATCTTAAAAATTAAAGAATCTACTTTTACATTGATTTAAATTTCAAATTCATTTGAAAGTACTATTGCATTTAATTTCACATCCCATGTTAAGTCTTGGAGACAATATTTAAGATTCACTGCTTTTAATTTCAAAAGTTTATTGACTATCATAAGAGAGTCGAGGTAGTTTACACGATTATTAATATAAGTTTTTTAGTTTTTACTGCTAGATTTTTCTTTAATAATTGTAAAATAAAATTTAACTAAAACATTTTGCAGGTTGAAGAAAAAGTGCTGATTTTATCCATAGAAAACATCCTAGTTCTATGCAAAAAAATATATAAGTTTAATATTTTTTTAATTATATATAAGTTTTTACATAAGAAATAAAAGAAGAACGTTAGATAGTAACATTTCTCTTTAGATTAAAAATTATATTAATAATAAAGAACACCTTTTAGTAAAACGGTTAGACACATAAAATTAAATTTATCGATATATTTCATTAATTTAACTTTCGTGCATTATTAATCATACTTGGCAATCTAGTTCACTATCTTACTTTTCAGTCCTCAACACGATATACAGCTACAACTTTTCACTCCTCAACAACAAATAATATCAACACAATGACTTCCCCATTCGGTTATTTAACGACACATATTGACTACATATTTAGGTCCTAATGCCATAATCCTCTCATTGAGAAGTCCCAGAGCCCATTCTAACTTTTAAGGAAGTGCCAGAAACTCATCGCATTTAATTAGAGGGCCCATTGAATCTCAACACTTGGCCTTTCCACTTTTCTAATGCAGGCACTCGGTGAGCAAATTATTAGAAAATAACGACCTCAAAAGAGACCGTTGGCTTTCGATGTATTGTGCTGTCGTTTTCTGCTGTGTGATTGTTATTTATACTTTTTCAGAAGTTTCAATAGAAAAATCCAGCTGTTTTTGTTCGTTTTTGTGACATTTTGGACATTACTGGGTCGTTTTTTTTCAGACGGTATTGTACTCATGATGAAAGTATCCCAAATAAGTTGTTAGATAGGTGTTTTTTAATATATATTTGAATGATAATGTGTTAGGAATTTCTAATTTCAGGTCATATGATTAATAACTTTTTTTCTTCCACAAGCTAATTTAAATGCCGATAATAAAGTATATAAAAATGTAATTTAAATCTTTACTGTTTCATACCTCAAACGCAATGGATATATATAACTTTGATTATGTAAAATAAGTTATATCAAAGTTTTTTTTGGGTTTTTTTGAAAACGGATGAAGTTTTCCATTTAGAATTTCAGTTTAGAACATTGTAAGACAATAAACATTTGAATATAAACATAACCATAGAATCATGAACCATAAAAGCTTGATGTAACGTTACTCTATAAAATACGAGTGGGCCTGCAATATATAAGATTGTAACAACTTGCTGTTTTTTTGTTGAGTTCCTTGAATTAAGTTTTTACTGCGTAATAAAAATACCTCTTAGTGAAAATCCACAGAACAAATAGCAGTCGATCAAAGCGATTTCCTGATTTGCAAACAACAAAAAAAGAACGTTTTTAGAATTGTTCATTATTGATTTGAAAAAAATAAGTATTAACAGGCTTCGCAATTTCTTAATTCGAATGGTGTCTCTTTCTTAATAAACAAATAATAAATTGTCAAATAATCCTATTGTTCTAAAGACGTCATTCCAAACTGATGTGATGGGTTTATACGCATGTACCCTCATAAAGTTAAGGCTGAATAACGCCTCAGAAGGTTTTAAGAATGAATAAATATTAAACTTCAATGCTATTGGGAGACCGTCGAAATTTAGGAAGACATATGTCCTGGACATACAGACAAACGGAAAAGTACAAAAGATAGATCTGTGACATCGTTTGTAAATTAAAATCGAACGAATAGAACCGAATTTTGAAGGGGCGTACAAAGATGGACAGAGAGACGGACGGACAAACCTATTACCCTTTCAGTCCCAATGGCAATTTGGCAGCATTTTAGAAATTTTTTTCTGATCGTCTACAGCCATTTATGATACCAAAAAGCACATCATTCGAATCTTCAAACTTTTTTTCGATTAGAAATTGCTTTTTTATTGATCCCAATAGAAGTCAGCCCTATTATTATTTTAAAAAAAATATGATAAGAAACATGATGATGACAAATGGCATCACTGGGACTGAAAGGGTTAAAATATATTTATTCAAATTATCAAACACCATGAAATAATGGAAAATAAAATTTTTAAATGTTTATACAGCTATTAAATGTCATTAAGACTACGTTTGTGCAAATAAAAGGAATTATAGTACAAAAAAGAATCAAATATAAAATAATATTAATATTCTAAAATAAAAGTCAGTTAACATATATATCTACCACGGTTGTCAAAGCGTAACTTAACAATGTTGTCTCACAAATTAAAATTAGTTTTTTTTTCATGTTTTTAGATAAGTCTGTATTTTTTTAACTCATTAAATTCCATAGCAATTAAATCATGGTTACCTTAAGATAGTTTACACTTTTCCGCTCTACATAATAAATAAATCAGATATAATGAAAACATGGTAAAGATAAGTGTGTCTATAGTCAATTAAGTCATTCCAATTAAATGTTTACTTTTCTGTGTAAAATTATCAAGGATGTATAACAACTGTGAGAGTTTTTTAAAAAAAATTTTTTTAACTTTATCAATTAATGATTGCGTTCTGCATGAAGCAAAACTAATTGAGAAAATGAATGTTAATTGCCTATAACAATATTGATTATATGAGAAGATTAATTAAGTAAACAAAGTAGATTACTCGTTGCATCATGCACTTTTACTTTGTGTTGTGTGCAATGTTTAATCCATGTTGCTTATTTCATGAATATTCTCATGTATCATGATCAAAATTGAAAGATATTATCCTACGTAACGGTTGATAACATCAGGTAAATTAAATCAATGTTTAGAACTACTGAATAAAAAAAGTTGTCTAATAAGCTCAATCTAATGTCAATTTTAAACCTATAAATATTTTAGCTTTGTTATGAACTAAAGACTTCATATTTTGAAATTACGATTTGTTTTATCTTAAACACTATCAAATTAGAAAAAAATATTAAGTTCATTTTAGCTTGCTTAAAGTGATACAGGAATAGTAAAGGATTGCTACAATATAAGGAACTCTATAAACCTTTTACTCCATAGAATTTACCATTCGCATGAGAAGAGGCCAAATCAAATAAATGCTTTTAATTGCAGAGAAAACTGTTTTTTAATTTTATAGGAAAATAAAAATAAACAAGAAAAAAAATTGCGATTAACCGTTGAGGAAATTATATTTGAATATACGAAAAGATTGTTCAACGGATTTCAATTTTAAAAAAATCAAAAACCTATAAAATAGAACGATAGATTGCAGCAACAAATTAATCTTTCGAGTTTAACACCAATAAAACTGGAATTTTATTGATAATGAACAAAGCTAGTAAAATTAGGAGGGAAAAAAATTCTAATCGAAGAAAATTACCCGGAGGAGTATGTCCTGATACTTAAAAAGATTGTTTTGATAAAAGTATAGAATAATTTATAAATAGGGTACAATTAAGTTTTTAAGGAAGCATTAACTTATTTTGCATAGAACAAAAGTGGTACGGTAACATGCCTCAACTAAATATGAACGAGGGCACTACAAATTACTAACTAATTTTATGATAAAGATTCATTATTTCGTGAACCTATAGTGATAAATCTTACTGAAATTTTAGTTTAAGCATTTGGTAATGTGAATGTTCAAAAATTTATTGATACGGATTAAAAGAATTGTGATATGAAAGTTTTACAGTTTAAATATGAATTTTATATATGAACTTTGTTCAGGAAATGCAAATCTCGGCTAGCCCATTTGTCAAAACGCTCAATTTTAGACCTAGTAATCAAAGTAGAGAATTGATCGAGCACGGACTTTATTTAAATAAAATTAAAAAAAAATTAGTGAAATGTATTTTGTCATTTAAATTAAAAATGATCGCATATGACGATAGATCGCACTTTTGTTTCGAAAGAGGCACAAGGATTTCTAGTTTAAAATTTTAAAAATCAGGCGAAAGTTTTTCCCCTTTTTTGAGAATTGTCTTTTTTAAATGGTGTTTGTTAAATAAATTCTTTTAGTAATGTTTTGAAGGGGGTGATAGCTACAATGTTGTATGTTAACATGAAATGCTTTGTTTCGATTTCAGCGCGAGCAATATCGCCTATTTATCCTTCGAAATGTAAATAAATTTAGAAAGCTATAGTAAATGTATTTATTTAATTTTGGAAGAAAAATATTTTATTTAATTTTTGAAATTTAAAAGTTTAATCCGAGATAATTATTTTTTATTATTTTTTTTTTTTGCATTTTTTAGATGCATTAAATTTGTGTGGAAGTTGTTTAGAGTAACTGTTTCCATTACAAACTTTTTTTGTGTGTGTGCTACCTATGGCGTTTTCATTACAAGTAAAACATTCCAATAACAGCAAAAACTCTTTCCTAAAATTTCCACAAACTATACATTTTTAGCTCCAAAAATCTTATGGGCATCAGGAAAGGTGCTCAATTTTCAGCTCGAATGCGTGAACCCCTTTCAGGCCCTGCGAAAAACACCTGCTCTATCAATTACGGGACGAGGGGGAATACAGGTTTTTTAATACTATTTTATGACCTATTGTTCTTTGGTTTTGGATTATATCTTTTTTCAGAATCATGAATGCCTGAACATAAAAAAAGCGGTTAAGTCCATTGTAAAATTTCCCTCTAAGCCTCTTTTTTAAAGATTTAACTGCAAGTAGATGCGTGCGGGGAAATTCCTCTGAGGACTTAGCCTTTTTTACATTTAGTAATTCATGTGGCGTGCGCGTTCGTTTCCATGGCAACGCTACACGCCTCCGCTCCACAATGCTTTTTGTCAACGGTCAAATGCTCGGCTGTCAAATGGATTTCGTGCTCTGTCAAATTCACAATTGGATGACTTGGGTTGTGCTGTAACTCTAAGTTAATTCATGCAGGGTTTATTGGAGGTTTCCAATTTGGGATCGGGTTAATTGAATAGGGGTTGTTTGGGCGATTCGTTTCAAAAAACGAATCTAATTAGAACCTTCGTATACGGAAAGCATTACATCCTTATTGTAGTCAAAGGGCTAAACCACCTGGAGACCAAAAATATTAGCGAAATTAAAAGATAAAATTCTGATGATAAACATTAATGGCTATTTGTAGCACTGAAAGAAATTTCATTCAAACTTGCAACACATTCTAATATAAGAAATAAATAAAGGAGTTGATTTCTTATGCTAAATTAACACTATGGAAGCTTAGTTAGTGACAAGTTAAAAATAAATCAAAGACAAATTAAATGAATAAAGATGTTGTTTTAAGGGATTTCCATATAAAAGCTAAGAACTACTAGAATTCTCATTGTCTCATGTAAGGGGACAAAAAATATTTCATGTTAATTATCCTAACCGTTAACATCAGAATTAAAAAAGCGTTCATAAGGCGAGTTTTCCTTTACGCTTCTCCTACAAAATATCACACTAAGATATGACGAAAAAGCTTTTCTGATGAGCCTTATCCATTTTCTGGTTCTCGATTTTTTAAGAGTAATAACATACCAAATTGAATATAATACATACACCATACACCATAAATTGAAAACATACCAAATTAACACATTTGCATATTTCATCTTTATTCTTTGTATAGGATACATTTTTGAAGCAAAAACATCAGTTATTTATGAAACGGTGCGAGGAAGTTATGCTTATCTGTTTAAAAAAGTTCAATTTTATAATAATTTCATTGTCTAACAAAAAAATAAGAAGCGTGAGTAAGATAAGTTAGTCAAATTACGAACGGGAAACAGGTATTTTCTGCTCTTCTTTGCCATTAAATAATTTTGTTAGTGATAATACGAAACATAAAATTATTTCTGGTTCACGGTATTTTACTTCGCCAAACAGTATTTAATTTATTAAAGATGTGGTAATTTCAGTTTGTTGATATAGGTTAATGTAATTAGAAATCATTGTATAAATTGGAGAGAAGCCACGGTCGATGGTTATATTCTCTAATATCCGGTTTCGTAAATAGAAAACACATTTTTATTACAACGAAGTATCCAATATAAATTAAAGTGAGGAAACTGGAAACACTCTTTGCAAAAAAATTCAATCAAATGGAGATAATATTCGTTGTTTAAAAAAACATAAACCGTTTTCCTATTTTCCGACAAAAAAATTAATAACATACGATCGAAAACTCAAACTTGTAAATTTTCCTTTACTTAAAAATCCTTAATAAAATGTTGCCACAATCTTGCATCTCTGGTTAGATGTAGATGGTATCTAATACTTCCGCTATGCATCTATTCTTCCGTAAAATAGCTTATTTGAACTGTTTTTATTTAAATACACATCATTATTGTGTAGCAAACCAAGGCGTATCAGAATTTCAGTTTTTCAACAACTGGGTGTAAGAGACAGGGTAAATGTCCGAAACACACTCTTTGAAAAGAACGGTTATCCAAATAATCGTTTTTGTAGACTTTGTATCTACCGGTATAGTTCAATGAAGAGAGCTTATTTACTTAATATTTTTTGGCGTTTCATTGATTAGTCGAATTTATTACTTCAGAAATTTTGTAATTTTCTATTAAACCGAAATACCTTACCGAGCTTAGGTTAGGTTTGAATTATCTTCGCACTAGAGCTACACGAGGGCTATTGGCGACGGCGTCGTATTTTGGAGTCAAGTGACGAGCCGGCACCTGAATAGGCCCCCAACGCAACCGTTAAGGGCGACATCGTACGCAGCGTTAGGACTTAGAAAGGATAATTAACGTGCACTTCCTTACACGGGGTATCATTCGTCGGACATTTTTGGCTGAACAGGACGTTTATAGGTCGGCAGTTACTTTGGCGATGCCCGGACCCGTACCTGGGACCTTTCGCATGCTAGGCGAGTGTCTAACCGACTGGGTACAACAGCCCCGTACCGAGCTTAACAACGTAACAGAACGATCACCAGACTGCGAACGATGCACCTTACAAGAATAAAGATCTTAACCCTGTAATGCATGAATTTTTTTTTCATCCCAAAAAAATATATTTGAATCTTTTTGACATTATGGGAAAAATACTGAAAAAAATTAAATGCATTGGAATTTAAATAATTTTAATTTTTAAAATTGCTGCCATATGGCAAAAACCAACTACAAAACTCCAATTTTGTTATGAATGATTAGAAAACTACTAAATATATTTTAAAATAACATTCTTGAGCTATAATTATTTTTTCAAAATAATTATAGCTCAAGAAGGTTATACCAATTCATTTGTATTTAATACAATTCATTTGTGTAAAGCATAAAAATACAATTTCTAAATAAAATTCATTTGTATTTAGCACTGATATTATTATTATTATTATTACACTTTGAATGCTGCCTAAGTCGTAATTTCACAACAGTTAATAACTTCACTTTTTAATTATGAATTACACTTTTACTACTGTCGCCTATGAGGGTTATTAGTAACTTCAAAATGGAATGTAATTAAACTAAAAGCTTCAAAATGGAATGTAATAGATGAAAAAAAACACAGATTTGTCGAGAGGGAGTTCTACTTTAATAGAATAAAGTGGATTATGTTACTTGTTGCCACATGGCAACAGTATGCATAAGAGGGTGAAAGAACGGATAGAGAATATACCCACTGTCCAGGCATGCAGCTAAATCCCGAGCACCTCTTCAACTGCCCTTACATCACTGCAGCATTTTTTGAGTTTGACTTGAACTGTTCCCAGGAGACTCTCTGTACGGGCAAAGTCATCCTATCTGTCTCTAATTGTATAATTTGTCTTCTTTTTTTTAATTTTTGCAATAGTCACACGATAACAGCAACAAAAGATATTCAAGCAGACTTTTCAAAAATTGGACTCTAATGCAGGATAAATATCCAATGCCCTTTTTCAATGACATGTAAGAAGGAAAGCCATGGATTATGCTAATAATATTTTACAGGTTTTATATTTCAGTTATTCACACATTGCTAAGAGAATAATGTAAAATTGGAATAACAGTTTGCAGACCCAATACTAATGTTTCACATGTTGGTGGCAATATGCCAAACGGAGACTACAAATTTAATATGAGTCCTATCTTGTTGGAGTTTTTAGTCTATGTCGGTAAATTTTCTATATCAGATTACACAAGCTAAACCAAAATTTAATTTGGCAAACATAAAAAAATGTCCTTTGTCAAATCAAGTAAGGAAAAAGGGATAAAACCTGCAAGATGAGTCTGACATCAAGAAGAGGTTCAAAAGTAGTTAGTATTAGTCTATAACATATCAGGCTGTCAAATGACCACGTCAAAAAAACAGGTGAAATCTACAAAATTATATAGTTATATTTCACATCTGCAGGAACCAAATACTCGTCATAGTTTGTCCGATACGGTCACGTGATGAAAGTCGCTTAAAAAGGGTAATAGAACTTTTTTTTCTATAGTCCAATCTGAGAACAATCTATTCAGTAGGAAAGGTTTGGTGCCTGTTCTAAAAAAAATTATAGAGGACATTATATGTGGAAGAGGCGTTTTTCAGAGTGCACGCATTCTGGCATGAAGTTTTCCTATTTCATGGGAAATAATAACATTTTTTTTCGCAATATGAAATCGATAGGATTTTCAGTAACAAAAGCTACTTATTATTGTCGCGTTGGGTAGGTATGGTCGTAATATGGTAAACGTGACGTGCATATTCATATTTCTTAATGATATTTATCCTGTAATCATTACAGCATTGCCATCAGAAATTGCCTAGAGTGAAGGGCAATTTGCAAAATTTATGTGAACTAAAAATTATGCATAAAATGTACCATTTTAAAATGTACAGAAACTAATAAACGGATTCAAATTATTTTCGTTGTAAGTTATTTAAGCCATTTAATTAGCATTTGTTAATAAATAAATTATTGCAAATAAGGTAATTGTGTTTTATGGGAAATCCAGATTTATAAAGGTTATCTAATAAGGAAAACATGTAGATTATGTTATGATATTTAAAACTGCATATGTTAGATTTCAAAAAAGTTTAGCTGTCCGACAAACTAATGTACAAAATGTCCTAGAAACTCTTTACTAAATTTAATTGCTTCACCAATTTATTCGGCAATTAAAACTAAAACCGTTCAGCTTAAATTTTTACCGCAACATAAAATAACCTGCAAAATAAGCCGAAATTGTCAATTGAGTTTCCTTATTACTGGCATCGCTTTCAATACTATGTAACAAATGCGACGTAACACTTTCGATGCTTTCCATGCTCTCATAAAACCACGGCCAAACCGTTAAATTACCATAACTTTAAGTTTTACTTTAATTTTACACTACAATAATTTACCCCCGAACAATCGCAGTGTTTCCTTGTAACTAAAGTAGCCTGATTTGATCTGCATAAACAATTTGGCTTCATGTCTAACAGATCATTACTTCGGTTTGAATAGGTTGTATGACAAATAATCGATGGATTTGATAAAAAAAAATACGTTGAAAGTGATATTATAAATTTATGCAGGTAAAAATCAGAATCTATAATTAGAATATACAACTGAAGTTTAAAGGTACGCAAAAAAATCGATAAAAGGAAAGATTTTAAGATTTAGACTATACTAAGAGTGTTTCATGAAATACTGCGATTAAGGGCAAATGATCTCGATACTAGCGGGTCTCTAAATGAAAATGCATCTGTGTTAATAAAATATAGAAAAAAAATATGTTCTAAGCCACATTTCGCCGGTTGGATTGAATATATTTTAAAATGATTTTTTTTCCATGCGATAAATGTAGCTGATTTACAGATTCCGACAAACCCACTTTTTGGATCGAATATATATTTTATTAAATTTAATAAGTACGTTTACCTTCAAGTTTCTAAAACCCAACTTTTTGAAATTCGTTATTTTTTTGTCAAATTATTTATAGAAAATTAAAGCAAAAATCTGCGAACCAATTAAAAAAGTTTAATTATAGAGACTTGCAAATCAGCTGCATTTTCCAGATAACAAAAAAAAAAAAAACTTTTGTAAGAATATTCATTACTGCCGGAAAATTACGACTTAGGGATTTATTTATTTCCAATGATTAATCCAGAAGCACTTAGGATTAAAAACTAGCCCTTAATCACAGGTAAAGCTTTAATCCACGGCTTTTGGTCGTATTTTCAGAACAACTGGCCTGTTGGTTGACCGAAGTAAATTAAACAATGAGTTAGCGAAGGCTGGAACAAAAACCTCGGAATTATGCATTTATGGTTAGAAAATAAAGACTCTAATGATAAATTAAAAAAATTATTGGTGTTTTAAATGAAAATAAATTGCAATGCTAAAAACCATGAATAGCGTTAGAAAGTTTGCTAAATCTCAAGCAACAGTTAGTTGAGCCATATAGAAAATAAGAAAATGAAACTACAGATGTGGCAATGCACATAGTACCAATACATTTAATTGACTACGTTTAATTTAATTACATGTTGGGGTTGAATTTAATAACTTTGGAAGAGTGACTGAGCAAAATGTATAAGTAATTTTTAACAGAAATGTGTTTCATGCGAGCTTATCAAACCATTTCACTAACATTACGAAACAAGATGCTCTTTGGATGCACTAAGCTAAGTTGATAATATATAACAAAACTACTTCTTACTTTCTAAAGGAATTGTTTCTTAGTGTAAATAGGGGCGTGCCGCTGAGAAATGCTTTATCTCAAGAAAAGTGGGTTAGTCTTTTGTCTTCGCACTTGCGGGCGATCTAATGAGAACTTTCCGTTTTACCTAATGTGAGTCTGTGCACTCGTGAATACTCAATTTGCATTTAAATGTGTCATCTGGTTTGATACTTTAAGTAAATTTGGGCAGTTCCAATATCTATTTGGAGAAAGCTGCTTTTTTAGCATTTGAAAACTTCCGTTTATCTATTTTACGGACACAAACATTGAACAGAAACTGAATTCTTTATTTTATTTTGGATAAGCTGACAATGTATGCTTTATTAAAGTAATATAAAAAAATTCCCACTAAGACTACAGGCGTATTCCATATTTTATATTTAAGAACTAAAGATAAATGCTTCGATTTATTATAAATGGAATCAATGGGGTTTAAAAGTATTATTTTTGGAACAGATTTCAAGCAATGATATACAAACCAACTCAGTTTATATTGAGAGTATATTTAAACAATTTAAATAATTGTGAACATTTAGGAACATATAAAAGTCCTAAACTCTATTTCAGTTTAATTGAAACACGCGCATGCAACGATATCTTAATAATACATGCTCCCTTATGACAATTTTATAATGAAATACATAATGATTAAATACTTAACACCTACACTCCGTGCCATCCTAACTTGGGTAAAAACAAAGAGTAAAAAGACAGAGGGAAAAGCGCTGTTGGTCCCTTAGATGGAAACTCTTATACGGTAAATATTTACATACACAATTTTCTGAATACAATTTAACCAAATAACCTTTTCATTCCGACAAAATTGCCAAATTTCCAAATAGTATTCAAGTCTGTTAGAACTTAAACGAAATTAATGTTTTAAACATGTTTTCTGGATAGATTAACAAATAATTCATGGAACTCTTTACATCCGCGAAAGGATCTTCTCCATTGCATATTTCTATTTACCCAACTTAGGTTGGCAAAAGAGTGTAACCCCTAAGAACATCGAGAGTGGTACAACAAGAATTTCAATACATAAATCCGATTACTAAGCCAAACAAAGACTCCGAACCTCCTACAACACAGAAACAATGATAATTCCTCTACAACAAAACCTCGTGAGGTACCAAAGATAGCTCGCCCTTTTTTCAGGGCGGCGTAGCGCATGAATACAGGAAGGGTCAACTTCCCGGGTCTATCAAGCCACCAGTTGCTACACATTGCATAATGACATTAGAATTAATGCCTCGAGTAACGCATTGTATGCATCCAGAAACATATCATTATACAAAGGGAGGAAAAAAATGGACCGTATAGTTGTAACCTTGGCTTTAACGGTAGCCTTATGGCTGCGTACGTATGGTCATTAGGGTGTATTATAACGGATTTGTGCTTAAGATCTTTACTTGAGATTGGAAATTTTAATCTCAATTTAGTTCTATAATAGTATTTTTTAAGTTGCAGTTATGAAGGTTCAGGTATTGAATTAAGATTTCGTGGAAGATGGTGGTGGTGTTTTGGTCAGTTATTAAGGGTTGCAGTTATTTGCGTTGTGATGGATAAGGGTAAGATTTAATTTCTTCTGAATGAAGTAAGTATATACTTTTCGAAAGAAAGTAACCTTAATTCTCTTTTAGGTCAAGCTTACAGTACTCTACTTTCAAACTTCAGTTTTTTGATTACAAGAAATTTTCAAACAAAAGGATACTAATATAAGGATACATTATTATATTCATAAAGATTCAAATATAAGGTACTAAAGTATCTAGCTTTTCATGTCATTCGTAAAAAAATCACACATTATGTAGTTTTATAAGTATTTTTTTTATGAAACTTGAACTTTAATAATATTGAAGTTGGTTTAAACAATATATTTTTATAAAATCTGAGTAAATTTATTGATACGGATTTATCATATACACATTGTAAAATGTTAATAATTCCTTTTCTTAACTTATAACTCATAATTTTGATTGTTATATACCTTAAAACTCAGAAAAAGCTTGACAATACAAAACCAATTTAAAACGTCATATCAAGATATCGTTTTGAAGTTTAAGTCTTATGCGCTTCCTTATAAATTTCAATGACATACCAATGCCCATAATTGAAAAGTACACGGGAAGAACCGATTGATTTATTAGGCGGACGCCCGCAATTGACTGCTTGGCGAACATTGGCGGCAGAAAACCGGTTTCTCTCTTTTTCGCTGGTCCAAGCGTCGGGATTGTCAATCGTCTGAATCTTGGTAGTTAGGAACTACAGAGATCGTAGTTACAATATTAGAGTGGAATATCACGTGACCTACAACACTGACTTCATTGGGGCTCTTCTGGGAGCTCCTTGCGCGCCCCGTCGTTAGCATTGGAGGTCATGTGATCTGCCACTCTATTACTCTAACTATGATCTCTGTGGTAGGAACTGGTTTCCTTACACAAGTTTAGGCGATCACTCGCTATCATCGCCAAAGTGACCTGCTAAGGAAACTTCTCTGCAAAATCAATCGGTTTTTCCCGTGTACTCGTCAATTGGGATCTTAATTCGATTTAAGTTTCAATTCCTACCTTTTCTTGACTACAGACTTTGTTAATTTCTTCACTGTCACAATTTGGCCTTATCTTTAATTTTCGCAGCTTCCCTTCCATTTTTTGAATCCATTTTCTAATTTCTTTCATTTGCGAGGTTAGACCTGTTTTAAGAAAAAATAAAATCATAAATACATAAACCAGTGTAAAAATAATTTTAAAAAAATATTATCGGTAATTTACTAATTTAATGCACATCAGTTGAAAATTTTGAAAGGACTTGCTTACTACGACATTTAACCATTTATCGAATAGCAATGAAGAATGGAATTTAGGCCTTGTTCACAAATCTATCCCATAACTTATTTTTGTGAAAATAACAAACCAGGTGGCGTATGTAATAAATTTTAAATTATAGTACATTAAACCAAATTACTTTCGATTATGGTTGACACTTTCAATAAAACTTGATCCAAAAATGAGATTTAAATCTATTCCAACTGGGTGGTTCTAATTTGTATTCAGTGGGAAAAAAACTCGTAAACGAACCCATAAACAGATTCACTTTCATGTACGAAAAAAAAATCTTTGTCACGTTTAAGGTTTTTTCCTGCATTGTATATAATGAAGGGATTTAAAACTTTTTAGGGCACGCACACACAACCCTTTCCAAAAACCATTAAAACCCATTAGAGCAAAATGGTCAGCTGTTTCGAACAAGTTAAACGTTTGTTTCGAGATATTTATGTAATTGTGTAAAGGAAGAAGAGTCCGTTTGAAAATTTGGAACACACTAATTTAAGTCGGGAATTCGAAAAGCGAAAGCTTACTCCACATTTTTGTGTCAAAGGTTTAAAAAGTTAGGAAACTGATTTCGGAATATTTTCCAGTAAGTCAAAAGGAAGAAAACACCAAGCACAATAAAACGTGTTGATGTTACGCTAACGGCCAAAGTTTAGTGTTTTCAACTCTTGCAAGACACTGGAAATTAGGGTTTGTTTAAACAAGTGAAATTATTCAGGTCAAATTAAAGACAACAGTTAAAATACGTTATTTTAAGTAAACTAAAAGTCAAGAAGCGAATGAAAAGGGTAAATCCATCAACCTATTAAAAGAATTTAAGCGTGATCACCTGTTTTCCTAAATTACCATTATTTTGTGTGCTTAACTGAAACCCTACTACACAGCTGTTTCAAATTAGCTTAACTCATTAACAACGCTGGGGAAAAAAATTTGCCATAAGAAAATAAGATTTATGCTTAAGTCATATCGAAGTAGATAAAATATAATACAAATGAACACCATTGTCCTGTACAATTTATGTTGAAGAAATTAATATTTGCACGAAAAAGGAATTTTAAGATCATAAAAGTTAACGTTTTGATGCGGAAATGACGTTCACAAAGTCGTCGTTAATGGTTTAAAAGATGTACCAAACGAAATTTCTAGAAGCAACACAAGGAACAATCTAAAGGGAAAAAACTGATAAACAGCCTGGTCAATGAACAATTCAATTCCACCCAACCTATGTGTCGAAAATACTCCTTTTTACATAAATTCATATTGCTTATTTCCCGCATACACTATACAAAGATAAATTAAAGAAATCATCGAAAAACGAAATTTAAGACTCCACTTGCTCCTAGGTAAGAGCAACGTATGTAATTTCGTTAGGTTAGGTTAAATTATCGCCGCATTAGAGCTACCCGAGGGTTATTTTTAACGGGTGTCATAATTTAGAACCGCAGTCAACCGAAGAGCCGATACCTCAGTAGGCACCCAACTCAACGTTTTATTTTTAAGGAGTGACATTGTAAGCAGCTTTGGACTTATGAACATATTTAACCTGCACTCCCTCTACACATACGTCAGACGTCTTGGGTCGCGGCGCATGCCGTTTATATGTCTACAGTTATTTTGGCAATGGTCGGATTGCTCGGGCCAGAACCCTGTGACCCTTACCGAATGGGTTACCACCGTGCATTTACGAATAACGAAGAATGCCAACAATATATCGAATGAACTGTATAGCACAACATCAACATAAAAAAATTAAAATATCATCTATTTCCCCTCAACTCTAAATAACTTCCAAAAAAAACTGTTTCACCAACTAAATAGTTTGTTACATTTGACAACCGTTAAAATAATTCCCTTTGTGGCTTTCAACATTTTCTACCGTGATATGTAATTCTAAGCTACAACCCTACACTCATTTGAAAACCTAAATTGGGTATAAATGGAAATATGCTATGGAGAAGATCCTTCCACGTATGTAAAGAGTTAAATAAATTATTTGTGAATCCATCCAGAAAATAATTTCGTTTAAGGTCTAAAAGATTTGAATATTATTTAAGGAAATTTGGAAATTCTATCGGAATGAAAAGTGTATTTTGTTTAAATTGTATTCATATCATTTTGCATGTAAATATTACCTCACAAGAGCTTCTAACTAACGGACCAACCGCGCTTTTTCGTCTGCCTTTTTAATCTTTGTTTTTACCCAAGTTAGGTTGACACGGAGTGTAGTCATTCACCAAACTTTGTATTTGATTAAATATAAATAATTAATAAACGCATTGCGGCAATGTTATATCACATGCAACACAAACAAAGTTATCCGGGGAAATTATTCTTTGAAGATGTAAAATAATACCTCAGGCAACGCCCTCATGCATTAACTAAAGCCCCAAATCACATATTTATTAACTATGGAGGATGGGTTTTTGGATTACATATCCAAAGCTATGAGAAGTAGATCCTTTTTAATTATTCAATGATAATAAAATATGATATGTATGCAGATGAAGGTAACTCTGCTATTTAAGCTGATTAAATATGAACGATTTCTTAAATGAACTAGTTATTGAAATGTAATCTTATTACAAAATGATTTAGTTGTATGTATAGCATGTGATTGTATGCAAATTTAAATAAATGGTTTCCATGTGATTAAATAAAATTTTAAAAAAAATGGATAGAAAAAAATACAAATTTTAATAAAATAAATATTAAACAATTTTATTGATCTAATTTTGAAAGTTCCGATTTAAAAAAAAACGAGTGTCTTAATAATGAAAAATCTTGGCCAATGCAATAGCAATTGCAATTGTTTTAATTACATAATTGACAATGTTTTTTTTTTCGAATATAAACAAAATAAAACGAAATGTATCTTTTATACTTTGTAAAATATTGCATATCTTTAAGCTGATATGATTTCCCTCTAATACACAACTCCCTCTCTTAAATATATTTAACCTTTGAAATATATTAATCCTTTTTTTAATTAACAGTAAGTAGATCAAAGAAAAAGTAGTGATGTGTGACTATCAGTTATTGAAATAGAATTTATATTAAACTATCGGAGTTAACTTCCATTAAATTTGGACTGCTTATTTATAACTCAAAAACAATTATGGCATTGTGTTGCTTGAAATCAATACAAAAAAACTTGCAGTAGCATTTGTAAGTATCTAAATACAAGATAAATAGTGGTTAGCTTACTGTTGAATACAAGATATCTGATTTTGATCTTCATAATGAAACGTTTAGTTTCTGAACACGTACGTAAAAGCTCGTGTTTAGAATTGGAAGAGTATCATTTAACATGAATGTTAAGAGTGAGTAATTATTGAATGTATTCATTTCTTTGTATTGTAACCGTTAGAAAGATTATGTAGCAACTTCGTAAAGTATTATTTTTTTTCATCACATTCACAATTACTGATCCTTATAAGAAGCATAAGTAATGCATGTACTATTTCATATAAATTCAAGAATTAATAAATCATTGTGATAAAATTTAAATATATTTATTTAGAACATTGTAAAACAAGTAAACCTTTCTAAAACTTTTGTACCTTTGTATTAATTATTACAAAATGGATTAAGGTTTGATATTATTTGTTATTTTAATTAAGAATTGGAACACACATTGGATAAATAATTTTTTATTTGATTTATGCTTTAAAAGATATAAGATAATTAAAATTTAATTTTTGACAACCTACACAAATTAATTTTCCAAAAAAAAAAAAAAAAATAGTTGTTCTTAAGAGTGAAACAATTATTTTGATTGATTTTATTTGATAAAATTGATGGCATTTATTTGAATAATGATACTTCATTAAATATATTGTTCAGTAATGATATTATGAACTATATAAACTTACTTTCAAAATTTTGTTATTGGTGCATAGAATGTAAGAGTCAGTGTTTCTGGATGACGTAATAAAATTTACCTGCAATTACTTATACGTACTAAAAAGCAACTAAGGTGTTACATGGAAAGATCTGATGCCTCAGAGCCATAAATTTTGCTTATTTTATATGGTATAAATTAGGTAGGGTTATTTTTTAAAAATCAATTCATAGGACTTTCCGAAAATTTGGTTTTATTAATCATGTCTTTTTTTTCTAATATTGATATTTAGAATTTTTGAAAGCGAAATGTCAGCTCAAGACTTTAAAAAATCTCCTTAATTTATCAAAATCTTAAAATGAAAAACATTATAAGAAATTAATATTTGCCACTTATTTTTTACATCAATATAATACCAAACATAATACGTTAAAACCAAATGAGTTACCCTGACTAACGGAATGTAAATTTGAAACAGAACATTGTATTTTCCACAGAAACCTATATTTGGAGGGTTCAGTCCCAGCTAAAAATTTTCTTCAAAAATTCTACAAAAAAAATCTGCAGAAATTTGCAGGTATTTGGGACTGAAGAAAAAAATCTGCAGAATAAATTCTACAGAAAATCTGAAGATTTTTTCTTTAAAAATCTACAGATTATTTTCTTCAGTCCCAAATACCTGCAAATTTCTGCAGATATTTTCTACAGAAAATTTGAAGATTTTTTCTTCAAAAATCTACAAATTATTTTCTTCAGTCCCAAATACCTGCAAATTTCTTCAGATATTTTCTACAGAAAATTTGAAGACTTTTTCTTCAAAAA
Source organism: Hylyphantes graminicola (assembly GCA_023701765.1). NCBI lineage: Eukaryota > Metazoa > Arthropoda > Arachnida > Araneae > Linyphiidae > Hylyphantes > Hylyphantes graminicola. The sequence continues at coordinate 17,706,090 of CM043121.1, read as the reverse complement.
TCTACAGATTATTTTCTTCAGTCCCAAATACCTGCAAATTTCTGCAGATATTTTCTACAGAAAATTTGAAGATTTTTTCTTCAAAAATCTTCAGATTATTTACTTCAGTCCCAAATACCTGCAAATTTCTGCAGATATTTTCTACAGAAAATTTGAAGATTTTTTTCTTCAAATTTTCGGCAGAAATTTGCAGGCATTTGGGACTGAAAAAATATTTTGTAGAAAAAAATCTACACCATATCTACAATTTTTTTTTTCTCCTTTTGGAATTCTTTGTACCTGAAGAGAAAAATCTTATTTCCCTGAAAAAAAAAATCTGTTCTAAAATAAATACTTCATGCAAATAATGAAATGTGTTAATTTTTCTTGAACTGTGTTTTCCTTGAATTGTTTGGCAATTCCTTTTGACTTTTTTCTTGAATATCTGTTAAAAAAATTGGATGCATCTAACTTCTTTATTTCTTCGTAAAACTTGCCTGAAAAAAAAAACTTTGCCAACCTATCTCATTCATTCGTGCTGGTATTTTTGAATAATTTCTTGCATTTAGTGTTAATAACAACGAATATCTATCAAAATCTAAACCAACTCTGTGTCTTAAATAGCAAAGTAAAATAACCAGGTATTTATCTAAAAAAATTAGTGAACATTGAATATCCTATAAAAAAAAATTGTTTACACGTTTCCCAATTCATCCTGTTTTATTGAAATTTAAACATCTTAAAACTTAAAATATTATGGATGGAAAAAACTAAAATAACTGGAGCGAAGAGATTTATCAAAAAATTAATAAAATCTCTTTTCTTTTTTTTTATTTAAATACATATATTTTTAATTTAAGAAGAGTTCTTTTATTTGCTACTAGTATGCATAAAAATGAGATATTTGCTATATAGAGACGACACCGCTTATTCATTATTCCAAGCATTCACTTAGGACTTTTAAAAGACAGTTTAGGACTCATATGTTTAACAATAACTTTGTTATAAAATTTTTGTAGAGTTATCCTTATCACTTAAATTTAAAGCAATTTAATTTTTTTCCCCAATTCAAAAGTATATATATATATATATATATATATAGCATTAATATTCTAACATATGTAATCTACAACTATTCGATTTTTTTTTTTTTTGTAGAATTCAGCTTGTCACTTGCTTCTGACATGGTAATTAAAAATTTAAATGTGTACATTTTGAACACTTGAAATAAGTAATAATGAATTTACGTGGTGAATTATGTGTGTAAGAGTCTAAGATTATTACATTTTAAAACAGTATTGCATGTATAGAAATAATTTTAAGTAATTAACTCCCGAATTTTAAGTATTTACCCAGTTCGAAGGTTAATAAATGTTTACAAATACCTACCCACTGACCTTCGTCAATAGACAACTGCTGAAATAAATGATTTTGTTAAACTTTGAAGAAAATGCGACTAACTAATGTGGAGGTATATATTTTTAAGATAAAGTAGGAAATTATTATTTTTTTTTTAGTTTAAGCCTTATTGCATGATAACAGGTTTCATATTATAGTTTATTTATAAATTTTTTTTTGCCAATAAAATTGCTGAAAAGTAAACAAAAGTATTTATGTATTAAAAAATATCTATTACCCATTCTTGCTTTGATGGTGATCCAAGAGTTGGGAACCAATTGACTAGTTTGAAGAAACTGCAACTTTAACACAAAATGTCATAAATGAGGACAGTTTTATGTACTGCACACCCATTTGCCATTTATGGTTAAAGTTGCAAAATAAGATATCCATACAATGACCTTCAAGTATAAGGGGAAAACATTTTAAAGTTAAACAATACAAAATACTAATAATTAAAACTAATTACAGTCGAACCTTGTTAACGCAAACTCACTAAACAAAAATTTTTCTTCACATCAACTGAAATCATTTCTAAATACCAAAAAGCTTTAAGCTAATGATTGAAAAATCCCATAAAGCGAAATCTTGCTTAACCAGAACAAAAAATTAAGAATTTGGCTTCCTTTAACTCCCCCTTTTTTTTGTTCGAATCACAAATGAATGACAGCGATTGTGCCCTCTAGTAGGGAGAGTGTAGGCTTTATAGCCCATTGACCTGCTCGCCAGAAGAGACAGTCACAAGAGACACACTAAGAAGGACGACACAAACATCCATGCCTTTACCGGGATTCGAACCCGAGCCCAGCAGCTCCAAAGGCTAGTACACTAACCATTGTGCCAGTGGGCCGGCAATCACAAATGAAACAAAACATTAAAAAATGGCAACTAACATCCTAAAAATAAATTGGAGATAGTTCTGAGAAAATCCAGAGATCTTCCATGATTCTTTAATTTTAATCGACAGGTGTCAGATGTGATCCCATATGTATGAAAAGCATAGTCTTTCGAAAACAGCAGTCTATTCTTTGTAAACAAAACATTTTACAAACCTAGTTCAGAATAATACGCCATAGGTTGGAGGATCGGGTAAGGGATTGATCAAGGTTGACCCATTCTTTTATTCCTTAAGTGAGTCCATACTGTCAGGACAAAGCATGCTTGTTAACTAAACACTAGGGGTTCCGCATGAGCTAGACCACCTAACCAGGGCATATATCGACACCTTAGGGTCCTTCATCAAGTAAGCAGCTTAAATAAGCACCACAGGCCTTGGCCCACTAATGGGCTGTTGCGCCGAGGAGTTAGTTTAGTTGTGCTCTACTGAAATGAACTAATTAAATTACTAATTGTATGCTTTTTTATTATTAGTGTATTACATGACAAACTAAGAATTTTTTAATGATCTTTTAAAACAATTCACTGTTTCAATGTAAAAAAATCCAGACGGTTAACATGAAATCTGCAAACCATAAAATTTTTCAGTGGTCACTTTAAGTTCGTGTTAACAGGGTTCAACTGTTTTTTTAATGAATGCTATGCTTTGCATCACTATGACAGTATAATGAGGAAATTTCTTTGAACCCAAAATGTTGGCAATTTTATTTTTATAACCAAGCAATTACAAATTCAGATACAATACAAGTTTGTTTTTGCAGGAGACAAATACATTTCTAACGGTTTACTTAAAAAAAAAACCTTCAATGATAAGAAAGTAAAAATTTCTTCATTCACTAGCGCCATCGGCGATTAAGTTTGGCGAGCGTTAGCAAACCAATATCCGGTTGGGTAAATATGCCATTCAACAATATGCACTGCTTTATTTTTATCAATGGTAAAATCTAAATAAGCGCTATGATTACACTATCGAGAAAGCATGTCTTTAGTACTAAACATAATATTTTTAAGAATAGAACATAAATGTAAACGATTACAACGTCATGTGAGAATCACAAACGTGCATGACAAAAAAAATTCATACGCTTTCTATGTAAACAAAATTAAGTTTATAGTTTTAAAAATAACATGATTATAACTTACCTTGTAAATGTAGTCCTGAAATTTTATAAAATATTTAATATTTATTAGTTAAAAATTAAAATAGTCATCCCGTATGCATGCACGTTGCACGCCGGCGGGTTTGTAAACAAACGAAGGAAAAACTAATACAGTTACAGTGAAGCTCCATGTGGAAATATTTTGCTTGGTTACAATTTATATACTCGAAGATAATTCATTTGTTTTTTGTTAAATAACCTTTTGACATCTAAAAAAAACTAATGAATGATATTTATCACTCGTTTGCATTTCTCGCTAAATAATTTTCGTAGTTTTGTACTAAGTAAATAAGACAACTCAAGAGCCGGTAATCCACTTTCTAAACCAAAAGTTCCCAAAGTTAATTATTCTCCTTAGTTTTATTGTAAAGTAATATTTTAAAATCAGTTTCTGAACATTATTATTGTAAAGCTAAGCGTATATAGCGACAAGTCGTAGCAGAAAATTATTTTCTTCCATCTTATTAGCAATGCGTCACGTGCAACACATACACATTGCAAAGAATGTACAAAAAATGTTACCGATTATAAAATATTTACAAATTTTGGAAAACCTTCGTTGAAATGTAAATTTTAGTTTGGAATAGAAATTTTTATGCATATTAAATTCTTCGAAGGCAAAAAAAAAAAAAAGTTATCAGCAGAACAGCAGTCAGTTCATTATTTAACTCGTCAGAGTGTTAGTCAGATCAAGTTTTTTTTTTTTTTAATCTCTTTATACCACCTGAAAATTTATATTTTAAGAGTATATAATACAAAGGCTAAAAATTTTTTTCATTAGCATTTACTTGTTACAGGATTTGAAAAATAATTTTTTTTACAAGATAAATAATAATTTCAATTCTTAAAATCAAATCAACACGAAACTTTGATATATTAATTAAAATATTATATTTATGTTATTAAATAAAATATTTGTTTCGATGCAGTGTTTTATTTAATTAAGCAGGAGTTATTTTTAAAACAAGAATGCAGGAAATTGCCGTGCAATTTTTCAATGTTTTTAATTGGGACTTCATCTAGAAAAAAATGTATGAACTATGCTAATTGGTATTTTACACAAATGTAAAATCATTAATTACGATAAAAAAGAATTTTTAAAAATGCACTCTTTTATTATCGAGAATAAATTGTAATTTATTAATTATTTTTTATTTTGAATTCCTAACCCGGGAATCGAACCAGGTCCTAAAGCTCACGAGGCCCTCACGCAACCGACTACGCCATGTCTGGTTACCGTGAATTTCTCCCTCTAATTTATTAGTGACAATTTTTTTAAAAAAATATGTTAAAGTGATTAATTTATTTTCATTAATATCCTGCTAATTTCTCTGAAACATTATTTTAAGGTTTGTGTTTACTTTTTTGGATGAAATTTCACAAATTGTTAAATAAAACTTAGTCTTTATAACTGAATTTGTATTCAAATAAGATTATCTCCGAAGGAAAACAAAGACAGATTTGTCCGATAATATACTAAAATCATTGAATTCCGCTTCTTATATTTACACTTTTCATCGGTTTTTAAAATCAGAGCTCTTTTTATGATAAAAATAAAATATCCGCAATTCGTTGAAACCTTAACAATTTATTAAAACTGGAAAAAAAATCTGACTTATATTTTCTTCAAAAATCTGCAGATATTTGAGGTTTAGATTTTTAAAATAAAATAAAAGTTTCAAAAGTTCCGATTTTTGTAAAATTATGAAAAAAAAATCTTTACGTACTATTTTCTTCAAAAATCTTCAGATTTTTGAAGTTAAGACTTCAATGACAAAATGAAAATTTTAAAAATCCAATTTTTTGTAAAATGGAAAAATATATATAAGAAATATTTTCTTCAAAAATCTGCAGATTTTTGAAGTTAAAATTTTATAGACAAAGCAAGATATAAGTTTCAATAATTCCGATTTTTGTGAAAAAAATGATTTATCCCTTACCCCGACTAGAGCCAAACCATTTAATAATTTAAAAAATATTTTTTTTTAACATTTTGAAAAATTTACAGATATCTGCAGAATGTAAGCAATGCTTTTAATCTGAAAAAAGTTTAAGTCCAAAAATCTTCAAAATATCTGAAGAAATTTGCAGTTATTCAAATCTGAAGTTTTATTCTGTAGATTTTATGAAGATTTTTGAAGAAAATATGCAGATCTTCACTTTTCTGCAGATTTTTTGTAGAAATTTTTTAGCTGGGGTATACGAGTGAACCAACCCAAGTCCACTGTGGACTTGGTCTCAGATTTCTCCAAATCCAATCTCTGCTCTCCATTTACTTATTTTGCTACATAGGTAAATGAAGAGCTCGGATTACAAGTGAACCAAGTCCACTGTGGACTTGGTTCACTTGTAATCCGAAATCTCCATTTACTTATGTAGCAAAATAAATAGAGATCTCAGAATACAAGTGAACCAAGTCGACAATAGACTTGGTTCTTGTATGCTGAACCCTCCATATATCACTGCTTCAAGAATCAAGAGGCTTCTAAACAGAACCAAATTAAACAACTTATCTATTTTACCACACTACATTTTAACAATTAAATATGCTTCTCTTTCACTGCATTTTTTTTATTTCAATTTCCCCTTGTCTATATTTATTAGAAGCATGAAAATCCATTGTTAATATTCAAATTCCAGTAACAAAAGCATTAAATCATTCTTAGATCCTAATAGGGAACTTAATATTAGAAATTCGGATCCACAGATTTAAAGCGCACTTATTCCGCATACACTCGGCGGGTCGCTTCAGTGGTATCGGGACTCCATCGCAGGACCTTCCGATTCCGAGAACGAAACCTTAATCCACTAGGCTACCCACGACCCCAGACAATTATAATTGATACAACACATTTAATGCGTTAATTTATATTCCTAAACCCCATCAACAACTGAATTCGATAACTTTTAAGATCATTATCAAGATCAAAACTCTAAAACTGTACTATCAAACACAACATGCAACTCTCAAACGTGGACGCTTAATAATATAAACAAATTACTCCTATTTAGGTTAGCGTAATGACGATATTACTATCCATAGAACAACATCAAAATAGCCTCTTTTAAGACACAAACAACTAACTTTCCATAACGTAAATGGCGTTTAATACCCAACCAATTCAATTCATCATCAATAGTCATAAATCTTCACTAAATTGCGACAAAACAAAACGGTTATAATAGAGATAATGGCTTAGACAACACTGAAGAGGTGAAACCTATACATGTTTATCGTAATGGAAAATCAGAAAAAAAGACGTCAAATGTTAGTGAAATTGGGTTCGGTAAGTCATCGAAAATCAAGCCTTAAGGCCCAAACGAAACGATTTAATAAGTTCTCGGCTGCTATTTATAGCTTAGGATATCCGTGCGTACGCGGAGGCAAGGATTTTAGAGATATAATTTAGGTTATAAGGAGTAGATAATTTTAGGTTAAGTAGTAGAATTGTCGAATTAAATGTTTCCTGATTTGAAGATTACTTAATTTGGCTGCTTGCATTTTTGTTAATTTGGCTACTATTACATAATATATATATTTTCAAGTTTTTGTGTGTGAATGTTTTGGATGAATTTAATAGATACAAATAAGTTTGAATTTTTCTCCATTAAAACAAAGTTACTTAAAACTAATTAGAAAGATCAGCATTATTTGTGTAATAACTAAATTGATGTGTTGTTGTTGTTTCTAATGCCACTCGGTAACGGTACCCGGAATAGAGAACTACCCGAAACTGCTGTGTACTAAATAGTAATAAATTGCCTTCCAAAAAGCAAAATAATGATAATAATAATAATAATTTTATAATTTTAAAGTGAAGCATATCTAGTCTATTCAAAATTAAAGTGTTATCTATAATAACAAAAGAAAGAGTCTGTCTTGTATGTCTGTGTTTATGTCTGTGGATCGTAAAAGACCTACTTAGACTGCTCTAAAAAATTCGAAATTTTTAATATAGATTCCATTTAATACCTACGTGTGCACCTGCGGATTAATTTTTTCATATTTGATTGTGATTTTTAATTAATATAATTAGTTTCAAAAAACGTCATCCACGTGGGAGTACGGAACCATAACAGGGCTTGAAAATACATGGACCGGGCAGAAACGGGGGCTCGACGCCATCCTCTAGTAGTGATTAGTGTTTGCTTTTTAAGTGCGCATGCGCCAACACGAATTTAATTTTGCTTTGAATTTGAGTGTATTTTAATAAGTAGGCAGACCCCATAACAGGGCTTCAAAACACAACGACCGGGTCGTAACAGGGGCTTGACGCCATTATCTGTTATTATTTGCTTTTTCTTGTGTATGCGCCAACACGAATTGAATTTGGTTTGATATTGAGTGTATGGGGAACATTCATGTGATGTCACGCGGTTTGTTATCCTACACCTTTCGAAACACGTGCTAAAGTTTTCCTACTGCTCTAACCTGTCTAACCGCTTTTTTTACCACAGCGATTTGGCATTGAAGCACAGGTTGATATGGGGGGCCGTGAATGTCCCCCATTTTCACAAGTAAGCATGCCTCTAAAAGGAAGCAATGCGAAGTTAACGGGTTCCCAGTAAGGCAGGACCATATTGCTAGGTCGGAATATTTTTTTGTAAGGAAAATTTATCAAATGTGATGCAAAAGTATTTCATATTTAAAAAGAAACAAAGCTCAATTGGAGTTAAACATGATAGATGATATTAATCAACAGCGATTAGTAGAAAATTTTGTTTAACCAAGCGGAAATTAAAAGAAAAATAAGCACTGTTTTAAGTACCAGCTTCGCTTTACGGTCATATAAATAAAAATAAATTAATTTAAGAAATGCAATCAATCTCTTCCACGATTATGTATTTAATGTATTACTTATCTTTATTATCAAATAAATAAAAATTTAATTCAATCAAGAATCGAAAGCAAACATGTTTCAAATTAATTGTTTTTTCCTTAGAAGATCAATTCAACGAATTCAAGTCAATAGACATATCGTTGAAGTAAGCTGCTGACTATTGAAATACACCACAAACCCAAAACATCATTTGACCCCAATATACGTCGTGGTCACAAAGTCCTCCATGTTCCCATACCAAATTAATACATCTGGGGGTACCAAATCAGGGGGTTATCGGCCTTTGATCTGGATCAAAATTCTGATATGTGGGTGAGAATGGATGTGTGAAAGGGTCATTCCTGTAAAACTCCTTATGTGTCATGCTGACGAGCAAAAGTCGGACTTAATCCCTTGTGGCGCTCAATAAAAACGGAAGCCGCCCTACTTTTCCTAAAAATCGGAGAGTTCTCTACTCCGGGCTCGGTTACGAGTAGCATTAGAACCAACAACACATCTGGAATGTTATCCATTCCATAGTGCTGCCATCTAGCAATAAGTACGGATACAATCTGTAATTTACTTTTAACCCTTTCAGTCCCAACTTATTATTTTTTTATATTCTAAAAATCAAATATTTGTGAAATACTCATTATGCATTCAAAATGAGCCGTAACAAGCAGAGAAAAAAATCTTATTTCCTTAAACTCAAATTTAAGGTAAAAAAAAGTTTGTAAGTTTAAAATAAATTATAACAATATTTTTTTCGAAACGTTATTCGTTATATATGGTTAAAATTAAATTTTTAAACACTTAACATGAAATAATGAAGATTTAAAGGTCAATTTATGTAATCAAATTGTTTCAGGATGAATTTTATTTTACACCGTTTTTCATATTTAATAAAAACAAACGTTATTTAATTCTTCAAAAGCCATGATTCTTCCATCTAACAATATAGAAATAAAATTTAAATTAACAAAAAAATTTTGTACAATTTAATAAAAATTTATATGAAATAAGTGCGAGTTTCGTTATTTTGGTGCTGCCATCTACATCTCTAAAATACAACAACTATTTATTTGGAGAATAAAAGCGATATTAACTCCCTTTTATTCAGTTTAACTCCAAAACTTCCAAGTTGGAGGTAGAAAACTGTTTAAAATATGGCTTACAGATCTTTTGAATTTAATTAAATATCGTGATTGTATATCTTAAGGACTATCGGTTTAATTAATGAAATAAAATGTCTAAGAAACCTATTACACAATAATATTATAATTCCTTATTATCCTATACACAATAATATTAATATTCTAAACCTATTACACAATATGCCAGTTACATCACAATATGAATAATAAAATTTGCACCATATAAAATTTCACCAATTTTAATTAATTCTTGAAAAAAATTTACCGCACCATAAATTTTAAATGTGAAGTCGAATCTATCTAGTGTGCTCCTAAGCAAACGAAAACGTGTTGCATATAATCTAACTTAAAATACAAGCAAAAAAAAAAAAAAAAACTTAGGAAGTGTGTAACACTTCATGAATTTCAACTGCTACTCAGAAAACCAGTACATTTAGATTTAAAAAAAAAAAACACATATATCAGCTATTTTCTTAAAAATCTTATCATGGAGTGCTACAGGTACTGAGAACTCGTGTATCAAATTTGTCAATATCTTTTCAGTCGAACCTTTAAAAAAATACTTTCTGGGACAAAAAAGGTAAATAAAGAAAAAACATTCAAATTGAATCGGTGAGTGCAGAAATCACTTCAGTAAAAAAAATCCGAAAATCGTTTTCAATGAAAATAAGCGTAGAAAGGCAAGATGCGTGTTGGGTGCAAAAACTACGTTAGTCTGTTGAGTAGTTCCGTAAATACAGGACGTTTGTTTCGAGTGTTGAGGGCAGAAATAATGGAGGAGTTATTACGTTTTTTCTCCCTCCTGAAAAATTTGAAATTTGTGACTGACGTTGTTTCTGCACTCACCGATTCAATTATAACAGCTACTAAATGTCTCCACTTACCCTTGATAATCTTCGTTTTTTCATTGACTTTACTTGGAAACAAACGCTGCTCGAGGAGTTGTAATTTGTTCTTTAAAATAGTGATTCTGAGATTGACATCCTCTGTCAGATCTGGGTGCATTAGTTTTAAAACAGAACCATGCTCTCTTAAATATTGGCATCCACTGACCAAAGAGTCGTACCTTGTTTCCTATGGCGCAAGAAAATGAAGCAAATTGTAAATGTATGGACATGATAATAATATGAACATTTCGCAATTTTAAGAAATTTTAAATAGCATTTTTGCATTTAAGGACAAGCATTTTAACCCTTTCAGTTCCAATGACAATATTGCGTTATCATTTTAGATTTTTTTTTCTGATCGTTTATATTCATTTATGATATCAAAAAGCACTTTATTCGATTATTCTTACTTTTTTCTTTTGAAAATATTTTTATTAATGCCAATAGATGTCAGCCCCATTATTATCATTATTGTTTGATTATGATCAGAAACATGATGATTCCAAATGGCATCACTGGGACTGAAATGGTTAATTCAAATACAAATTAAGTGCTCTTGCTGCGCAAAACTGGCATACTCCAAAGTATAACTAAGTTATAGGGCCCGGTGCTTTCATTGGAGACTTTTAACTATCGTAAATACAATTGGAAGAAGTCGTCAAGGAACTAATCGGACCCTATATCTGAGTTATGCTATGGAGAATGCGAGTTTTTCAATTAAGCCCTTTAAATGATGTAAAAAAAAAGCTATTGGCTCAGATAGGTACAGGTATTTCACGTCTTTTTACAAAATCAAATGAATATCCCAAAACATTTTGAAATTCTTAAACACTTAACACTTCCAGAATCCATATGATTTGCTGCTTATATTTAACACTCCAATAAAAATAAACAATTTTGTTTTAATGATAATGAAGTATATAAAAATTATATTCACAATATTAATGATTTGAGTTATATATGATTTTTTTAATGAACTTATAAAATTAGCTAAAAACAAATTTGTTAAAATGTTTTTCCCGCATTAAAGTAAATTTATATTACAGTTAAAATAAAATGATTCAATAATATTAAATTATAATTTTAGCGAAGAATGCATTAAAGAGATTAAAACATTATTAAAAAACCTTCTAAATCATTCTGGAAATCAAAAGATACATAATATTTTAAAATACAGAAAAAAAAAATTCAAGAAATGAAATGTTAACAGGTACTTACAGTTAACTGATCAGATGATGTTTGGAGTGTATGAAGAGTATCATGAAGTTTGTTGAAATGATCTAGAAATTCTTCAAAGCTGAGCATATCAGGGGATTCTAACGGATGATTTACTTCTGTCCTTAATGAAGATAACTGGGGAAGAGGTTGGCACAGTTCTTTTCTGACTTCCTGTGTAATTTATTTTAAAATTTCAAGTTTCAAAAACATATTAGAACAAATCACATAATATTATACACAACGAGCACAATTTTTCTAATAGAGTTTTTAACTAAAATTGTTTTATGGTATCTTATGACGTGTAGTAAGTCCAAATGCTTTGCATTAGAATTATTTAAATATACAGTGGTGGCCGAAAGTGTGGACACTTTTTGCAAGTTTCATGTGTTTCAAGCGTTACCTGTGTTCTTGCAACTATTAAATTTCGCTTAAATGCAAACATTTAAATATTAAATTGAAGGTAATTTAATGTAGAATTTCATTAAAAAAACCGAATTAAATTGTCTTTATTACAAATAAAGTTATGCTCATTTTAGTTGAACAAGCAAGCACAATCAATGGATTCTCTTATGCTGAAATTGCAATACAAGTTGGTGGTTTAATGACTTGCAAAACTAAGACAGATCATACTATTAGTTGCATAACTTATTCGTAAAACATATATTGTAATACTGTATTTATTTTTAATTCTGCATGAAATTACTTTGATGATGATGATGGTGTTTTCATATATATAGAGATAATATGGGACCATAGGTCTCATAGACGGCTTCAGCGATCTGCACACAGTGGTCCTCATAAAGATTAAATTACTTTTAATTTGATATACAATTGTTTAATTTGATATACAATTAATATATTCTGTAATCACACAAAGTTGAAAAATATGAAAATTTCAAAATGTGTCCACACTTTTGGCCACCACTGTAGAAATAACTATAGATTAATTTTTTAAATTTTACTATAAGAATTAATTTTTAATATTTAATTTTACTATAAATAATGATTGAAAATAAAAATTCTGATTGAAATAAAAGATTCTGACTTCAAAACCTAATTTGTAAGTTAAAAATATCTTTTTTGAAAATCTACGACAAAGAACTTACGACAAAAATCTTTTCTATCATGGTTTTGCTACTGTAGTTTTTTACTTACTTCAAGAATATGTTTAATAACAATGTCAAAGTTGCGTATTTTTGGAAATAATATGAGGAGGGCTTTTATAGTGAAAATTCACAATGTTCAAGCTTAGAAAAAATATTGTACAAAGAAATTATTCATATCAAGGATTTCCTTATACAGTTTTGTGAGGAAATCAATAATATATGCATAGGCAGGGTAAAAGTTATTCTTTTAATAAGCTACCAATTTGATATGTCATCTATTCTTGGGAAAAAAATTTAACTTTTTTTCAAAATTCTTGCAGAAGCAATTAATAGATTTAAAATATATAAAGTCTTTGCATAAATATTTTTGCAGTTGCAAAGCAACAAAAAAAAATTGTGCGTAGAAGACTGGGGAAAACAACTGAAAAATCTATGTTATTATTCCAATATATGGTTCAAACTCTAATCCTCTCTATGTATTAAAATGCATTAAAAAACTTACAGATTACATTGTTATTGCAACTAATAAAAAACTGTTAACATATAAAACATTTACTTTGCACTCTGTAATGAGATCATCTGCCATTAGGAAACTATAATCAGGTAATATAGATGGCCAAAGTTCATCTTGACTTGACATCTGCGACTTCAGTTCAGTATCGGTAGATGGCGCCACCAAATTCGATTTGAAGCACAGGTTTTGCAAGGAATTCGATATGGTATAAGGTGTGCGCTTTTTGTGCTTGAAATTTTGGTCCTCCATTGCAAGGTTGTTTTCTGATAAATATATGTTTATTTTACTTTTATTGCGTGTTGTTTTGACTAGATTATGTTTGGCAGTTTCATATGACCCTAGAAGAAAAGAAAGAGCATTTGTAGAACTGTGTTTTAAAAAATGTAAAATGTTAAAACAATGTTATTTGTCTATGCCACAAATCAATGACTGTGTCTACCTGTTGCTTAAAAATGAAGATATATTTTTTTTTATAACCAGATTAGCATCTTGGAAAATGCGCATTAAACACATATTTAACAAGCATAAGCTTATTAAAAAGAAAAATATATAGACAGTATTAAAAGTGGAAGGTAATATATGCTTCAAATTATTCTAATTTACAAACAGTTATTTATTCTGGAATAGCATTAAAAAAAATATTACTATTTGAAAAATCTACAAGTTCATTATATTTTTTAATATTAGATATTCTTCTCCCTTCGACTTAAAAAAAATCACTGAAACTGAAGGAAACTTTCACAGTCTTAGTAATTAACCCCAACCTTTAAAATAAAGAATTTTCAGTAAGATAATGTAGTTTATATAAATAAAAACTAATTATAATGCATTGACACAGTATTTATACACCTAAAAATTAGCCTCAGAGAGATTATATTCAAATATGAAATTTTCAATTGCATAGAGTAATATTTTTTCTTACCAATTCGATTTAATACGTTGGATAAATTTATTTTTAATAAGAGGAATGAAATTGAAGTGTTAACTTATAAACTTTATTTTCGATTGCATTGGACTTGATTAAAATATGTTTATTTACAAAGAATATCATAAAAAGATTTTACAGGCACACAATAATTTACACCAGTTCCCTATCATCATTTGAGAAACGAACTTAAAAATTATCTTTTCTCGGCACCAAAAAATTATCTAAAAAACTATATCCATGTCCATAAACTTCCTGCCTTCCACTTTCAAGCATAGAAAAGTGAATCTGTAAATTTAAATGTAGCCAAAAACGGCACTAATATAACTTTTCCTGGCAATCTTTTCCCATTCTCAATCAACTATTGCACAACGTTGCGCGGAGTTTGAAAAGCGGCAACCCTTACGGCAGCGGGATTGTTTGTTGACAACGTTGTGCAATCTTTCGCCGGTATTTATACCGCCAAGCATTTTCGACCGGCATTCATTCAGATTTCAATTCAAGTTCAGAGAGTTTTGAATTAGAGAGTTATCAGCTACTGCTGTTTTCTGCAGCCAATTATGGGTAAGATTCTTTCTGTTTAAATTGTTTAGTGTCTGCCTTATTTGATAGAATTTTAAGAATGTAGTTAAATGAAAATAGTTTCATTTATTGATTAGCAGCTTAACTTTTATTTGATAGTTAAATATTGCATTTGTTTAATATTCCAATCGAAATAAATTTTTAGCTTTAAGGATACTAACTTATTACGAAAAAAAAAATTTTTTTTAAAAAAGGATGCTAATAATAATTTTTCGCTGCAATTTTTATGATACACGATAGTATTTTTTTTTTTAAATTTAAATCTCGCTCCTCTAATATACCAAATATTTTTATTAACCAGGACAACAAAATTGTTAAACGGATCCATATATTATCTTTTGATGATACTTAAATAACATCTTCACAAGTTTTTAGCTTTAGTTTTCATTAGATTCTATTTGTCTTTTAATTCCGAGTTTTCATTTGCTTAGTATGAAGGTGAAACCAATTAGTTAACTTATAAAATTTTTTAGATAACTTATCCTTCTGAATCATTCAACATGTACATTTGTTTTATTTAAACGAAATTAAATCGATTTACAAATTTGGTATTTTATTTCATTGTTCGTTTTAAAATTGAAAAGTTAAACATTGTTAAATTTTAATTAAACTTTAAAGGGTTATTTTTATGTCAGCATAATTAAGCTTATACTTGAGGCAAATTCCTGTAAAATTTCTATTTATTTAAAAAAAATAACAATTGAATTTTTGTCGTCAAATATTTCATTCAACATTATTATTCATCATTACCACTCGACTGTCATTTATCCATCAACGTTAATATATATATTTTTAATTTATAAATTTTATAATTTTAATAAATTTATAAAAACAATAAGCATGGATTAGTCACTTATAATCATCATCCGCTACAGAAATATACTTTTTATTAAATAAAGAATTTAGTTTTTCTGTTAAACATTTAAATCTTAATCTCTTGCACTGAAAAAAAAGTTTACACTACAACCTGCTTGTCCTTCAGAGGGTGAATTCCTCAAAAGTTTAGCATGGGGTTAGGCCAATAACACCTAGATTAGAAGGCCGAAGAACTAAGCAACACAACGTCACACTGGTGGACCAATTTTGATTTGTTGACGAATAACGTCGTATCTTAAGATGACGTCGCATCTTGATTCATCTTATCTTAGAAAAATTTATTCAAATAGATCTAGTCACGAATGATCATTGGTCAAAACCACAGAATCGGCCCACTAATTGACGTCAAGCATTTAGTTCGCCGGCCTTCTAATCTAGGTGGTATTGGTTTTTTTTTTTTTTTTTTTTTTGACCAGTTACTTGGTGTTTCTAACAGGGTTGTAAATTAGCAAGCAACAACTAGCTAACAGTGTCATATTCCTATCTTTGCAGTCAAATCCAAAGGAGGACTCTCAGTCCTCTCATCAAAGCAAGAAGAAGGCGAGATCGCAGTGAACGCATGCCAAGGGTGGGTGGACCCCTGCGAGTTCTGCGACAGGAGGTTCAACAGCTGGGAAGAAGTCAACGAAGAACTGTTGGAGAAGATACCCAACAAGCCGGGGATATTTGAAATTGCCCTGAGGAACAAGGGCACCACCGAAGTGGTGCTTATCGTCCTGGATAAGACGGACATACAGAACGAGGCGTGTGTTAGTATTGATAGAATTAAGGGCCAAATTGCAGATAGGAAGTCTAAATCCACCAAGTCCACAATTTTGTTCAGGTAAGGGTTGAATTATACATTTATCTTTAAGGTTTAAAGTTTTTGTATCTCATGTCTAGGCTCTAGAGAAGAGCGAAGTATACATTCCAGTGATCTAATTTTAAATGTATATCATCCAGCTCTAAGGTACCAGTTGTGCAAGTTCTCTTTTAAAATAAGTAAACAATGCACATTTCCATATAAGAGAAAAAAAGTCCGGGTTTTTCGAACCTATAAAAATTAATGACACGTTTGAGTTCTAAGTGACTGGCATAGTGCGCCTATTTTATATTCAGTCGTCATTTTTTTTTAAAGATTTATTCTAAATATTAGGAAGGGTTCTAAATATGTGAAGGCAACTTGTGGCTGCCTTGTCAAATAAATCTGATAACTAACTGAGAGGACTCAGTAAAAATAATTATATTAATTGGTTCAACAATTAATATAATTATTTATTTTAATGTGTCCCATTTTACTAGTAGAGGTTTTTTTTGTTAATTAACAACATGAATTTTGAAATGTGATTTATAATTAAATATTGAATCTAACAGTAAATGCTTAAAAATATGTCCAACACTCAAAATATGTGCCATTTCAGGTGGATGACCTTCAAAAACTCAAACGACAAAGACGTCCTCAACTTATGCGCCCACTGGCAAAACCAGGGGGTCCTTCCGAAAAAAATGACTGCCTGGCCTGGAGCAGACATCCTTCATGACACTGATTCCTTGGTGTTCTCGGACAAACTACAAAAATGGTGCTACCCAAAGAGAGACGCATTCTGGAAGAAGACCAAAGCTCCGCCTTCGAAGCTAATCGAAGTCATCGAAGGCTGCGACTGGACCAAGCCCTGCGACATCTGCGACGCCAACTTCAGCAATTGGATGAGATTGGACGACGTCGTAGCCAAAGACTTGGCCCCTGACGTGCCAGGCGTCTTCATGGTGTCCGTGTGTGTAGGAAAGGAGATGGAGGTAGTCGACATCCGATACGATCGCGATGACACAAAACTGAACATCAAGACCGCATTGCAGAATTGTCACAAGTCATACGGACATGTCCTGAAGAACAGGAAGTTCGCTGACAGGAATCCGGTACTCAAAGTAAGGTGGATGCCGCTCAAAGATGCATTCAGTGACAACTGCTGTTACTTGTATGCGCATTGGATCAACGCTGGGAGTGAACCAATGTTGGTGTATATTTTGCCCGGTGGTAAAATTTTGGACAAGAATAAGCATTTTGTTGTGAGGAGCTCCAATAAGAAATGGTGTTATGAAATCGATGCTTTCAAGCAGATGAGGATCACGAAACACAGAAATAAAAATTACATTATAGATGATTTGATAGAAGATATAAAACACGTTAATATTGCTTAGTTTGTTGCAGTTTTGTATCAAAACAGTTATTTGTGTTCCTGTATATAGTGTCAATAAATTATTTATTTGTGCAAGTTCTTCAATAGTTTTGTCATAGTATTCATTGTAATTTCAAGTAATAACAATCATAGTAATAGTCATTCTAGTAATTTTAAGTAAATATTTTAAAATTTTTATCGAGGGTAATGTCCTTTTTGTTTATTGATTAGAGGAAATTCAGCATTCAATTTTTATTTCATGGCATAATAGACAAACAAAAAAGACTAAAATTGCAACTCATTTTAAATTGTACAATTGCAAATGAATATATTTGATGTTAATGTTTTAAAATTAATTTTGTAGAAAACTGACCATTATTTCAGCACAAATACAAGTCACCTTGTCTATGAGTAAAACGTTAGATTAAATAGCAAATAAAGTTCATAATTTTTTATATTTTAGACACTTTCATTTGAAAATTTAGGAATAAGTACATCTTAGCTAAAATATATATTTAAGGGAAATCCTGTTCGTTATTCTGTATTTTTTTTATGCTGCTTTGGTAGTTGAGTTATAGTTTTTTGTTTTCAACTTAAGTTAGAAACTTGGTTTCAAAGTTGATAAGTGACATATAAAATTTTCTATTTGGCCTATTTGTTACTTACGCCTCTGTTCGATGCCATACCTAGAAATTTTATTTTTGGTTGGTTTTAATAATTACTAGGCATGGCATATAACAAAGAAAAACAGTAAAAGTTGGCAGAGTGATTTTTTTTTTTTTGAAATTAGGATAATCAGCAATGCTTCGGATAATTCTAGTTTGTAAAATTGGAGTTCTACTCTATCGTCATATTTTTCCTCAACTAGCATAGCAGCCTTTGAATTAGCGTTGGAGCAACCAAATAAGTCAAACTTCATTAAAACGAATACGGTAAAATCGAATTACTGATATACAGAATTACGCTTATAACGAACACATTTTATAAAGTTTGACTGCATTTCAAATAAAATATTTATGTAACACGAACAAACAAATTTTCTCATATAAAAAAATATTAAAATTTATAAATAAGAAATCAAAATTCATATTATTTTAATAATTTAGCGGCGTATTTCAGTTTATGAACTGCAAAAAGATTGTAGCATTAGAAAAAATTCTGTTACATATTTTCGCAACCACAAGCACAAATTTGAAAATGTTTATATTATTTTTTTATCTAAATATTAATAACATAGTAAAAGTAGCATCAACAAATAAAAAAATATATAGATAAAAAATAGTTACCTGGAGGTAGATGCACATCAGAAATACATCTTTCCATTATAAACTTTTTAATGGTAGGATATCTATACTTTGGCACTCATTTTGACCAGTATATTGAAATTAAGAACGTATTTCAATTATGGAAAGTTTTTGGCAGAGTTGTCCTAAGTTTCACGAAACAGTTCGAATCCAAATCCATGATGATTAAACTGTCCTAGTGCAAACTGCCTGAAAAATAAAATCTACGCTTTATTTTTACTGAAGATTTTAAATCAGAAAAACTATGAATGTACACTTGTACAGTATGAATATTTTACAATAGTATTTATGTTTAAATCTTATTGATACTTTATGAAACTGAAAACTTACCATGGATATGTAAATAAACAAGAAATATATTTTCCAGTAGCTTTATAATTCAATTAATATTTATAAATAGAATAATTATCACATAATTGAGAAAAAATAATACGTTGAATTCGAAAAAGTTATAATCATCGTCTGTCAGAAAAAAATATAAATGATCGATGCCAAAGACAAATTCAACAATTTAAATAAAATATTAAAAAAATAAATAATAATATTAGCTTTTAATATCGTTCAGCTTTCATATTTGGTAGGCAAAAAAAAAAAAGAAAAACACGCCAAACTTTATATTATAAATTCTATATTATCTCCGTGATAGCAACAAAAATAATTTCATATTTTTTTTTCCTGTATACTGATCAAGTCTAATTTCTTAGCCCAAAGTCAATTTTCAAAATAAACTATTATTTAAAATTAATTTTGAATTAGACTGTAGCCGCACTATTTGGAAATATATTTAAAAAACGTTAGGATATGTAACTCATTTAGTTTAACAAATACACCACGAGATAGCAGCACTACTATTTTAAAAAGGTAGAAATGGAACGACGAATATGTGCTGCCATCTATTGTCATAAATGTCATTTGTAAGCGCTTAAACAAAAGATTTATACATTTTAGAAAAAAAATCGCCAAACGCATCCATTTAAGTTGCCGTTTAAACTTTTAAAAGCTAAATTTGAAAAAAAAATTTCTTTCGCGAATTATAATATATTCTTTATCGCCTGCTAAATTTCTTAGCACTTCGAAGAATAATATTATGTAAAGTCAAAGAGATTCTATGATTGTATGCTGATATAATACATTTTACTTCTATTTAAAAGAGAAAGAAAAATCATGTTCATACTTCAAAATATAAATTGACTTAGCAAAGCTAAGAAATAATTCTTGAATTTTAGTTAATACATGAAACTAGCCAAATTAACCGTGTTAGTGTTTAATACAGAATTAATTCTGTGCTTAGTGCCTTTTTTTTCATGTTGAACACAATTGTTTGTGGAAGAGGGCTGAGTGACAGATTCTGTTACAAACATACTTGTTTACATTTCATGATTCATTGATATGTCTTTTTCTACTCAGGTGCCAAACTTTAAATCCGACTTTGGTTCAATCGAGCATATAATATCTTCCGTCCAGTTAATGTTTAATTAAAAATAAATAACTAAGTGTGTTATTTTAATGTTAAATGGACTGGTATTGCTACTTTTATTTTTTCTAATAAGAAGTTTGTATCATGCTTCCTTAAAATAAGCTGTGCAGCTTGATATCAAAAACAAAATACAATGCACGTTGTGAAGGCAGTAGTTCGCACAGTTTGTTTTCATTTGTTGTCTAGAATTACTTTTGTTTGGGTATTCGAAAATGAGTTTTCTTTAAAATACTTCACTTATTAAATTTTTTAAATGCCAACTTCTTGCTGTTTTGTTGGTTGTTCAAAACATTTGTAAAAGTATAAGCTTACATAGAAAGAAAAGTTTATTTTCATCTATGTCACTTCTAGAGTGAAATCGAAGAAAGTAATGAAATAGCAGTGCGTTGTAAAATGAAAACAAGAGCGTTACATCATCTGAAACATTCCCATTTAGTCCTTTTTATTTTCATTTCTTTTTAGGAGATTTCATTTCTTTTTAGGGTTGAAAGGTTGGCAGCCATTTTGTCGATGATTGGACCCGAACTTAGGACCTTCCGCATGCAAGGCGAACGCATTAACCGACTGGGTTCCCCAGCCTCCTATTGATTAATTTGGGTAAAACATGACAGCTATTGCCAATTTTTAAGTGATAATGACGATAAGATTTTGTTTACATGAAAAGGTATTCCAAGATCCGCATTTTATTTTAAATAATGTCAAAAAGATTAAAATAGTATTGTTAACGACTTGTAGCTTTTGTTCCTTTATTTATGGTTAGGTTTGAAATATCGTCGCACTAGAGCTACACGAGGGCTATTGGCGACGGGCGTCGTATTTTAGAACCACAGTCAAGTGACGAGCCAATACCTGAATAGGCATCCAACGTAACCGTTGAGGGCGACATCGTACGCAGCGTTAGGACTTTGAAGGATATTTAACGCGCACTCCCTTACACGGGTATTATTCGTCTGACATTTTTGGCTGCACGGGCCGTTTATAGGTCGGCAGTTATTGTGGCGATGCCCGGACCCGGACCAGGGACCTTTCGCATGCTAAGCGAGTGCCTAACCGACTCTGCTCCCCAGCCCCCATTTATTTATGGTGAAGACTTTCTCTTCCAATATCAGCTGTCTACGATTTCACATTTGTTTCAAATTGTAAAAATGTTGTTGCAAATAAAACAACTTTGAATCCATTTTAACGCTGGAGTCTTATCGTAACACACTCATTAAGGTAAGTAGAAAACCAATTAGCGAAAATAAGAACTGTGTTTAGATTTTGGTATGATTTCAACTCATTGTTGACATCCGAAAACTCTCTGGCTAAGCCTTCTTTGCCAAACAAAATTTGCCTGTCAACAGTTTGAAAAATTTCATTTTTTGTTTTAAATTTTTTTTAATGTATATCTTTCTCGTTTCCTGAAGTATAAATAAAACATATACTACACCTCACCACAGTTTAAGTATGCAGTATACACATGTTCTACGGGAAAAAGGGTAAATAGTTCTAATTTCCGATTGCGAGAATCGAATAAAAAAAAGGTTTTTCACATTCAATAAATCACTTTATTCGTTATTTCAAGACATATTTTTATTATTTTTTTGTTTTTGCTTCAGTTCGAGTGTAATATTAATTATTTTTTCCTTCGATTTCGACGCAACAGGGCGAACGAATATCAGGGCCTGACGTATCGCGTAGGAGCGTCCAATCAGAGAGCCAAAATTCCATTTGTTTACGCGTGTTCCTCCGCGTCGAACATTTTAATACTGCAAACTTGAGGTGTGTTTTGATGTAATAAAACATTCAAATATCAGGTTGTCTTTTTTTTTTGGTTTTTGTAAATGAATGATCCACCTTTTAGGACAGCAGGGAACAAAACCGAATTTTTTTTAATTTTATATCAAATGGCTCAAATGAACCATTGCCATAGCTGTTGATATAGCCACGAAAAGCAATTTAACAAACGTATTGATATAACCGATCAATCAGCACCGATTACTCAACTTACAAGGTCAAATACGCTCTCCATAACTTTATTATAACCGTCAGGTTCTGAGAGTGAGCAGTTCTGAAGAAGCAGATACCTATTTGTGTACGGCCATAGAGTTAGGAAAGATAATAGAGCGGGCCATATATGTGCGCAGTAACGCACAAAAGAAGCAGGCTAGAGCGGTGCATCTTAGGATACCTCAGTGCCTGTTATGCACAGTAGCTCGAAAAACCTGGCAGCCCCGCTTCAAACCTTTTGAACTGATAGACTCCCACTCCTCTACTCCTCCTTCCTAACTCTATAGTATGAAGTATGGTATGGTATGATACATATATATTCCAGCTTGTGTGCTTGTTCAGAGAACCGCTTATAAGCTCTCGTCAAGTGGGACAGACACAGACAGAATTTTTACTGTCACAAAGAAACGAATAACACATAGACAAATAACAACATTTATTGACAGTCACAAACATGCATGCCTGACCGGGATTCGAACCCGACCCCAGCAGCTCCAAAGACCTGTACACTAACCATTCAGCCACCAGGGCGGCTACGGTTGGTTTGATATATATTTTAAGGTTTGTGTGCTTGGTCGCAAGGACCCGCTTATAAACCATCGTCAAGTAGGACAACACTAGACACACACAAACACATATGACAGATGTTGCCATCTGTCTCCACCTCCACAATTTAGACATGTCCCTGAAGGGGAGGGAAATTTTCTCCAGGAACCTGTACCCATGGTGAACTGCGCAATGACCGACCATAGGACTTTCGGACCCAACAGATTTTACGAGCACGTACTCCGCATATACTCGGTAGGTCTTCAGTGGCGACCGGGTCTCGAACTCTCAACCTTCCGATCTCAAGTTCGAGATCCTTGACCACTAGGCTCCCTACAGCCTAAGCGGCTACGGAAGACTTATGCAATGAAGTAGTTTCAAACTGCTTATTTCTAGACTCCTTTAGGAGCTTTAACACAGCCAATCAAGCCTCGTATTTCGAACCAAAGGAACATCTCTAAGTTAATTCAATGTGAGCATATTTAGTTTAGTTTGCATTTTGTAATGTTGATGTAAATTCAGGAGGTATCGTAAAATAAATTTGAATATGTGTGCTTATTATTGCATTGGTCTAGTGACTTAGACCGAGAATTAAGGAAACAAGGGGTGTAAATGTTGTGGAAAATTTGTCGTCAATTTTTTTTAGGAGAGGGGGAAAATTATCAGGAGATAATACCCAAATTTCAGGAGGTATAAGGGCCCTTAAAAAATAAAAATGAAATTTAGGATTTTCCAGGAATTTCTGGAGGCGTACGAACCCTGTAAAGGGCTTCGTAATTTTACTCAAGGGACGAGGGCTAGTATTCCTTCATTTTGCAACATTAATAAACAAACAAGAATTGTTACAGCATATAATTTTCAGTTGCATTTGTCAATTTACAACGGGAAAATTTATTAAGAGTCGTCCGAATGATCTTTCACAAGAGCACCATACATACCCTAGAAATGCCGCTTCGCTTTACCCATTCGATCACATGAAATCTCTCGAGAACCAACTCGTATATCACAGATGGTGTTCAAAATCTCTTTGTTTATCTCGAGGGGTGTAACAGGTTTAGAATCCAAAACCTCAACCAGACAACGTCATTCCAGCGACTGGACTTTGAAACCACCTATTACACCAGTATTCCATTCTCTATTAGCACCGAACGTTATTGGAATAACAGAATTAACAGAAAATTTGCGGGGTTGAGGAGCCCAGTCGGTTAGGCACTCGCCGACACTCTTAAAACAAACGAGCGATTTTAACTCAGTCGGAGTTAATTTTCACTAGTCCTATGAGTGGATTCTTTGTATGTTGAATCTGTGACAAGATCACTCCAAACGAGTGATTTTAGCTCAGTCTGAGTTAATATTCACTAATTTCCAGAGTCGAAAATGCACTTACCCTAAAAGAGTGGATCACTTTGTATTTTAAACCTGCGACATAATCACTCCAAGCGAATTATTTTAACTCAGTCTGAGTTAATATTCACTCCTTTCCAGTGTCGAAAATGCACTTCTCCTACAGGAGTGGATTTCACTCCTTTGTTTTTAGAGTGTAGCATGCGAAAGGTCCCAGGCACGGATCCGGGCATAAACAAAATAAATGCCGACATATAAATGGCCCGTGGAGCCAAAAATATCCGATGAATAATACCCCGAGTAAAGGAGTGTACGTTAAATATCCTTCAAAGTCCTAACGTTGCGTACGATGTCGCACTTAACGGTTGCGTCGGGTGCCTTTTCAGGTGTCGACTCGTCTTTTGACTTGTGGTTCTTAAATACGAAGCGCGTCGCCAATAGCTTTCGTGTATAGCTCTAGTGCGACGATAATTCAAAACCTAACCCAACAAAAAAATTTGCCGTTGTATGTTTCAATCACCATTGAGTATTGAAAGTGGTCCGAATGAACTTTCGCAAGAGCATCATACATAGCCTAGAAATGTCAACTTCTCAAGTTTCTAATTAAATCCCTTCTCTCCAATTTAACTTCACCGAACTCACGCACCATTTCACCCATTCGATCACATGAACTCTCTCGAGAACCAACTCATATATCACAGATGGTATTCAAAATCTCTTTGTTTATCTCGAGGGGTGTAACAGGTTTAGAATCCAAAACCTCAACCAGACAACGTCATTCCAGCGACTGGACTTTGAAACCACCTATTACACCAGTATTCCATTCTCTATTAGCACCGAACGTTATTAGAATAACAGAATTAACAGAAAATTTGCGGGGTTGAGGAGCCCAGTCGGTTAGGCACTCGCCGACACTCATAAAACAAACGATTGATTTTAACTCAGTCTGAGTTAATTTTCACTAGTCCTACAGGAGTGGATACTTTGCATGTTGAATCTGTGACAAGATCACTCCAAACGAGTGATTTTAGCTCAGTCTGAGTTAATATTCACTCCTTTCCAGAGTCGAAAATGCACTTACCCTAAAAGAGTGGATCACTTTGTATTTTAAACCTGCGACATAATCACTCCAAGCGAATTATTTTAACTCAGTCTGAGTTAATATTCACTCCTTTCCAGTGTCGAAAATGCACTTCTCCTACAGGAGTGGATTTCACTCCTTTGTTTTTAGAGTGTAGCATGCGAAAGGTCCCAGGTGCGGGTCCGGCCATAAACAAAATAAATGCCGACCTATAAATGGCCAGTGCAGCCAATATCCGATGAATAATACCCCGTGTAAAGGAGTGTACGTTAAATATCCTTCAAAGTCCTAACGTTGCGTACGATGTCGCCCTTAACGGTTGCGTCGGGTGCCTTTTCAGGTGTCGACTCGTCTTTTGACTTGTGGTTCTTAAAAACGAAGCGCGTCGCCAATAGCTTTCGTGTATAGCTCTAGTGCGACGATAATTCAAAATCTAACCCAACAAAAAATTTGCCGTTGTATGTTTCAATCACCTCTGAGTATTGAAAGTGGTCCGAATGAACTTTCGCAAGAACATCATACTAAGCCTAGAAATGCCAGATTCTCAAGTTTCTAATTAAATCCCTTCTCTCCAATTTAACTTCGCCAAACTCACGCACCATTTCACCCATTCGATCACATGAACTCTCTCGAGAACCAACTCATATATCACAGATGGTGCTAAAAATCCTTCTGATAATCTCGAGGGACATGACAGGTTTAGAATCCGAAAACTCAAAGAGATAACGTCAATCCAGCAAATGGAACTCGGAACCACCTATTACATCAGTATTCCATTCTCTATTAGCATCGAACGTTATTAGAATAACAGAATTAACAAAAAATTTGCAGTTGTATTTTTCAATTTCCAATGAGTATTGAAAGTGGTCCGAATGAACTTTCGCAAGAGCAACATACACTCTTAAAACAAAGGAGTGAAATCCACTCCTGTAGGAGAAGTGCATTTTCGACACTGATAAGGAGTGAATATTACTCAGACTGAGTTAAAATCACACGCTTTTAGTGATCTTGTTGCAGATTCAACATACAAAGGATCCACTCCTGTAGGAGAAGTGCATTTTCGACACTATGGATAAGTGAAAATTTACTAAGACTGAGTTAAAATCGCTCGTTTGTTTTAAGAGTATACACTCTTAAAACGAACGATCAATTTTAACTCAATCTGAGTTAATTTCACTCCTCCAGTCTGGAAAATGCACTTCCCCGAAAGGAGTGGATCCTTTGTGTGTTAAACCTCCGACAGGATCACTCCAAACGTGTGATTTTAACTCAGTCTGAGTTAATATTCACTCCTTTCCAGTGTAGAAAATGCACTTCTCCAACTGGAGTGGATTTCACTCCTTTGTTTTAAGAGTGTACGTAGCCTAGAAATGTCAGCTTCTCAAGTTTCTAATTAAAGCCTTTTTCTCCAATTTAATTTCACCAAACTCACGCTTCATTTCACCCATTCGATCACATGAACTCTCTCCACCCGACCCATATATCACAGATGATGTTAAAAAATCTTTTTTGATAATCTGAAAAGACTGGTAAAAGTCAATCAAACCAATCCTACGATGATTGATGGTGTTGGGGTTGCACAATTTTCAAATCGTGTGGATCGTAACCCAATTTATTGATGTGCAAGCATAGACAGACTGTTATTTTGATGCCTAATATTTGAAATGATAATTTTATATAATTTTTGTAATGTGTTTAGTTTAACTTATTAGGCTCTTTACTTTCAAAATTTGTCTTCTGTTATCTTAAAAGGATGTAATCAATAGAAGTAATTTAAAATTAGTGAGAAAAAATGCCCCTTTTTTGTAATTTCTCTTCTATATATTATCTTTGGAAATTGAGCTAAAAAATAAACAGTAAAATTCGTGATAATTGTATTTTTAACTTTTTGTAAGACTCTGAGAAAAACGCGTCTGAATTTTGTCAAATAATTATAAGTTTAGATCCATAAAGGTAACTTGTATCTGAAAAATCAAATATTTCTTTCAGTTATGAATACGAGAGAATAAAAACCAATACTGGGTCAAGCAAAACATTTTCTCCTATCATTTTCTCGTTTTCACCTTTTTGTTACCGTTCTTCCACTTAGCTCTTCATTTGCATAACTACCATCTAAAAATAAAGCAGCAAAAGTGTTCAAGAAGTTTAAATGGACCTCCAAAAAATACAAAAACGCAGATAAACTGTTTTTTTTCTATAATCATATATAACGTATCTAACATTTCAGGCCTGTAATAATCGAACATTGAATTATATGAATTGTTTGATTCATCGTTGATTGTGCAAAAATTATATTCCATGTTCGAATTTAGCAATGCCTGTGGCAATTTGGAAAGAAATTTTTATTGTTTAAATATATAGTAGTTTTAAAAAAAAATCATCAACCTTTTTTATTTATTGTCCAAGAAATATCAACCTGAAGGTCTAAGGTATACTTTTGAGAAAATTAATTTTCAAGAGTTAAATACGTCAAGCTTAAAACTGTGGACTAGTTCTCTCATACCATAGGGCAGAGCAATTAAATTGCATAAACGTGGAAAAAATTAGAATTATTTCATTGTTAATTGTTTTGTAAGCCACGATTTCATATATTTTTTTGAAACAGATAAAAATAATATACTTATTTATAGACTATTTTCCCCATATTAAACTTGAATTTATTGGGTACGGATATATAATGCAAATAAATATAAAACCCAAATATCTCGGAAAACACTGTATTTAACATCTCGGTAACACTAAACCTTGGCACAAACAAATAATTGAATGGAATAAAATGCATAATATTGACTTTTTTTGTGATCATCAGTTTCTTAGATCATGCATTTTAAATTTAACCCTTTCAGTCCCAGTGATGCCATGTGGCATCATCATGTCTCTGATCATAATTTTAAAAAAATAATTAGGCTGACATCTTTTGGGATTAATAAAAAATATTTTCTAACAGGAAAAAAGTTTTGAAGAATCGAATGATGTGCTTTTTGATATCATAAAAGGCTATAGACGATTTTAAAAAATTAAAATGATGATGCCAAATTGTCATTGGGACTGAAAGAGTTATATGTCGTAACACTTATCATCAAATTTCAAGAATAGTTTTTTTTTTTTGGTTTTCGTGTAATTATGAAATTTTGGATAGATGGATGGATGTTTGGGTTTAATGGAGCAAGGGCAAAGTTTTTTTTTTCGAGTATTTTTTTTGTTAGAAAATGATACTTGTATCGGGTCATAACATACGAGGTTTCCTTTTCGATTTTTTTCATACTTTTTGAATCTTGTGTTTTTTATGTGTTTAATTTTCTGTTTTTGAAATTTTTTAAGGAACAAAGAACTTAGTGGAAGAAGGTGCTATGTGTTTTTTTTAAGAAATTGAAATTTGTTTATGTAAATGCGCAATGAACATGTAATTTCCTCAATGAAAGATAGCAAGTTTGCCCCTTTTCTTAAATTTAAGTTAGGTATTTGATCTTATCATTTGCAAGCACGCATTTTAACAGATACAAACTAAACACTTTAAAGCTCATGTTCTTGTTTTCATTTTTTTTGTCACTTGCATGTTTTTGCTAAGATCTTCAAATGTAAAATGTCCCATCATATGTGTGAGTATGTTTTGAAGATAAACATTTGTTTCTCTTAGACAGATTCTCTTAGAACTATTAAATTCACAACGGTTTTATATTTTAAAGGCATCATTTTAAAAGCATTTTACAATAAAAAAATGTTAAAATGTAATAAAAACTGCAAATAAGTTATACGGCTTTTTGTTTTGCATTTTATAGCACAAAAATGTGTATTTTTGGCTCTTAAGGCGTGTTTCTTAGTAATTTTTAAACATAATTTTTTTAAACATTTCTTTGCAAAACATACTTTTATCATATATATTTGCATGAAAAGTATGTTTAGATTAAGAATATTTGCTCGCGTCTTAAGAGGTTCAGGATGTGTTGAAGAGGGACACTAGTTTCGCTCAGAATAAAACTATTAACCCTTTCAGTCCCACTGATGCCATTTGGAATCATCACTTTCAATATTCTTTTGCAAATTTTTATGTCCCGTTATGACATCCAAACACACATCATTCGATTCGTCATACTTTGTTCTATTAGACAATATTTTACATTAATCTCAATAGAAGTCAGAACAACTATTTTTTTTATTTAGAAAATATCTAACAAGCGTTTCACATGATTTTTGAAAGTTCGCTTCAGTTCCACGTATTTAAAACACAATTTAAACTATTTCGGTTAAAATAATTGCTAATTTTTTTTAATAATATGGTCAGATACCTTAAAATATATAACTCGAAGGGTTTTTAGGTAATATATATCTATTTTTATTTTGTTTTTTTTCACAGTTAAAAAATTTGGGCATTATTTCGAAAACCATATAAAAAATTTTAATGAATTTTTGTTCTTGTGCAGCTCTTATTTTTGACCTAAAATAAGCTTATTTTGTGAATTTCAGATGTTTCTGTAGTGTAGTAAATTTTTGGGACTGAAAGGGTTACCCTCGTCCTGTCTGATATCATAACAGTAAAACAAACTCACCATATAATCCAAATAAGATCTAATCAACACAAGAAATTACTCCAGAAACGATATTCATTGATCATTCCTAAAGTTGCACAACTCTATACAACCTTGAAGTCATTTCTGAAATATGGTAGTGAACACAATTACAGACAACCAAAACTGTGTTATACCGTTTCCAAATCAGATACAATTTGTTGAAAAATACAGATGCCGAAGATCACGAAAGAGAACGAAGCACGATTCTGTTGGCCGGTCTTGAAATTACCTGTTGGTAACTATTGGTAACTGTAACGGGAGAAAGGTTGATTATTAAGATGGACTTTGGTGGTGTGGGCGATTAGATTAGTGGTAAATAAGATATTGGAGGCGGGAGGGGATAAATTTGTAAGTTTGTTTACGAAATAGTTAAGCTAGTTTTTGATAATGATCTCATGTTACGAATTATCTTTTCATGCAAACTTCTCAAAAAATTTCTTTAAAAAAATTAAGATTTTTTTTTTAATACAACAAAAGTAATGGTAAAAAAAAGTTTATAATAAAAAAGCAAATAATAAGGGGGATTTCTAAGTTCAAACGGGTGCAAGGCATCGGCAGTTACAAAACATTACAAAATACTCGTAAATTAGTAGAATAGAATACTCGGAATAGTAGCCTGGCGGAAAATATTTAAATCCATCACTGTTTATAGCGGGTATAGGAATTTTAACTGCAAATATTATTCCAGTTGCTTTAAGAATAAAATTTTAACACATTTTTTGCATTATGGGTTGGGAATACTCAGGAAGCAATATAGTTTTGTTTAGTGACAATCGGAGTAAAAAAAAAAAACTGGAGTACAGATAGTATTGAAGTAAGTGTGCAAGACCAGAAAAACGCTTGAATGAAATAAAAGTCTTATGTCCAATCAGATGTCGGCTCGTCACTTGATTGTGGTTCTAAAATACGACGCCCGTCGAAAAGAGCCATCGTGTATCTCTAGTGCGACGATAATTCAAACTAAAACCTTAAAAAAATTACGGAAAAAGGAACCCAACGTCTCTGGATTTGATTAGAAAATTATCATCGTGATAATTTGGACCTTACTCTCCAATTTCTCTTCACCTCATCATTACACCAGTTTAGGTTTGGTAAAATTAGAGTTAGATTGAATTAACAACGCACTAGAGAATCAGGGGAGGGAAGGGGGCTTAACGACGGGTTTTATAATTAAGTACCACAGTCAAGTGACGAGCTGTCACCTGAGTAGGCATCCGACGCAAGCCATGCAAGGGAAGCGCCTTACCGACTGATTGGGTTAAGATAGATGTTTCAGGCGACTATTTCTAGCCTTTAGAAAGAATTTTAGCACATCAATCACACTACGAGGTCAGGTGACGAGGTCGCCATCCTAGCTGGTTAGTTTTTGAATTATTGCCATACTAGAGCTACTCGAGCGCTATTTCATCCGAGCTGGCACCCAAGGGAACTTAGAGTGACATCGTACGCCAACGGCGTCGGAACATTTGGCTCCATAGATTGGACGAACGTGTATGTCCCTACATACTCGGGGGTAACCCCTTATTAAATCAAGTTTATTTTTGCTAACAAATGCCCGTAAATCAAGTTTATTTTTGCTAACAAATGCCCTTCTATAGAATGTAGCTGGTCTCGAATCAGGTACCTTCTCGTTCATAGGCCGTCGTTCCGACGACACTACGAAGTCCTCTATTACACTAGTATTCCATTACTCTATTTATTGTATTAAACTTCAAAAGCAAAGTTTTGGTATTACTTCCATGCTTTTGCACTATGATGCTCTATTGATCTACATAAAAAAAAAAAAATCCTTAGATAACTGAGTTTTTTAGTCCATAATAACTTTAGGATTATTCTAGGCAATGCAGTTATTATTCTTTTACAGAATATCAAATAATTTTTCAATATAATCAGTGACTAATCAAATACCCTCTGATTGAAAATCACAATGATTCATTCAGATTTAAATACATTACAGATAAATAATAAAAAAACGTCAATTTTGGATTATGAGATGATTTTAAAAATAATTGTCCTTTTTTGACATTATGTTTTAGTAGGATTTTTTTTACCAATCATTTTAATGCAAAAAAAATCAAAAAACCTATTATAAAAGAAATGTTTCAAAATCCAGATTTAAGATTTGCATCTAAAAGTTCAAATTCGTGATGATTATGAGAAATAACGATAAATATGAGAACGCAGTGTTAAGAAAAGATTGATTATCAGTTCGTGATTTTATAAAACAGAAAGAAAGTTAATAGTGTATATTAATCATTCGGGTATCAACGAGTACTAAGCAGACTTGAGTGGCGGTTTTCACATATGTAATATTGTACCGGGTCCGGGACACACAGAATCTACAAAATAACAAAAAATATTAATGTCTTATAATTTAATATTCTGGGACACAGAAAGTCTTCAAAAATTACAAAAAATATTATTGTCTTATAAATTAATATTCCGGGACCTACAAATTCTTCAAAAATTACAAAAAATATTGTCTTATAAATTAATATTCCGAGACCCACAAATTCTTCAAAAATTACAAAAAATATTATTGTCTTATAAATTAATATTTCGGGACCCACAAATTCTTCAAAAATTCCAAAAAATATTATTGTCTTATAAATCAATATTCCGGGACACACAAAGTCTTCAAAAATTACAAAAGATATTATTGTCTTATGAATTAATATTCCGGGACACACAAAATTTTCAAAAATAACAAAAAATATTATAGTCTTTTAAATTAATATTCCGGGACACACAATTTTAAACTGTTTAATTTTAAAGATATTTTCCTATTTTTTTTTTAAAGAACTAAAATTATAATGTTTTTTTATTGAGAAGAAAAGGAGTTAGTGTTTTCACAAATGATATTCATATATATCGTTACTGAGTTATGATTCTTGCTTAATTAAAAAAGATACTTGAAATCAAAATTTTAATAATTAGTAAGCTTTTGTTAGGCCTTGTATTTCAGTTTCATAACTTAATGTTAGGCGTATTAATTATACGAAATTTCCTCGCATTGGTCATCAGTTTTATATTCTACCCTATATTACGAAGCGTAAAATCCACTTGTAAACATTTACAACCGCTTAATTTGCACGGACTTCAATACAGTCTTCAAGTTACTACAGTTGGCGATTTTATCTCGCCCATTCATTTATGGAGACTCGTTCTAGAACCCAATACTAAAATATTTTTAACTGTCTCATTGTAACCTCTTCCACACGTGAAATATACAAGGAAGTAACAAGTAAATAGTATTGGGCCGGGTTGCAACGTGGTGCTTTTTATCGCTTCAAATGTAAGCCCACACTTAGGTTATTTCTTTTATTTAAGAATGTATTTTTTTAAACTCCGCACTTTTTAATTTTCTGTCAATAAAGCTATGGTATGGGAAACTAGATGTATACATTAAAACTAATGAAATACAACCCGTAAAATTGAAATCTTTCTTAAATATGTACAATAATAAAAATTAACTAAAGAGCAAATGTTGAACTACATTTCGGAAGAACGCACGTGTGCTGCGCTTTCAACACAATTTTTGTGCTAACACATGCATTATTATTGGAACAGAACTCGACATGTGTATCGTTTCAACATAACTTGGATTAACTGGAAAAAAAACCAATTTTTTTCGTTATTGAAAGTCCCCACAAATTTTTATTGGGTATATTCAGGTCTCGTATTACAGACATATTTTCACAAACTATAAATGTGAAAGTTTTTATCGGTAACAATTAATGAATAAAAAAATTGAGATTTTGTTATTAATCTCTTATAAAAGTAGAACTTTGGCTTACTTTTCTCATTCGGCGACTTAAGTGTAAATCGCACTAAGCCGTGACCCCCGAAAGTAGAGAGGATCCCCTATTCTCGGAGGTCATGACTAAACACCTCCACCATCCTCTAACCTCCTCGAAAATCCCTATCAGTAAACATCGCTAATTGGCGATCACAATCGCAATTGGCGATCACAATCGCAATTGGCGATAAAACAATCCTCTATTTACGACACCTATTGCCATTGTAACAACACCACATAAAAGGAAGCTTTCTTTTACTTTGACGTTTTAAAAGTCAATTAAAATGTGTGACCCCATTTTGGCGAAGAGGTCTATTGATAACATACGCTCGTTATTGTTTTAGTTTTGGAAGATTGGGTTTGTTTAAAGGCGTTATCTCATCAATTTTAAAGATTGGTTCTTGACATGGTTTTTTGGTGTCTGTGTGCAGTATAAGTTGATTGAATTATGTCCACCCACGCAGGAATACACGAAGGTGGAAGAGCTTTTGATTGACACTACAATACAAAATTGTTTGGGTTACGGTACTTAACAAAATAAGTGTTAACTAACGGTACTTAATGAAACAAGTGTTAATTAACGCTACTAAAATAAACTGTCGTTACGGTTTATAATATGGTACGTTATTGCAAATTTGTTTCCCAAATGAAATAAGAAGAATACTCTTATTTCATATGTAGGCGTTATCTCATCAATTTTAAAGATGGGATCTTGACATGATTTTTTGGTGTCAGTTTGTAGTATAATTTGATTGAATTATGTCCGCCTACGCAAGAATACACGAAGGTGGAAGAACTTTTGATTGACATTACAATATAAAAATGGTTGTGCTACGGTACTTAATGAAATAAGTATTAACTAACGCTACTAAAATAAACTGGCGTTACGATTTACGATGTGGTACGTTATTGCAAATTTGTTTCCCAAATGAAATTAGAAGCTTACTCTTATTTCCCGGTGTAACATAACTCCACAAAACTGGAGACATATTTTACTGACACTAGTTTTGCGGATTAATGTTTATCAGCATTTGCGAATCACACCAACGAGCAGCTTTTAAATTTTATTATTTTCTCTTACAAAGCAAATCTGCAGTTATTAATTTAAAAACGCTGGAGGTATATTAACCTCCACTTACATTACCTACACCTACATTTGAAGAGCTTAGTGGAAGAATGTGCTAAGTGACATTTTTGAAAAAAATTAGATTTTTCTGTCAATGAACATATTACTAACTTCCTTAACGATTACAAGTTTCCCCTTTTTCATAAGCTTAAAAATTAGCACATTTTTTACGATTTGGAAGTATCGTTTCCCACAGTGCAAACGATAAACCATAAAGCTCATTTTCTCGTTTTCACCTTTTTGTTACTTAGCACGTTCTTAAACTAAGCTCTTCATTTTACATGTTTAGTACCCATTTTGCTCTCTTCATAGTCATAATGTGATTATTCACGATTGATTTAAAACATGTTATGGTCCCATCTAAATGCTTGAATAGGGTAGACTGACCAGTGAGTGAACAGGCCCCAGTGAATGAACATTTAGTAAATATAATTTTTAAAAAAATAAGGATTGAATATCATTACACTATATGGATTGGCAACACTGACTTCCTCCCATGTAGTAGGAAGCTATCTGACAAAGGTTGGTTGTCCTGGTCATTATATCCTGGTGTTCATTCACTGGCAAACGTGACGTCTTAAGCGTTCATTCACTGGTTAGTCTACTACCCTATACTATTTTCTAAAACCATGTGAATAAGTGTTTCAGAAATTTCTTTTATATCCAAAACATCTAAAATCTCCAAATCCTCTCTCCTATCGCTTAAAAAAATTTCATAGACTCGAAGTGTTTTTTGTTTTTTTTTACAGAAAAACAATTGTTATCTTTGGAATAATATTTAATAATAATTGTTTTTAATGCAGAATTAGTTTAAAAATAAACTTTAAACTATTTCAATGAATATTTAATTAATCAATATGTATTTTTATTTAATTAATTAATATTATTTGATATTTTACTGATTTATAAATTGAATTGAACAAAAAAAACTTATGAATTTCAAATAAAATAAAGCATTAATCTCAACATGGTTTCAATTGCCATATATGACCGTAATTTATCATTTTCATTGCTATGTGGTAATATTATTCCAAAATGATAAATTTTACTCCTGCAATTTGTGGATATATTTAAAATCTTAATACTAGATTATAATCGACCTTTATTTAGGCACTATCAATCAAATAGCTTTCTCTATTTTAAAGGCCAAAACCCCTATTTAAACTGCACAATCATTCTCAAAATAAATATCGCCGTAATTGTATTTTACTGACAGTTGTGTAATTAATATGAATTTTAAAATTTCTGCCTCAACTAAATAAGGAAAAGTTCTTGCATAATAGATATTTCAATTTAAAAGATGCAGGCCAAGCGTTGTAATGTAAATTGAGTTTTGAAAACGAGAAAGAATATGTTAACAACTTGAGTCGAAAGCAGGACATTGACTTTCATTTAAGAGCAAATTTAATTTGTTTAACTGTAGTAAAATTATGAATTCACCTGTGTTAGGTTTCCGGGGAAACTGGATCGTTTGTGTGTTAATATATTTAAAACAAGTTTCGTAAAAGGCTTTTAAATTTTAAAACAACAATATTTTGTGTGTTGCTTGTTAATTAAGAAAATTAGGTTAGGTTTGAATCTAAGACCATTTATATTTACTGCTAAGACCATTTCGATAAATTTTAATTAAAAAAGCAACCAATAAACAGTCTCATCATAAAACCGATTCATGAATGGTGTAGTTGAAAAAGTCACATGCTCCAACTTATGTCGCCAAGTGGGGGTGGAGCGCGCCAATTGTGGACTCCAAAATACTAGAATGTTCGGATTGGAGCAGAACAGACTTGTACGTGGAACTGTGTGTTGGAGGGGAAGGGGCTGTTATGCCCAAAAGCTAAATTTACTATCATGGCTATTTACTAATTGTATTTTTGTAATTTAAAACATCTTTAATTAACTAATTATTGCAACATCATCATGAAATTTATTTAAATTTAAAAGCTCTACAAAACGCCCATTGTGTTCGTCCACCACTTGAGTTTTTGCGATGATTACCTTCCGAATCCTTCATCGAAACTTAACCGGGGGTCTCTGTGAGCCTAGCACTACGATCGGAGGCCTGATGTAGTACAACTTAGCTATAGGGTCCAGTCTATTCATTGGCAACTCCGGGCAATTGAATTTAACATTATCTAAAGTCGCCAATAAATGCGCCGTACACGATAATCTCAGTTATACATTGAAGGATGCGAGTTTTGCAACTTCACCCTTCGCAAATTAATCATTATCACAAACAGCTGCACCACATGGCAGTTATTCAGGAGAAAGGAAGTACATTAATTTATTGATTCTAAGTAAATATGAGAAATAACATACTTTACTGACCACATTCCATATGTTTAGCACGAATATTCACTTAATTTTAATTATCACAGTGAGGAAAACCTCAGTTAGAATGATTAATAGATTATATGCATATCATCACGTCTTACTCTCCAAATTTGCGTAATTTAAGAAGCAGTCTCACAGGTGTTAGCATTATTACGCGCTGTGGTTAAAAATGAACCTATTTGTTATAGCATTGCTTACGTATATTAAGGCATTTTTTTTTACCAATATGGAGAAATTATTTTTAATTAAAACAATCAATAGCTCCCTTATATATCTGTATATATTTTATGTATCTCTATGTTCTATATAACTGTGGCTCATTTTGACCAAATTTATGATACAATTTATGAAGATACACATTTAATAGTATTTAACAGAATTTTGAAATCACAAAAAGTGACACGATTCTTTAAAATAAATTAGTAATACTTTCCGAAAACCATAGAAAGTTATAATAAATACTTTAAAAAATTCGCTCGATAAAAAGTTAGTTTTAACGTTTCAAAACAAGTACAGTAGAGTCCCGCTTACCCGAAAGGTACGGGACCAAATTTGAGTAGCAACAATAAAAAATTACTTTATATTTTGATAAATAAATTCAAATTTGGAAATAAATAGTTATTTTTTGTGTATTTATTTATGCGTATATACATTTCTTATTTTAAGCGAAAGGTTCGGGAATTTTTTTCGATAAACCGATTTTCGGACAACCGGGATTCGGATAAACGGGACTCTACTGTAACACTGAACCAGAGTTTGTCAAAGTTCCTACACCTACACTATATACTAATGCACAAAAAGGTAAAATTTCATTTAAAAAAACCGCATTTTTATGTGATGAATAAACATAACAGTATATAGAATATTTGCTACACATTTACGTTATAGTTCTAAAGTTTTATTATTTGAAGGTAATATTTTTTTAAAACCTTTCTTACCAATTCCATAGAATCTAGAGCGTAGTTCAAAACCATAAATCTTAGGTTTTTTTTAACGAAAGTTATATAAATCTTGTTAACCCGATTGTCGGTGTTTAAAACAATGTACTTCAAATCAATTAGTTTTTTCCACGTTTCTATAAGTGGGTTTGATAAACTTTGTGCTTACGAAAGTAAGACTACTTTAAATTAATGAGTGTCTGGATTGAATAGAACTACTTTCTGTATCGTTATTGGTAAATGATGGATGCATAAAAATTATCAAAGAT
Source organism: Hylyphantes graminicola (assembly GCA_023701765.1). Classification (NCBI taxonomy): domain Eukaryota; kingdom Metazoa; phylum Arthropoda; class Arachnida; order Araneae; family Linyphiidae; genus Hylyphantes; species Hylyphantes graminicola. The sequence continues at coordinate 17,667,646 of CM043121.1, read as the reverse complement.
TTAAAATTATATAAAATTATGAAAATAATTATTCTTTACATTGAATACATCTTGATTTATATCATCATTAAAATTGCGTTTATTGTACGATGATATAACTAGGTACGTGTCAGTGCAGTTTATTCTTTTCAGAAAACATACTTGTGATAATTTCTATTTATTTTTTATTCGTGATATATGGTTATGAATTAAAATCACGATAACCAATTCGGTAGACATCTGTTTTTTTTCTTACAAGATAAAGTAAAATAGTAGAAATAACTATTTTACTGCTTTTATTCTTATCATAATCCTTTATGTTTCTTTTTATTTTAGACCTGGTGGCTGTCTGTCTGTCACGATTCAATTTCAAAACATAAAAAGTAAATAAAAAACCTGTATTTCTAAAGGCGAGTTTTTTTTTAAGTCATCTGCAGAACAAATGATTTTAATTTTTTTTTAATCGTTCACTATTTTTGCCATTTTCAATAAAACACGGGTCATGCCTATGACCTAAAAATCATGTCATATATGACCTGAAAATGTCCGATCTACCACTTTTTTTTTCATTTGTTCTATGATAGCAGACAATTGTTTTGTAACGGAGGTTTTTCAAAAATATTTTGAAGTTTCACGAATTTTATTGGATACCCTATAGTTTTAATGTTATATCTTTCACACTATAAACACTTCAAGCACCAATAAAAAAAACTATATCACGGCATAAAATAATTCAATTTCGACACAGTTTATTTTCGTCTCACATTTATATAATTCATATCTCTTGCCATGGGTTCAACGCAATTACATCTCTAAACGGGAAAAAAATAAGTCACGTTCACTGAAATATTTCCGTTCACGATTCTTCTTGTAATAACATTCTACAAGTAAGGAGTGTAAAGGGAAACTCTCCAAAATACTTTACTCATTTTTGAACATTATTGTTCAGCTACAGTTGTCACTTTTTGTTATTTAAGGTGTGCCTTCTGGTATGAAATTGTTTTGTTGTAGATGGGGTTCAAAGGGATTAACCCTAAGATTTCTTTCAAGAAAATGTGACATAAAGAAGGAGTGTTCGTCTTGTATCCTGTCTAATCTGCCAAAATTATTACTTATACAGTGGTTGGTCGAGTGGGTAAAGGGTTACCTGATGCAAAAGCTCCGGATATACAAGGTGGTTATTAATTAACGTGAGGTGTTCAGAGCCCGCTAGCGAGTAAAGTATTGGAGACGAAACCTAAACAAATTCATTGAGACCATTCATCAGACCAATTCATCGTAGACCATGTTTGATTTCCTGGAAAAAAATTGCAACATAAAAAAGAAACTCGTCTCTTGACCATTGTCCTGAATTACGTGGCGTAATTGGCTGTGTTGGCCGCAAATGGCCATAATTGGATACGCCTTGTATTTTAGAACCTGGTCAAGAGACGAGACACTTACCAATCAATAAGGGGGGGGGGGGGAGAGAATGGAATCATAAAAAAAGAAACTCGTCTGTTAAACGGGGTTCTAAGTTACGAGGCGAAATTGGCTGTGTTGGCCGTAATTAGCCATAATTGGCTACGCCTCATAATTTATAACAATGGTCAAGAGACGAGTTTCTTTTTTATGGTGCAACTATTTTTTTTTCTTTTTTAGGAAATCAAAATCACATGGTCTACTAAGCGTAGCCCATCAAATTTGGTTAGGTTCCACCCTGTACAACGGCAATACCAGATTTTTAAATACTTTCTTAATTTCTAGGTAATAAGCATCAATAGGGAACTTCACTGTATCGCATAAATACCTTCTTTAATTTATACACATTCGAAAAAAAAACACTAATCACAGCATCCAGCTATAACTTACACTTCTAAAAACCAACATCAACTATTTTTCCTAACATTCGTTCGCAAATTAACTTATTATTATTATCGATTTATTTGTAGCTCGAAGAATAATTAAATATTTATTAATAACAAAAAACTTGAAACTACTCTAAACTGCAATAAAAAAAAATAAGAAATGAAAACTGAAACTAAGCCTAATTGTATGCAAAAAATATGCCCTGCCGCTTGCTTGGTAAACATCTAATGAACAATCAAAGAATCACTTTGTGCTTCATCTTATAACGTCATTCCAAAAGGACTGGACATTGACCGTATGCACTCTCAGAAATAACACTTTCATTTTTGAAGATTCATGAATCCTCAAGCCTCATTTCGTTAATTTTGAGAATTTTTTTCGTCAAACTATAACTTGACTTTCGAGTAAACGCGAATCCTCATTTTTACGATCGTGATTTGACGATTCTGCATCTTTATTTTGAGAAAACTGAATCTCATTGTTGTACTCACATGCTCAAAAATGACGAAATATTTCTTTAAATTAGATGACAATCAAATCTGCATAAAAATGACGATTCAAATTTAATCACTTTGAGGAGCGAAAACTCGGAGCATTTGCCAGTAACGGAGTCGTCAAAATTAAGGAAAATTTCGTCGTTTTTGAGCATTCATTTTTTAGAGTGTGTCAATACCTACTCTTTAATTCTATTAAAAAAAAAAAAATTAGAGTAATTTTTATTCACAAACTAGGTACAGCTGCGGAAATAAAAAAAGTACCACTAGTGATTATTTCAGCCATTAGTCACCCTATAGAATCGGACCTTTTTGAGATTGTGAACAATTAACGTTCTGAGTAAATTGCATGACACAAAATTTGCATAAGGGGCCTTCTTCATATTAAAAATGTTACGAACTTTGAAATTTTCAATAGCAACACCCAATTTTAATAACTTAGAAATGTTAAGCACTCTCGAAAACCCTTAAATCTAAGTTTTTGTTACATTTGAATGAATATTAGATGAGTTATTCAATCGAATCACTTTTGGACCTTTTGGGGACCATCTCTAAATGACAAGCAAGCATGCATGCAAGGCCGTCTTTATTTATCAATTACACATGTCATCTCATACACAGTCCCCTAAAGGGTAATTAAAAAATATTTTGGGATTTACTCAGCAAATTATGAATAAATTTTTTTAAAAATTGGGATTTCGCTTAAACTTCCTGTCTTGGATTTATTTCTGTAAAAATATTAGGGGGTTTATATTCATATTTTTTTTAAAAATTAATACAATAATTATTAAAAAATATAAAAATTGTTTTAAATACCCCAATATTGAATGCATTTTGTTTGGGTAATTATAATTTCTTTTCAGTAAAAAATTCGTTTCATTATCTTAATTATTTATAGATTGTGATAGTTTTTTATGTGCAACTCATTTAACATTATGGGACCTAAACTTTGCACGTCTCTAACTCCCCTAATAATGCTTAAAAACTAACAAAAATTGGCATTTCGTATAAACATAGGTTATAGATTTCAAATATGGACTCAAAAAGGGGTGTTACTATTGGAAATTTTAAAGTTAGTAACATTTTTAATATGAAGATGACCCCTTATGCAAAATTTGTGGCATGCAATTAACTCAGAATATTAATTGTTTACAATTTCAAAAAGGTCCGATTCTATAGGGTGACTAACAGCAGAAATAATCACTAGTGGTACTTTTTTTATTTCCGCAGCTGTACATGTACAAAACAAAGGCAAAATACACATTGATGGCCAAGGGGAAACAAAACCCGTACAGACCATACCAGAAGATTGATACAGTTAAAGATAAAATATAAATTAAATACTTAAGAAAATAAGAAAAGATAAAAAAAATACATCCGGCAAACATAGGCTACGAGTATTAGTACTATTGCTTCATAAATAAATAAAATTAAAAGGTATCAATGTCGTTGATTTCACAAATAAAATTGAAGATTTCACGTTTGAAAGAAGAGACAGATGATGACAGAGATCTTTCGAATTAAAAAAAAAAAGGAAAAGTAGGCTAAAAATCTAAAGAAGCATTCAGACGACCTATAAATGGCCCATGTAGCCAAAAATATCCGACGAATAATACTCCGTGTAGAGGGAGCGCACGTTAAATATGCTCCAAAGTCCCAACGCTGCGTACAATGTCGCCCTTAACGGTTGCGTTGGGTGGTTCTAAATTGTGACGCTCGTCACCAATAGCAATCGTGTAGCTCTAGTGCGTCGATAATTAAAACTAACCTAACCAAAGAAGCACTTTAGTCATGATACTTTTTGGTACTGGATGTAAAAATAATACTTACAATTAAAAAAAATACATATATTACCTATAACTAAAACAAGAAAAAAGATGACGTATCACCTAACTAAAATTTTAAGTCAACAGTTTCCTTATTTCAAAGCAGTTAAATTATACGGAAACTTAAACGAGGTTATTTTACTCGCAAAATTTTCCATTTTATTTGAAAAATTAAATTCTTATTCTTACAAATCCTTTTTAGTTCAAAAATGAAAAATAAAAAAAGCTATTTTCAATCCAGTTAAGGGGTCACAGGAGTCTTAAAAATGTGCAAAGAAGATACTACATAGCATAGTTTGATCTCTCTTGTAATTTTTTAACTACTCAATAAATGAGTATAATTTTGTTATATGTAATTCTAAAAGATTTATTTATTATAAAACAAGTTTTAAAATTTATGAAACTTTAGCCAAAACTAAAATAAATGATATTAAACATGAAGGTACATGAACACACTGTGATTAGGCTTGCGCGGCAAATTGTGAGGTCAAAATTGAACACATGACCAAGAAAATGACTTTATATTGTACAAATATGTACAAACTAGGACTTATACCTAAATTCTCAGCTCAATTTTAATTAGAAATTATTTTAAGAACTTTTTTCTAAAAAAATTAATAAAAATTTAAAAATTTTGATTTTAAATTTTAAAAAAAAATAATTTCTAATTAAAATTGAGCTGAGAATTTAGGTATAAGTCTTTGTTTGTACATATTTGTACAATATAAAGTCATTTTCTTATTCATTTTTTCAATTTTGATCTCACAATTTGCCGCGCAAGCCTAATCACAGTGTGTTCAAGTACCTTCATGTTTAATATCATTTATTTTAGTTTTGGCTAAAGTTTCATAAATTTTAAAACTTGTTTTATAATAAATAAATCTTGTAGAATTACATATAAAAAAATTATACTTATACATTGAGTAGTTCAAAAATGACATGAAAGATCAGACTAGGCTTTGTAGTATCTTCTTTGCACATTTTTAAGACTCCTTAGACCCCTTAAAAGGTTAAAAAACCTTTCTTGTGACATGAAAGTAAGTTCTTTTTTTTGCATAAACATCTCCTAATAATCTATTTCATCTCACACTATGACCCTTGTTTACTGATCTATCTAATAAATCTTTTGTTATTAGAAAGATTACTTCGAACAATTCATCATATGAAGAGTCTATTTGCAAAACTCATTTTCCAAATTATAACTAAGAAATGGGGCCCGCAAGTCTATTGGCGAATTTTAACTATCGTAAATTCAATTAGACGTCGTCGCCAAGGAACAGGCCGGACCCTATATTTAAGTTATACTTAGGAGAATGTGAGTTTTGGAATATACCCTTAATGTATGGAAATATATATGTCTAATTTACTTTAAAAGGCGTGGATGCTTTCTATTGTTCTGAACGAACTGGATCCTCCATTTTTCATGGAGGTCACAGTTGTGACGGCTTTTAAAATGAGATCTATTTTTGTTTAAATAGATAGACTATATTTAGTATGAGTAGTATTTAAAATGATTAGTACAATTATTTAGTAGTATTTTAAAATGAGATCTATTTTTGTTTAAATAGATAGACTATATTTAGTATAACTAAAATATAGGGTCTGGCATGTTCTTTGGCGACGACGTCCAATTGAATTTACGATCGTCAAAATTCGCCAATGGACGGGCGGGCCCCATATCTTAGTTATACTTTGGAGAATTAGTTTTGCAAATAGACTCTTCATATGATGAATTGTTCGAAGTAATCTTTCTTTTCCGGATATGTAAATTAGTTGTTTATTTCTGTTAAACAATTGCATTTATATTTCCACGTCAGTTGTTTTTTCACGACTGTATATTTTGTGCATTGATGCAGAAACAAGAATGGTTAGGTGAATTTTTGAAAATACAAGGTGGTTATCAAATAACGTTCGCTATTCGGAGTGGTCTGTAGCTTGAATGAATAATCCGAATGCATCAAAAATTGAGGCATCTACTAATCAAGAAGAGGGGGAAAATAATAGAATCATAAAAAAGACAGAATCGTAAAAAATCATAAAAAAGAATGATCATAAAACACAGACTCCTCTCTTGACCGGGGTCCTATTACAAGGTGTTTTCAATTACGGCCAACACAGCTAATTACGCCTCGTAATTTAGAACCCTGGTCAAGAGACGAGTTTTTTTCCTCGAAATAGAATGGAATCATTTTAAAGAAACTCGTCTCTTAGCATTATATTCGTTTTCTATGAACAAATAATTTAAATGGTTTATGAAACTATATGCTTTTTATAGTATCCTAAATATGTAGAATGTTGTGTTTGTTTTAAAGGTAGAAAAAAGGTGTCCATTAGCATATGGACAGCAAGAGCGGATGAATTTTATCTTTAAACATATATACATTCATAAAATTTAATATTGGTCACAAAAGAAAAATTTGAGATTTTATATAGTCCAGTGAATAAAGGAGTTTTACCATACAAACGGTCCGGTATCGATGATTTTTTTTATATGTTGTGTATGACCCCTAGGTAGTAATAAATGTAAGTTTTCGTCATGTTCGTTTTATTGCTTTTTCCGCCATCTTGAAAAATACGTTCGAAATTTCGCTCATTTTCCAGTTTTTGGCCTATAACTTTTCTCTTGAGCATTTTTAAATCGAACTGTTCGACACAAAGTTGTAGAATTATTTTTTCTTCAAAATTCGTATCAAAAGTGTTTTTCTACGATAAGTACTTAAAGAGCTAAGAAGCAGCAAAAAGAGTGTGAAATCGAGTGTTTCGAAAAAAAGGAAGCGCAGAATGAAGTTGATGTTGTTTGGAAAATAATTGTCAAAAATATATTTTAGGCACTTGACAATCTATTTGTGCCTTTTCAATCCCATTTTTTAGAATCATTGATACATTTATATTAATTATTTGCCCTCAGTTAAACAAAATAGCTTTGACAGAGGAACAGTTATCTCTATATGGAGTACACGGGAAGAACCGGTTGATTTATTTAGAGTCTTTCCGTAATTGTCTCTGCTTGGCGAACATTGGCGACCGGAAACCGGTTTTCCTTATGGTTCTTCATTTGCGGTACAAACGTGACTCGTTCCACTCAACTCTGGTGTGAATTAGGGTTGCCGCGAACGATAAACAAAGCGAGTAACTGGCTTCTTTATACCAGTTTAGGCGATTTCTCTCTATCATCCCCAAAGAGGCTATTAAGGAAAGCCTTGTACGAAATCAATCGGTTCTTCCCGTGTACTCTTCATATGGTTTCCTCATTATTTTCAACGTAGTCCTTGTTTAACTCTACGTTTAAAAAGTGCTTTTTTATTATTACTACTTAAGTATTGCTGGTAAAGCTAAAATGGCTTAGAGGAAAATTTTGACTAACAAAATTCATTAAACAAAGTCTCTTTGCTCGACGAATATTTCTGTATGTTTTCCTTATTATTCTAAACACGAGTTCTTGTTTCACTTTACATTTAAAGAGCGCTATTTTAGTATAACTACTTAACTATTGCTAGTAAAGCAAAAAAGGCAGTCAGAAAGGATAAAAACGACTTTCAAAAATCGGTTAAACAAAATCGCATTGTTTAAAGAGTGGTTTGTATGCTTTCCTTTTTGTTCTAACAAGAATTCTTGTTTAACTCTACGTTTAAAAAGTGCTAATTTAATATAACCACTCAAGCATTGCTGGTGAAGCGAAAATGGCAGTTTTCGAAGAAAATTCTTGAACCCTTGAGGTCAGTAATGTTTGCAAGAATTACAAATAAACATTGCGCTTTTACAAATGGACATATAAAGGTCACATGTGATTATTTAAGTAGCGTATTAGAGGTCAAAATGACATATTCCGGTTAGAAGGTTATTCACAGATGAAGAATCAAATATGCCCTTTATTGTGTGCAATGAGATTTTTTTTGTCACTGTTGGGGATCGTGAGACAGTTAATTTAAATATTATTTATTTTTGTGTTACTTGCTAAAGAAATACTACAATTTTTCTCATAGCAACATATTGTCTTTCGAACAATATTTTAAAATTTTGTTGGACAGATTTTAATCTAACCTACACTCTTAAAACAAAAGAGTGAATTCCACTCCAGTTGGAGAAGTGCATTTTCGACACTGGAAAGGAGTGAATATTATCTCAGACTGAGTTAAAATCACTCGTTTGGAGCGATCCTGTAGGAGGTTGAACACACAAAGGATCCACTCCAAAAGGAGAAGTGCATTTTCCAGACTGGAGGAGTGAAAATCAATCAGATTGAGTTAAAATCGCTCGATCGTTTTAAGAGTGTATTAAGTAGCATTTGTAGGAATATATGATTATATGGTGTTTATTAATGTGCTGACTTTCATCTGTATAACTGCTTGATTAATGGTATACAGGTGTTTTGTTGCCCAGATATGAAAATGATTTTGAGTCAATTTTTTTCACACAATTCATGAAACTATCAAGGATTTTGTTAGATTTGCTTTGATTTTTTTTAATCTCTATTTTCATTTTACATTACAAAAATCGAAAATGAGAAATAAAATAACACATATATTTATAATGTCAGTAATATTTTGAGAAATTAGGATACATCGAAGTAAATAAAGAGGAAAATGTCGAAAATATATTTAATATTTCCATAAAATTCCAAATTTAGTCTCATAGTTTTAAATCAGCGCCATCTGACTGCCGCCGGTTTTAAAGGGTTTAAATGAATCGTGTAACTTCAAAACTCACATTCTCTAAAGTGTAACAAGATATTTGGTCAAGTCAATTCATTGGAGACTTTAGGTCTTTAGGTTGGTATACAGATATTTTCAGGCTTGTGTGCTTGGTCAGAGACTCGCTTATAAACCATCGTCAAGTAAGACAGACACAACACACACTCACACGCAGACACACAATTGGAGACTCCGTCTAATTGAACATAGTATTATCAAGTGTTGCCAACATTTTCATAAATTTTACTTTAAAGAAACCAAAATTTTTAAAAATATAAGATATGCAAAAATCATGAAAATACGAGTACATTGAGAACTTTCATGAATATATCCGTAACCTGGGCACTTGAAAACGTAAAAATATGGGATGATATCCAGGACAACAAAACAAAACTTTTTTTTGTAGAGCTGTGTAATTTTAAATTTGGCATCAGTCGTATTTTAGCCATCTCTTAAACACCGCAGTTACACGTTTGATTCCAGAAGCCATTTGAGCGGGACCTTGATTTTATCAAGGTAACAATTTAACAAGCAGATACCCTAAGCTTCAGCTGAAACTGCCGCTCATGGTCATGGACCCATCTCGTTTGGTTTGTTGGTGTATATTTTTATCAATGTTCGGGATGCATTGTGCATGAGTTAACAATTTACAAATTCCTTACATCTTAAGAACATCTTTAAACCCTTTTCACATATCATTCTTTACATCTTTTTGTTGTAACCATTTTGTGTCAAGGTAATTACAATTTTTTTTTATCAGTTATGGATACTTTAGATTGTAAATCTTTAAGTTTATAAAATACAAATAAGAGTAAGGCAAACCGACAACCATAATACCTTCTATATAAATAAAAGGCAAAGTCCTGACCGACTGACTCACGTATCAACGCCGAGCTCTAACTACTGGAGGTACAGCTACCAAATTTTAGGAAAATACTTTTTTCGTATCGTAATCGTCATTTTAGAAGAGATTTTTTGAAATTCGAACCCAAACGGGTGTAGGAAATCAAAACGTGAGCCGAATGCTGAGCCGAAAATTTCAGCGCGTTCAGCTTGAACAAAAATTAAATATAAACACGTAAAAGCACGTGAGTTTAATTTGTAGGATTGTTATTAGAATATCAGTATTATATTAATTGAATTTAAATCTTTTGAATTTTTGTTTCCGAATTAAATTTCATTGATGTTTACAAATTTTGAGAAATGAAGATATTGCCACAATGTCTCATGGCGATAAAGGCGATAACTTTCTCCTTGCCAAAATAAATTGGGTAAATAGAATTATGCTACGGAGAAGATCCTTTAGCGCATGTAAAGAGTTCCACAAATTATTTGTGAATCCATGTAGAAAACATGTTTAAACCATTAATTTCATTTAGATCAAACAGATTTGAATATTATTCGAGAAAATTTCACAATTTTATCAGAATGGAAAGTGTATTTTGGTTAAATTGTATCAAGAATATTTTGTATGTAAATATTACCTTACAAGAGTTTCCAACTAACGGACCAATCGCGCTTTTCCCCCTGCCTTTTTACTATTTGTTTTTTACCCAAGATAGGTTGGCACAGAGTGTAGATCTGATATGATGATACGATTAAATACAAATAAAGTAAGACGAAGTTCCTGACATCATATCTAGCATCAATATTTTATTTTCTCGATTAATAAGGTTTCTACAATATTCATAAAGTTTATGAAATTAAGAATAAAATAAAACAACGATAACAATTTTCCATTATTTTCTTATCAACCAAAATAGGTTACTTGTGCTAATCGGTGTTTGTTATATGTTTGAAATTTCAAAATATTTGCAATATTAACTCTTACTTTGGATTACAATTTAATTTTCTGTACAAGATTGATTGCTCTCACTTTTAAATTGCAACGATTACAGTTTATTAAAGCACACATTCATCTAGTGAATCTAAATATGTTCAAACTGAAATTTAATTTTCAATATTGCCAATGGTCTGCAGGTTTAATGTGTTTTTTCCCCCGCGCAATTTTACTTGTCGGAAAAAATAAATACACAATAAACATAGAATTAGCTAATTTAAATTTAAAAAACAGAGCTTCAACAATAACAAAAAAAGCAGGATATGAATAAAAATAATGGAAAACTTTCCCCTTAAATTTATAAAGTAATATTTTTAACGATAATAAACCTTTAGCTTTATCTAAACTGAATTATCTAATGATTTATAAATCCCAAATTTTAAAGAGTACATATATGTTTTTATTCCTGATGTTAAAAAAATATCAACAGAGTAACATAGTTAGACATTAGGTTAATGTGCCAAATAAATTAAACTTGTGGTCAGCTTCCGCATCCGAGTTTATTTAGAGATATTGTCCTTCACACTTTTGGATTTTTTTAGTTTTACATTAGTATATTGCTTAATTAATATGTCATTCTTTATAGCTCTTTTAAAAAAGATTTCAATCGTTCCACGAATTTCAATGGTATTACATCACTCGGAACAGTAGTTTTAATTTTGTTTTGTTTGAATTATCGTCGCACTAGAGCTACACGAGGGCTATTGGCAACGGGTGTCGTATTTTAGAACAACAGTCAAGTGACGAGCCAACACCTGAATAGGCACCCAACGCAGCCGCTAAGGGCGACATCGCACGCAACGTTAGGACTTTGAAGGATATTTAACGTGCACTCTCTTACAAGGGATATTATTCGTCGGACGTTTTTGGCTGCACGAGCCGTTTATAGGTCGGCATTTATTTTAGCGATGCCCGGACCCGAACCTGGGACCTTTTGCATGCTAGGCGGGTGCCAAACCGACTGGGCTCCCCAGTCCCCTCCCGCTGGGATGGGAAATATTAGTTTTGGACGGGAAAAACCCAACCCTGCTGAGTGGTAATTGAAATCGTGCATTAATACACGCTTCTATCCTAGTTTTTAGCACTGTGTTATCAGCAGAAAGTGGCTAGTACACTGCTGAAAACAATTAGGGGAGCACTTTTTAATTCCAACTTTAACTTCACTCCCAACTTTTTAATTTTTATCCTATAAATCTGAAATTTGTTAAATAGGTTCACTATGCATTCGAAATGAAATAGTAAAAAACAGGAGAAAAAAATCTTAAGTTTTTAATACCTAAATTTAAAGGGGGGAAATGGAATAATAACTTTTTAATAAATTATAACAATAATTTTTTCAAAACTCTTTTTGTTAAAAATAGTTTAAATATATTTTTAAACATCTAAAAAATGCAAGCATGAAAAATTTAGGGTCAATTTATTTTCTAAAACTGTTTTAAAGTGAAATTTATTTTACCATATTTTTCATATTTTTATTAATATAAAAAAAAAGATTAAATTCTTCAAAATACGTTATTCTTCCATCGAACGATGTATCTAACGATACATAAGTGGCGAATTTAACTTAGTCAGAAAAAAATCACAAGCTGATGATTCCCAAAGGAATTATTGGGAGCGAAAGGGTTTAAAACATGTGCTCCCCTAATTGTTTTGAGCAGTGTATAATGGTTATGCTTGTTTTAAAATTACCCTTAAACAATATACGTTAATTGACTTATTAAGCTCATTTAAAAGATAAAATGTGGTGCGTAATGGGAGTCACGACTGTTCAAAAACGTGTCTTCGCGGCTATTGTTTAAAAGATATTGTTATGATAAGTAGGCAATAATAAATATTGATTTTAATTACCTTTATGAAAGAAAAGAGTTCATCTGGCGGGAACGTCACACAGGATTCATTTAAACCTAAAACAATAAATTTAGGCTTAAAATTTCTACTAAAATTTGTATTTAAATAATTTTAAATGTCAGTTAAGTATCACTATAGTTTTATGCTACAGCAGTTTTGAGATTGATTTGATTAATGCAAAAAAGTTATTTGTATTCCAAAGTGTTCTACTTAGTTTGAAACTAGTTTTTATTTAGTTAAAGTCAAATTGAATCAATCGAAATAAATTTACTCCATCTTATTGTGAATAAAACTAACGACGTCAATACATTCCTTACCAGAGAAATTGAATCGGTGAGTGAAGAAACAACCGTCAGTCACAAATTTCAAATTTTTCAGGAGAGAGAAAAAGCGTAATAACTAATCCTCTACTTCTGCACTCAGCACTCGAAACAAACGTCCTGTATTTACAGAACTATTCAACAGACTAACGCAGTTTTTGCCCTCAACACGCATCTTGCCTTTTTACGCTTATTTTCATTGAAAACGAGTTTCCGGATTTTTTTGACTGAAGTGGTTTCTGCACTCACCGATTCAATTGCTGAAGTAGTAGAATTTGTGTCGACTTCTGATCCACTCTTCGCACAAACATTAAAAATACCGTCACTTTCTAAAACGACCTCGAGATGTGAGGTTCTGTGTGCTTTGGTGTCTTTCTAGGCCCTCATTAACAGCCGTAATGGCTTACGTTTGACTACTTTGACTATTTAATATGAATTAATAAATATCTGGACGTCGTATCTATCTCCTTTTAAAAATTATCGAAATAGGAGAACTACACAAATAGTGTATTCCATTATGAAGTAGATGTTATTATATATACATTGAATAATTATGGTTTATGAAATACAAAATTTTATTCATTGAATGCAATTTACAGTTGTAGTTGCATACAATTATTATGGATTGTTATATACTCAACAAACAATTATGGCAAAACAAAATAAACAACTTTTTTTTTAAAATTATGCTTTAAATAAGGAATATTAATGTAGAATAGGGCAGTATCACGATGAACGTTATTTTTTAAAAAGAAGTTGAACACGCCAATACTTTTTCACACTATATACAGTGTCTAGAAGAGGTGGTGTATCAACCGCAAACCATCAGCTAGTTGGTACATATATATTCTGGCTGGTGTGCTTGATCAGAAACCCGCTCATAAACTTTCGTCAAGTAAGACAGACTCGGAAAGAATTTTTTTTACTGATACATACTTAAGTGATTTGGAGTAAAGTAATTTGTTCTGTTGTAGTCAGATTCCCAAATCATCTATGAAAAAAATAAGTATCTGAAGATGTTTACTTAGAAAATAAGGTAAAAATTCACTGTACGGTCACACTTGGCGAATTTTAATTCCAAAATCTCAGCAAAAGTCGGTATTTTGGCGATTTTTTGACAACCACACTTTAGATAAAAGAACACTTTGAAAAAATTGACTGGCGAGAAAATGGAAGAAAAAAACCCCTGGAATCGTTACCATAATAAAAAAATACCTTTAATCCTCATTGGGCTAACTCGGAGAATCGTTGCCAGAAAAAATTATTTATCGCCAAACGTTAAAAAATCACGCCAAGGGTGACCGTACAGTAAATCTGATTTAAATAACATTTTTTGATATAATTAAGATGTATAGTTGTTAAAAAAAATAGTATTCGTGCCTTGAAACTTGCATTCAGTTATTATTTATTTGTTCATTATCTTTTAACACGAAAATAACCCAATTTTCGTAAACGATACCAAAACACATTTAAAATGTTTATTTTACTGTTAACAAAAAGAAACTGGAATCCGGAAGTTTTTATTCAAATGCAAGTTAAATATATATTTTTTTCTTCTTCAAACACGTTTAATTTGTCAAATAATACAAACTTGAACTTCAGATAACACAACTACCAATTTTCGAACAAAAATATGCAGAAAAAAATGTTTCGAATCGATTTTATTCTCATATTTAAATTCATATTTGTATCTCCCTATTCTAAGGTAGAAGAATAAAATATTCGATTTTGATTTTATGTTATTGTATTTTAAAATGAGACTGATAGCTTTGATATCTGGAACGAGATATTAAGATTTCAATATTTTTTTTTTATCATATCTTATCATATTTATCATCATATATAATATATCTTATTATGGAATTTTTTCTAATATATTCCTTTATTACAAGATATTTTTTTTTTGTATTTCACATGATACAATTAAATTGCTGTTTTTAATTTCAGAACTGTGGATTAACTGTTTCCGGGTTTGTTTATAATATAGTACCCTAAAGCTGTAGTGCATAAAGCGAATGAATTTGTTTTTAATAATATTTGAAATTTTATTTAATAACGGTTTTGCAAACAAATTTAAAGTTATTTAATTTGTTGTTAAATAGAAATAACACTCTAATGTACTTGAGCATATTGATGTAATTATCAATAATTTATTTTTTCCTTTTAGTTACTGTTTATCTAAATTATTTTTTATTTTCATAATACGCATTTTATATGATTTTTTCTTCTTCTTTATTGGCTCGAGAGCCCTTTGTGGGCCAGGGCCTTCTTCAGAATCTTCTTTCATTCTGAATTCTGATCTTGTGTTGGAAGACGACCTCCACACTCTCAAAAATGAATGCTCAAAAACGACTTTTTCAAACAAAATTTTCCTTAATTTTGACGATTCCGTTTTCCGATTCGTTTCCTGAAAGTGAGAAAATTTGAATCTTCATTTTTATGAGGATTTGAATGTCGTCTAATCTAAAGAAATATTTCGTCATTTTTGAGCATGTGAGTACATCAATGAGATTCAGTTTCCTCAAAATCAAGACACAGAATCGTCAAATCACGATCGGAAAAGTGAGGATTCGCGTTTACTCAAAAGTCACGTGATAGTTTGACGAAACAATCCTCAAAATTAACGAAATGAGGCTTGAGGATTCATGAATCGTCAAAAATGAAAGTGTTATTTCTGGGAGTGCAGTTTCGAAACGTCTTAAAATCCTCGTCTATTAACGTCTTAAAATCCTCGTCGACACAGTCAATCCATCGAGTTTGGGTTTGTTTGAATTATCGTCGCACTAGAGCTACACGAGGGCTATTTGCGACGGGCGTCGTATTTCAGAACCACAGTCAAGTGACTGGCCAACACCTGAATCGACACCCAACGCAACCGTTAACGGGCGACATCGTACGCAGCGTTTCAATCCATCGAAGTTTGGGCCTCCCATGATTTACTACCCTTATTTTTCAACCTTGTTTATAACGTTCCGGTTCCTTCAAAACGTAGACATACGCACGACGACGTTAAACAACTAAACAAATCATAAAAGTAAATTTGTTTTTTAATATCTAGAGCCACCAAGAGTTATAATGAGAGAGGCAACAAACCTTTACTTTGAACGTGAATTATAAAAGAAAATCGGCCAGACACAGGAAAGTGTTTTCCCTCGTAACCTTTCAGGTCATTAGCGGACAAAACGTGACATTGCAACAATCAAGACATTTTTCATGGAGTAGGGTAGAAGAAAATTAATTTTAACAAAACTAGTTTTCGTGTTTTTAACAAAAAAGTACCAACTAATTTGGCTGTATTTACTACTAAAATAAAGATTGGATTGCATTTTTTTTTTCAGTTCAAGAATTGGCCCTCTAACTTGTATTTGGATTTTGTTGGATTTGATTTAACTATCAATAGCACACTTATTACACAGTACACGCAATTGCACTCAAGTTTAATTCTTTAAATTATTTATTTAAAATATATAAAAACTAAAAAATAAATCTTTTTATAGATTAAACTTTATTCTTATTTATTCAGTTCAGTGAACCCCATTCATAGTTTTATAAAATATCAATAACTTTCTAACAATTGATACATTCCCCACTTTTTTTTCTTTTAGTTTTTAACTAGACCTCCTAAAGTTATTTCAAATACTACCTGTTTATAAACACCGTCCCTTAAGGGGTCATAGGAGTCTTAAAAATGTGCAAAGAAGGTACTACAAAGTATAGTTTGATCTTTCATGTAACAAAGACTTATACCTAACAAAGACTTATACCTAAATTCTCATCTCAATTTTAATTTGAAATAATTTTTAAAAAATTTAAAATCAAAATTTAAAAATTTTTATTAATTTTTTTAGAAAAAAGTTCTTAAAATAATTTCTAATTAAAATTGAGCTGAGAATTTAGGTATAAGTCGTAGTTTGTACATATTTGTACAATATAAAGTCATTTTCTTGGTCATTTTTTCAATTTTGACCTCACAATTTGCCGCGCAAGCCTAATCCCAATGTGTTCAAATAGCTTTATGTTTAATATCATTTGTTTTAGTTTTGGTAAAGTTTCATAAATTTTAAAATTTGTTTTAGAATAAATAAATCTTGTAGAATTACATATAAAAAAATTATACTTATATATTGAGTAGTTAAAAAATTACATGAAAGATCAAACTATGCTTTGTAGTACCTTCTTTGCATATTTTTAAGACTCCTATGACCCCTTAACCCGCATCAAATAGTCACGCCAGTCAAATCTCCGGGATGATAAAGTAGAAACTTGAAATCTGTAATTTATATCTATTGCTATCTGTTAAACGTGAATGACCAACAATAGGAATACCATAGAATGTCCATCAAAACTGCAGTGGAACATCGGTAGAAAACATCGGTAAAGTAACATCACAAGAAATTGCTGCTAGCAGTTGTCATTTCGTGAGTGATAAATAAACTCGTAGTATTTATAACTTTGTATCATTTGGCATTCAGAAACGTTAGATATTATATTAAAAGTTTTATTGCACTTTCACTTCAACAAGGATTGTTTTGTTAAAGATGTTAGTCAGGCTATGAGAGTTTTTGAAGAAAGAAGTTTTGACAGAAAACGTAATGCTAGATTTAAAAATGGATAAACTTATTCATTTGAGTTTAAGTACTTAAATGTACTAATTTCTGAAGCATTAAAAGAAACAATAATCTGAATTGTACTACAGGCCTGAAGAAAAATCAGAATTGAAGAAACTGAAGAAAAATCAGAACCCCCCCCCCCCCCCCCCCCCAAACCAGTAACAATGCTAGTAGAGCTGCTACAAGGGCAATGTACTCCAGCAAAATTTTCCGGGCTTTAAATTCACTTAAAATATATAATTTGAGATTCACTATTTGTTTAAGCACCGCAGTTAAGTCTGTATAATCGTAAAAAAAATCGAATGTCGCGTCCCGCGAAAGATTCAATTATTGACTAAGATCATCCGGGGGCAAGGGAGCCCAGTCGGTTAGGCACTCACCTAGCATGCGAAAGGGCCCAGGTTCGGGTCCGGGCATCGCCAAAATAACTGCCGATTTATAAACGGTCCGTGCAGCTAAAGATGTCCGACGAATAATACCCAGTGTAAGGGTAGTGCACGCTAAAAAGCCTCCAAAGTCCCAACGTTGAGTACGGTGTCACCCTTAACGTTAGCGTTGGGTGCATACTCAGGTGTCGGCTCGTCACTTGACTGTGGTTCTAAAATACGACGCCCGTCGCCAATAGCCTCCGTGTATCTCTAGTGCAACGATAATTCAAACTACATAAACTTTTACCCATAACTTGTCAACTCATCGGTGTTAAAATTGTTTTACATGATCTCTCATTAACATTATCTCTCTAAATATTACATTGCATAAAAGTTTTCATTTCATTAATACAAAAAGCCTTTCTAAGTAAAAGTACAACAGTTTTCTTTGTATAGTATATAAACATTTTTCGTAAATAATGTCACTACAAGACATTTTTCGACGTTTACTTTCATGCTGTTGCGGAATTAACACACGTCCGCAAAGTGGATTTCTGTTAAGGTAGGCGAATACCAAAAATTCCCCTAAATTCTAAAATTTTTACTGTTACTTTAATCTCTTCCAAATTTGGCATAGTGTTTTCAAATATGCTGAACAATGCTATTAAGGAATTTTTTTATATTTAAACATAAATTTGTTATTTTAAATGGTGTTTTTCAACTAAAAAAGGGGGTTTACGCTAACAAGTCTACCACATTCAATTTTTTTCCTATAAACATTTATTATGTGGTAAATTCTTCGTTTTGAACTGATACGTGCAATGACCCTCTAGAGTTACCAACAAATCACTAGAATATGTTTTATGCACAATTTTATGAATTGATTTGAAACAAGTACTATGTGGCTAATCTTACGACACTGCTGGAAATCTGCGCATGCGCAGATCTCGACTTGATAGCGAAGCGTTTTTGAGAGCAGCCAAATGAAAAATCGCCAAGTTGTTAGTTAGGGTTGTAGTGTAGGTTTAAGTTGTTATTGAATATCAAGCGTTAACCTCGCCGGCCGCTTGCGTTCTTGGATTGTAATAGAATTATTGGATTATAACAGACTGTCAAATTCTAAGCCTATTTTATTATTTGTTCAATTGACGTAAGACTTTATATTAGCAACTGCATTATAACAGACTGTCAATCAGGGATCAACCTGGGTCAAAAAATGCTGTAGCAAAAATGCTAAAATGTAGAAGAAAGCTGTAGCAAAAAGTTTAAGACAAATTAGTTGCTTATAAATCAAAGTCACGCCAATTAAATCACTTGAATTTATAAAGTAATCAATCTTTGTGTAGCAGTTAATTTTGTTTAGCAGTATAACATTGATATTTTTTTATGAATCACGACATGAAAAATTTAAATAATTATATAAAACTATACTACTAAAAGTACTTTTAACTTTTTCATAAATTTTTTTTAATGCGAACATTTACTTTTATTTATGCTGTTGGATTATCTTCCGATTTGTCTATAAACATGTTTTTGCTGTTCATTTGATGTATTAAAATCAAGTTTTTTTGTTTGAAATACCCAAGTTTTGGTCTTTCAATTCATATCCTTATTAACATAGTTCATACATTTGTTATGGGGAAAAATCCAAGCACTTTTCCAGAAAAATTCAAGGACTAGAAATTTACTAGCGGCATAAAATATAAGTCCATTAAAAAAAAAACTAAATATTGTTTAAAATCAGAAACACCAGTATACAGGCGGAAGTAGAATAAAAGGTTCAATTACAAACAAAAAGTATTTTAACATTCAAGGTGATGATCACGACTCACGGACATCATGAACCAGACACTTGATCAGAAAATATGGACTGGTTGTCAGACTTGGTCTGAACCGGAGCTACAAAAGTAACAAGATTCAAGTCGAATTTCTGGTCAAGTGACGAGGTTTTTTTTTTAAGATTTATTAAAAAAAACTTGTCTCTTGACCAGGGTTCTAAATTACGATTCGTAATTGGAAGTGTTGGCCGTAATTAGCCATAATTGGCTACGCCTCGTAATTAGAACCTTGGTCAAGAGGTGAGTTTTTATTGTATGATTCATTTCTTTTTGGAAAAAGAAACTCGTCTCTTGACCAGGGTTCTAAATTACGAGGCGTCGTCAATTAAGGACAACACAGCTAATTACGCCTCGTAATTTAGAACCCTGGTCAAGAGACGAGTTTCTTTTTTTTTTTTTTTCGAAAAAGAATGGAATCATAAAACAGAAAGTCGTCTCTTGACCAAGGTTCTATATAGCGAGGCATAGCCAATTATGGCTAATTACGGCGAACACATCCAATTACGCCTCGTAATTTAGAACCCTGGTCAAGTGACGAGTTCGTATTTTATGATTCCATTCTTTCCCCCTCTTGAATAGTAAGTGTCTCAAAGTTTTTTTGCATTTGGATTATTCATTTAAGGGGTCTAAGGAGTCTTAAAAATGTGCAAAGAAGATACTACAAAGCAAAGTTTGATCTTTCATGTCATTTTTGAACTACTCAATGTATAAGTATAATTTTTTTATGTGTAATTCTACATGATTTATTTATTATAAAACAAGTTTTAAAATTTATGAAACTTTAACCAAAACTAAAATAAATGATATTAAACATGAAGCTATTTGAACACAGTGTGATTAGTCTTGCGCGGCAAATTGTGAGGTCAAAATTGAAAAAATGACCAAGAAAATGACTTTATATTGTACAAATATGTACAAACTAGGACTTATACCTAAATTCTCAGCTCAATTTTAATTAGAAATTATTTTAAGAACTTTTTTCTAAAAAAATTATTAAAATTTAAAAAATTTTGATTTTAAATTATTTTTAAAATAATTTCTAATTAAAATTGAGCTGAAAATTTAGGTATAAGTCTTTGTTTGTATACATTTGTACAATATAAATCCATTTTCTTGGTCATTTTTTCAATTTTGACCTCACAATTTGCCGCGCAAGACTAATCACACTGTGTTCAAATAGCTTCATGTTTAATATCATTTATTTTAGTTTTGGTTAAAGTTTCATAAATTTTAAAACTTTTTTTATAATAAATAAATCTTGTAGAATTACATATAAAAAAATTATACTTATACATTGAGCAGTTCAAACATGACATGAAAGATCAAGTTATTTTTTGTAGTGCCTTCTTTGCACATTTTTAAGACTCCTTAGACCCCTTAAGTTACAGACCACTCCGAATAGCGAGCGTTATTTTATAACCACCCTGTAGATAAACCTTCACTTAAAAGTCTTGTAGATTGATAAATACATAAGATAATTAAATTATGTTTGCTGATTATGACAGAAAACATTTGGGTCTATGAAAATAGCCCCAAACCCCAAAACCGACTTCTTTTCAAAAAATTTAGGTACTCGCCTACCTGAAATAGTATTTTACTTGATTTAATTACTTTATATTGTTAAGCATTTATTAGCTCCTCATTCTAATTAAAGTGCTTATGTGTGCTCATAGGGTTAAGTAAATAAAACACAAAATAACACCGGAAACCGAGGATCCGATTTAATCTCAAACATGTTCATTTTTATTCCCATAACCTTATCAACTTTAGGCAACATAAAGCCAACGTGGCAAACCTTTTTCACTTTCATTATCCGTCTGTGCATGCGCAGTGTTTTGCCGTAAGAGCATTGAATTTCCGGCAGATGCTGAGCATGCGCAGATTGTGCCGTAAGGGCAATGGGATTACGGCATTACCGTAAGAGAAGCCCGAATTAAACAATTTTTTTTTCGATTGACTTGCACTTTGATATTTTAAAAAAAAAAAACTACTGTTTTTACACCAGATGTTAGAGGCTTATGGCACAGATGTATATTGAAATATCATCTGTAAAAAATTTCAGGTAAATTAATGTAAAACTTTTTATGCTAGAACTGTTGGCGCAAACCCCTTTTTTTAGTTGAAAAACACTGTTTAAAATAAATAAATTATATTTAAATAAAAAAAATTGCCGAAATAGCATTGTTCATTATATTTGAAATCACTATGCCAAATTTGGAAAAGATTAAAGTAATAGTAAAATTTTTAGAATTTTAGGTATTCGCCTACCTTAAACCTTATTTAACAATCAATAGTGTAGTTGAGGTTTATGTTCTTTAGTCTTTTTGCTAGTGCAAAATAATGAAAAGCAGAAATGTAGGTTAAATATCATATTATATACAAGTAACATTCAATAAATAACGGATTTCACTTGTCACTTCCATAAAATTTACAATAACTTTTATAACATTATTAAAATATATTTTATAAATGTTCTTACAGTTATTGTTACACTTCAATTTAAAGAAACCATCAAACACGTTTTACAATCTATCATAACCATAAAACCATTCTTCGTACCCAATATCATATTCAAATTATTCAACGCAAAAAATCTAAGCGAAAACAACTCGGTCGTATACAGGTAAACTGCAGTAGCAAGCCTAATGACCTGCAACATTGTTGCAAGCACTAAATTACTAGAATCCATAAGAAAACAAACTGTAAAAGAATAGTTATTTCACAGCGAAAACGGTCCAACTCATTGTTGCGATTACTGCAGTTTACGCGACCACAGTAGAACACCATAACAAAACGCAAACCAGACAACACAAAAGAGTTATGCTCTCAGAACAATAGAGCCATTAAACAAAGGAATTCATTAAAAAGAAAAGTACAAATGGCCATATTTATATCACCTTTCAAACACACTTGCAAACCTGTAAATCAGTCTGAGGCGAGAATGGAGGATAGGGTTTTTCTGAGTATTTTAAATAGAGAGTAGTTAATATTTTAAAAGCTATTTATATACCATTTATAACTAAAATGTTGGCCTCTCCGTAGCCGAGTGGTTAAGGCGTGAGCCTCACGATCCAACCTTCTCAGGTTCGAATCCCACTTACTACCAGTCATCCTATAAATCGGATATCTGTACTGGAAAGAGTAGAAAAAATCCAACTCGTGACGGATAGGCCCGAGTACACTGGGACAGACGTGCTCGTTAAATCTGTGGAGTCCAAAGTCCCGACGGCGTCAGCGTACGATGTCGCTCGAAGTTTCCGTTGGGTGCCCGCTCAGGTGTCGATCTCGTCACTTGACCAGGGTTCTAAATTACGAGACGTTATTGGCTGTGTCAAAGCTCCTGACGGAGGCTAGAAATAGGCAGCCGGAAACGATTACACTACATTACTAAAATGTTTTTTTTCTATTCTGTTTTTAGGTTAGGTTTGAATTATCGCCGCAATAGAGCTACACGAGGGCTACTATTGGCGTCGTATTTTAGAAACACAGTCAAGTGACGAGCCGGCACCTGAATAGGCACCCAACGCACGTTGAAGTCGACATCGTACGCAGCGTTAGGACTTTGAAGGATATTTAACGTGTACTCCCTTGCACGGGACATTTTGTAGACGTTATTCGTCGGACATTTTTGGCAGCACGGGCTGTTTATGGGTCGTTAGTTATTTTGGCGATGCCCGTACCCGAACCTGGGACCTTTTGCATGTTAGGCCAGTGCCTAACCTACTGGGGCTCCCCAGCACCGCAGAACACCATAACAAAGCACAAACCAGACAATATAAAAGAGTTATGCTCTCAGAACAATCGAGCCATTAAACAAAGGAAAAAAAAGTACAAATGGCCATATTTAATTCACCCGTCGACCATTTACATCGATGTGCAATAATACTAAAAAACACCCAGAAGACACTTGCAAACCTGTAAATCAGTCTAAGGCGTAAATGGAGGATAATAAGGTTTTTCTTACACTCCATGCCAACCTAACTTGGGTAAAAACAAAGAGTGAAAACAAAGAGTGAAAAAGCAGAAGGAAAACCGAGGTTGGTCCATTAGTTGGAAACTATTGTAAGGTAATATTTGCATACAAAATGATCCGAATTCAATTTAGCCAAAATACACTTTTCATTCTGATAGAATTGCCAAATTTTCTCAAATAATCTTCAAATCTGTTAGAACTTAAATGGAATTAATGTTTTAAAATGTTTTCTGGATGGATTCACAAATAATTTATGGAACTCTTTACATCCGCGGAATGATCTTTTTCGCAGCATATTTCTATTTACCCTACTTTTGTTGGCAAGGAGTGTACTATTTTATAGAGAGTAGTTAATAGTTTAAAGTTATTTATATACCATTTACAACAAAAACTTTTTTCTGTTTTGTTTTAATGAAGAAAAATTGTAAAGAACAAATAACTAACTTTATGTAAAGATATGGAAGCATAATACATATTTAGAAGTAACTTTTCACAAAATTGTACGATTTTTTTTTCTTCAAAATTTGATTTAAAATTACGAGAAGACTAAGTATCTATTTTAAATATTCGGAAGTTTTTACAATTAATCTAAAATGAATAGTGATAAGGGTTTTTATTATTAAAAAAACCCCATTAAAATGGACATTATCATTCTTCACCGACTTTAACCGATTTTTTTTCACCATTTGTTTCATGAATTGGAAGTGTGGTATATATAGAGCAATTGTTTGAAGCCAATTAAGAGTAGACTTGAGATTCAAAAAAGTCTCTGAAAAAAAGTTTCAAAAAAGGGGTCTCAAACAAACCCACCAGGACAGATTTCAAGCCATTAACAAATAACAATATCTTTAGCATTCCCAACCAATAGCCTCGAAACATATAGAAAATGAAAGGGAGATAACAGGAACGCTGCAGTGCGACGTATTTCAAAGACGACCAACCACACTCTTTAATACGTTGATTTCTTGAATCCAAAGGGTTTTTGACAACGAATGTGAGGGAAAACCGTGTTTCATACCCCTTCAGACGTGTACAAAATCATTTGCTATTTTAAACATATCTGGCCGCTAATTTTAGTGTGAAATACAGGGTGTCCGTAAAAGAATGTACGAGTTTTAATGGTATATTACTGAAGTTTATTCTATACTAAACATAAAAAATCCTAGATGAAATTGAAGGAAAACTAACCTAGTTTTTCCTATGTCCTATGAATGCTTAACGTTTGCACTTTTAGTGATACGGCACACATCCAAACGAAAATGCAAAAAAAGGATTCGATGAGAAGGCTATACCTTTCAATATATACTTCAAAAAGGGTACACGATATTTACTAACTAATCCGCCATAACAAAATTAATCCCCTCTCCAGCATCATCAGCCAAATAAATAAAAAATCGCCAACCATAAAACTGACCTTTCCCCTTGGCAGGGTCAACCAGCGGAAAGGGAAGTTCGGCCTGTTGAAACAAAACGACCGGTAATTACTACCTGTATTTTGAGGGGAACCATAGAGTTTAGAAGAAGAAGCAGATGCTTTCGGACAAAAAAAAAATACAGAAAAGGGTTTGTCAATTGAAGCCATTAATAACCCCGTATTAAGCCCAAACATACCGTACCTTCAAGTATTTCAAACAACATACCTTCAAGTATTTGGAGCTACAGAGGAGTTAGTATGGTACGTGTCAACGTCTTGATCTGTGGCCCTTTACCGGCCGCTTTGGAAGTAGCCCCGTAGCATGGAGTAAGAACAGAACTATTTTAGACTCTCAACGAGAAAGACCAAATTTAGAGGTGTGGTCCAAATGGACGTGTTGTCGTCGAAAATGAAAGAGACCCCGTTTATTTGATTAATAATCCTAAAGTGTTTTAATAAAAAATTAAAGCATCGAAATTATTTTGTTCAATAAAACTACCTTCGTTTCAAAGTCGGAGTATTTTATGTGTTCGAGTGTTCCTTGAGTATTCATGTTCTTGTATGTCGTTACAATGGGCTTACTGCCATCGACTAGAGGATTTCTGACTCTCTAACCCTTTCGCTACCAAGGGTTTTTGCTTCCTCGTAATATTTGATAGGAATAATATTATCGAATCCTTAGTTGTTCGGGCGTTTTGGGGTGCTTCAGTAACGAAAGGGCTAAGTCTCGAATAGTAAATACAACGTATTTTTCTTAAATGGAAGGGAATTAGGTGTAAGTTTAGTTCGCACTACAGCCTACAACTGCACAAACAGTCATTTTTTGATTTTTAATCAAACTTTTGAAAATAATAAAACTATGCGTTTCAGCATGAACTGATATTGAATGATCAGTTTGTTTGGGTTTACTAAGGTTGCTTGGCGACTTTCTGATTGGCTTCCCTTGTTTTCTCGCCAAGCGTCTCTACCTTAATTCTTACCTCTATGGAGAGGGGAACGGTTAGAGGGTTGAAATGTCGAGATGCCATAAAACAATAAATGGATATTTTGGTTAGTGTGTGAATGGGGGAGAATTGAATGCTGTAGACTTCCGGGTCTGGTATGGGTTCATTGGGACGATTAGATAGAAAAGCCAAGTTTATGGTGAGGTAATTATGTGGTTATCATTAGGTAAGCTCTTGAATTTTATATTTGTTATTAGTAATGATCCTGGGAACCAGACCCAATGACAGAAGTTTGAGAAATAACGTTTTACCCTTAACCTCTGCGTTCTAGAGGTATAATTGACCCTCTGCCTCTGGACCACTTCATTTCGGAATTTTTCTTTGAACTAACTTTTCTTCCAGAAATTAAGGATGTCCAAATTTTACAAATGTATTCATTACGAATCAACTTACTTATTAATTTCATTTAAAAAATTACGTACCAAGAACGTCGAGCAGATTTTGATGAACTTGCTAAAACTAAGTTCAGAGTGTCCAAAAAGAAAGTAGAAGTTTCAAAATGTAATAGAACCAGATGTAATCATTCGACAGTTGTATTTGAAGTTGACGAATAAAGAATAACTCTAACAGTTTCAAATAAGCGCATGAGCTTGTACCGCTTCTTGGTTTTCACAGTTGCACAGACGGTTGCTTCCATTACTTCGACAGTAGCTGCAGACAGTATGGAAAGAATTGCATTTTCGTTTGGATGTGTTCCGTATTACCAAAGGCTCACACATTGAGCACTTGTAGTTAAAACTAGGCAAGTTTCCCCTCAATTTCATGTATGATTTGTTATATTTAGAATAAAATAAACTACTGTAATATACCAATACAACTCGGACATTCTTTTACGGACACCCTGTATTTTCAGCGGTATCTTTATACGACAGTTTGGAATATTAAAACAAAAGTTAGAATGGGCGTTTATTCACAACAAACTGACAAAGTTTGTTTATTCATTGCGCACAAACTATGTGTATTTTACTTCTCAAAACCTCACTAATTTGACGTGACCCTCATCAAAAGATAAACGTTATATTTCCTTTTCAAAACAAATAGCAAAACGTACTTCTAAATATATAACTCTAATTGCGGAAATAGGAAGGATTTAAAGAATGGTTAAAGCATTTTTGAAATGTATATTCAACTTGCTTTCAAATACGATTACTCAAAAGAGTTAAAAATGACAAAAAAATTTAATTAAAAGGCATTGAATCTTCTTATTATTTGTGTTTTCGACGATATTTTTTAGATGGTTATGTTATCTAATTTCAGATACAACCATACAGAGTATAATTAAAGCTCCAATTTTTTAGAAATTCTTGTTAATTTAATATACATATATCGATAAATATCTTTCAGTATTTGTTCAGACAGTAGTGTAGAACTGTTAATAATAAGATATTTTTTTTCTTATTAAGAAACACGCCGATTCAAAACGATGACTTTCGACATGGTTTCAAGATACTTAACATACATAAATGCGTAAAGTATTTCACTACATTATTGTACCAGAGGAATAATGGTAATTTTTTTTATTGTAAAACGTTATATGCCACCGTAATAAGAATGTAAATGGCTAATAAAGAATCTTGATTAATAATAAAGAAATTAGTGACTAATAGATGTTTGGGAACTACGTAAAAGAACTTTCATAATATAAAGAACCATCTAAAGTTTCATTACTTTTTAACAATTCAACCTTATGCAATTACATTGTTTGTTGTTGTTGCTGTTGAACAAGTTTCAACAATCACCATAACAACTAATTAATTTTTTCGCTACTATGACCTAATTTCGCACTCTCCTGTGAATATTAATAACTAATTTTCCATGGATTGTAACATTGGGTAACTTCAAAGATTATAAAACAAAGCATAGACAATCAAAACCATTCACAAGAAAAACGTTAAAGTATTTGATCCTAAGTCAAATGTTAATAAGATCAAATGTTAAGAGATTGAAATATTAACCTAAAAATCTTACGAACATTAATTTACCAAACAACATGCAACATTGTAACAACAAAAAATTATTTTTGTAACTTGGTGTTGTCGATTAGATTAAATAACTAATTCGCTAAATTACTCAAATGACATTGATTATTATGACGAAAATTGATCTTTTCTTCGTAATAATCAAAGACCAAGAAGACTTTTACGATGAGAAAATTTCGTCCAAAAACTGAAATCGCAATTAAACTTGCGTTCCCAACAAAAGCAGTTTCCTTCTTCGAATATTTTCTCACAGTTTCTTCTCGACCCTGCTATGAAAAAAACTAATAAACAGAAGTTCATGCTTTGGAAAAATGGCTGGGTCGCAGAGAGCACAGTGGGAGTAAAATCGCTATTTTTTCTGTTTCTACAGTCAATCATAATTTTAATAGTTTTTTCCGAATTTCAGACGCAAAAGAAATTTACTTTTTTATACTTGGATTCTGAGTATGTTGGTTGGTGGTAGA
The DNA here is from genome assembly GCA_023701765.1 of Hylyphantes graminicola. Lineage (NCBI taxonomy): Eukaryota > Metazoa > Arthropoda > Arachnida > Araneae > Linyphiidae > Hylyphantes > Hylyphantes graminicola. The sequence continues at coordinate 17,639,150 of CM043121.1, read as the reverse complement.
CATATATTTTTAGGTTTGTGTGCTTGGTCAGAGACCCGCTTATAAAACTTCGTCAAGTAAGACAGACACAACAGACACATACGCGACGGATGCTGCCATATATCGCGCGCCACCTCCACAATTTAGACATGTCCCTAAAGAAGAAGGAAATAGTCTCCAGGGACCTGTACCCGTGGGAAATTGAGCAATGACCGCCCACAGGACTTTCGGAAACACAGATTGAACGAGCACGTACTCCGCATATACTCGGCGGGTCTTCAGTGTTACCGGGACTCGATCGCGGGACCTTCCGATCCTGAGACCGAGATCTTAACTACTAGGCTCTGTATTTGTCTCTTCAATAACATTTATTTTCTCATGAATTGCTTGTAAAATAAACATCACAAATGAGAACCAATATGTTTGATGCAAGTCGACCAAACTATTTTCACTTCAGACTTGACGTTGTATGTTAAATATTATATCTCGATGTACAGATGATGCGAGTAATATTGGCACACATGTTTGCTTATATAGCGTAAAATTTTGTAAAAACGATCAAAATATTTTTTTAAAAAAGGTTAAATAAAAGATTACATTTAATTTAAAATAAAATATTCAAATATTTAAGTGAAAATAAGTTTAGACTATTTGTCAGATGTAGATGAAATCAAGATTAGTTTGTAGATTTGTTGTAGAGGAAATCAAATTCTTTCTTAAGCCTTGATCCAGTGAAGTGATAACAGAGGACCAATCACAACACCGATCAAAGGAAGTTAGGAATGAAAGACACACTGCTCAAAACAATTAGGGGAGCACTTTTAGTACTTTTGTTTACCCTTTTATTTTCAAAATCTAAGATTTGTGAAATCGATTCATTATGCATCCAGAATGGAATGGTAAAAAGAAACAGGAAAAAAATAATAAAAAATTCTTAACATTTAAGGGGGCGAAATATTGGAATCATAAATTTTGAATAAACTATTAAAATAATTTTCTAAAACTTTATTTGTTAAAAAAAGATATGAAATCAATTTTTTAAACATCTAAGAATGTAAGAGTGAAGAATTTAGGGTCAATTTATTTCCTAAAATGTTTTGGGAGGGAATTTTATTTCACCATGTTTTTCATACTTTCATTTAATTAAAACAATTAATTAAATGAAATTAATGACATTTAATTCTTCAAAAGACATTATTCTTTCATCTAATGATAAATTAGTGCGAACTCAACTCAGTGAGAAAAAAATCGGAAGCTGATGATACGAAATGGAATCATTGGAAGTGAAAGATTTCAAACCATGCGTTCCCCTAATTGTTGGGAGCAGTGAAGAATGAATTTCGTCCAAACACTAAACAATTCAATAACATTTATTCTGCCATTTTTTCTTCAGTTTTCAAAACCCAAACAATCTTTGTAGCTTGTTTGTACCGAGTCATTTGAAGAGAAGAATAAACCATTTCTTTTCGAACAAAAAAGCCATTTTTAAAAGGGCGAGAAAGAGAAAAAGGTCATGTCCAGTTTGTTATCATTCTTTCGGTTTTGTTTGTGAATTCTTTCGATGTCGGCCATTTATTGCTTCAAAGGTGACGCGTTGGGGTTATTGAGTGAAAAGTTTGAAGTTTATTGCGGAAGATAAATCTTGAGCTTGGAAGTGGCATTGTGATTGAGTCTTCATGTCAGTATTCTTTGTTTTACGAATGGTGTTAGCTGTTTTAGTTTCGCATTAGAGATCCAATAAGTGGATATTAAAATATCCAACATTTCATTAAACTTCTAATGCAGTAGAGTCCCGTGTACCCGAATCATAGAATTGGGCAAGTTTGACCCATCCTTTTATCCTTTAACACTACCGACCGGCAATCGATTAATCACTTTTGATTTTTCTGTTAAATTTGGTAGGCCGTGTTCAGTCTACTCTTTGTACAGATTTTATTAAATTTCGTTACCCTACAATAACACGAAGCCTATAATTTTACCAGAGTTTAAGAAAAACGCATATATTCCGCGTGTAAGTCTAGGCCGAAATCGAGCCAGTTTAGTTTGGTTTAGTTTTGAATCATCGTCGCACGAGTTACACGAGGGCTATTGTCATTGAGGAACCGAGCCGGTGCATAGTGGTGTATGTTCGAACCGCTACCGGTCGGTAAAGTGTTAAGTGGGTTGATAAATTGGGTATCAAACATGTTTGTTAACAAAACACCGGGGCTTCCGCGTTAGGCTGACCACTTTACCGGTACGAGAGCTAGGTCACGAGAGCTGAAATGGGCACGGCAGGCCTTGGCCCACTAATGGGCTGTTGTGCCGGGGAGTTTAATTTCAACTTAACTTTGGCGCTGGTGCTTCGCCTTTCACTATAACCTTTTGCGACCTGGGCATCCCCATTTGGAAAAATTCTTTTAAAACCTCCCCACAAACAATTAACACTTTAGTTAGTCCCGAAATTGACCTGGTCTGATTTAAGAAGATCCATATATCAGTTTTCAGCCTTTGATTACATTTATCAGTCATTTATTTCTATAAAAAAATGAAGTTGTGCGAGGGTCAATGTGAAATTATAGTTCTTAAAAAAATTATTTTACATTTTTTTCAAATTTTTCAAAAAGTTCTTTTAGTAGTTAATTTTCAATGCATTTTGCATTAAAAACAATGTTAAAATAATCTGTTAGCTACAAAAAAGTGATGCGGAATTTTTTGTTGCATTTTTGCACAAATATGTGTATTTGTAGAGTTTAAGGAGTGTCCCTAAGTAGCTATTAAACATATTTCAACATTCAAATTTCTTTGAAATACAAATTTTTTGCATATAGTTGTATGAATAGTATGTTTTAGATTAAGAATATAAGTGTAGGATTCTGCTTGGGTCTTAAGATGATAGGGTATGCGGAACCCAAATAACGGGTGGCGCCTCACGTACTGAAAGCTAGATCGAGCCTTGTCCATTTTAGACGTTAAAAATAACCCATAAACATAATCACCCCAAATAACCATTTGTTTTATTTACAATCATTACATTCTACAATATAATGATTTCCTTAAATAAAATAAATGCATGCAGTAGATAAATTAATAACTTTCCCACCAAATCAAATTTCAATGAAACCATCCCTCCACTCTTGGAAACACAAAAAACAATGGCCAAGTTATGATGGATGCATTCGCTCAACCTTATAAAGAACTGTAACAATCTTATACAGGATGCATGGCCTAATTAAGGGTTAAAACTCATGGCGGGGCAGTATCAATGCATCTTGGCCGTAGTAGATACATAGTTGATGGCTATGTTCATGTTTGATATAGAAAGTTGAAACATTAATTTCGTTTTATCATGCATCTATAAATATAACTGATTTTTTCTCTTTAAAAATTATGGATTTAAATTGTTATAGATTTGATTTCGGTATTATAGAAATGTAAATCCTGAGATTAAAAAAAAATTATGCGGCAAAAGATTGATAAGTTGTTCTTTAGGCCAAGGGCTAGTCAAAATACAGAAGATCTTTTTATCAAAATAACACGAATATCAAGATAAAATGCCTTGACTGGTTACATATGCTAAACAAAAAAAATCAAACTATTAAATTGTAATCGACAAGCATTACTCTTAAAATGAAAAAAAATTAATTAATTTAATATTTATTTAAATAATAAATTGATAATTACTGAAGCATTTTAATTTTAATTGTTTTTTTAAACTCATTAAGGAGTATTAATATTGTGCGGTGACAAACGTAATTGCTTGTAATTTTCATATGTAATCTTTTTTTTAACAATTATAAAAAATAATTGCTTGTAATTTTTCTGCATTGCTAATGCAATGTTTCTGCAAATTCGACTTTAAAGGGCCAGCTATATTTCATTTATCCTCCAAACTCATGCACCCGTTCGTTCCCGGCTGCAATAGAACGGTCATCAGCGGTTCAAAATCGGGCTTTCTCCGTTGCTTGGTAATAGTTTTTTTTTTAAATTTAGTTTGAATTATCGTAGCTCTACACTCTTAAAACGAACGAGCGATTTTAACTCAGTCTGAGTATTTTTCACTCCTCCAGTCTGGAAAATGCACTTTTCCTCTTGGAGTGGATCCTTTGTGTGTTAAACCTCCGACAGGATCATTCCAAACGAGTGATTTTAACTCAGTCTGATTTAATATTCACTCCTTTCCAGTGTCGAAAATGCACTTCTCTTACTGGAGTGGATTTCACTCGTTTGTTTTAAGATTGTAGAGCTACACGATAGCTATTGACCAAGGGCGTCGTATTTTTAGAAGTGCTGTCAAGTGACGAGCCGACACCTGAGTCCAACGCAACCGTTATGGGCAAGATTTCAACAACGTTACAGCAACGTTAGGACTTTGGAGCATATTTAACGTGCATTTCCTCTACACGGGATATTAGTTGTCGGACATTTTGACTGCATGGGCCGTTTATAGGTTATTTTGGCGATGCCCGAAACCGAACCTGGGCTGGGACCTTCCGCATGCTATGCAAATGCCCAACCGATTGGGATCCCCAGTGTTGTTTTTTTCTTTCAAACTAGTTTTTGAAACTTATGTTTTCTCAATAAACTTAAATTTTCTTTTTGAAAATTAAATCTACAACCATCCTAAGATGGTTATATATTGGCGACTTTCCTGACAGAGATAAATACTTGATTTGACGAAAACATTTCTCGGATTGCACTGCACATAACACTTAATAAGTGTTGTTCTATTATTTATTTCGATGAAAGTATAAATTGCTTTTCAAATTACCAAATATCATTAAATTGTTATTTACCAACTCCTAAAAATAGTATCTGAATATAACAATCATTATAAGAAATCACTACTTTAATCGATTGAAGTAATATAGATTCGATAGCATGTAACCTATTATCTCATAAAAACATGAGATAAGAAATACAATGCAAAGAATAAATCACTAAACTAATTCTTACTTTTTATTTCAATTCCTTACATTAAGTTATTCAAGATGGCAATCATTTACTAATGTCCATTTGGTAACTTACGTTACAAATTGTATGTTACAAGAGTAGTGCAATTATTTATGTATAAACAGATATAATTATATAAGATTTGATCTCAAAGGTTTGGCCATTCAATGGATATTGTTGACTGGATTTTTACTCTAAATTAACTAATATAAGGAAATGAAAGAATTGCGATGAGGTCAAAAACCTGTGTGTTTTCTAAATGTTTTGAAGGGTGCTAATTCTAAAAAAGCGGTTTTAAAACATTGGTCCATCACAGTATGACAAAAAAAAAACCACGCTATAGCTCGATGAACGAAGCTACGAACTTCAAGTGTGGTATAAGAGTGCTTACACTTCTTTGCCAACCTAAGTTGGGTAAATAGAAATATGCTATGGAGGAGATCCTTCCGCGGATGTAAAGAGTTCCAAAACTTATTTGTGAATCCATCCAGAAAGCATGTTTAAAACATTTATTTTCATTTAAGGTCTAACAGATTTGAATATTATTTGAGAAAATGTTGCAATTTTATTACAAAGAAAAGTGTATTTTGGTTAAATTGTATTTAGATCATTTTGTAAGTAAATATTACCTTACAAGAGTTTCCAACTAACGGACAAATCGCGCTTTCCCCCCTGACTTTTTACTATTTGTTTTTACCCAAGTTAGGCTGGCACGGAGTGTAGTAAGTGTCAAACGTCAAAATGAGGTTTTGGAGAAAATCACGCAATGCTCAAATGATTGCTGCCATAGATTTTTCATGTTTTAAAGTTACTGAAATTACCTTTTGATTCTATATAATTAGATTTAATTTTTGATGTATTGATTGGTAATTCTGTTAAAGTCATAAAGTGTGACACACCACTAATTTCCACTTCTCTTTGCAAATAAGGCTATAAAAAAAGCATTCACAACCCAACAATTCCAAATAACCTTACATTAAATGTATTTAATAAAAGTAGGTTTGTAACAGAATCTGTCACCCAACCCGCTTCCACACAACATTTTGTGCTCAACAGGAAAAAAGTTGCCAAACGCAATATTATTTCTATTAGAAACATTTACACGCTAAATTTAGCTAGTTGCATTTACTTTATTTCAAAATTCAATAATTATTTCTTCGATAATTATTACAACTTTTACAAAAATTAATTTGTATTTCAAAGAATAAACAAGTAATATTCTTCTCTTTTAAAAAGAACCAAAACAATGAATCCGTTAGTGAAATATGTTTGACGTCATTTCAAACTGACTGATGTGCAAAAATAAAGTCTTAATTTATTATTTAAAAGAATTAAAGTTTCTGGAGTGATTGTTGCGAATAGAATGTTATTTCATTCCAATAAAAATAGCTTCTTATGCTTTTTAAATTAGGATTACATATCGCAGTTTTTTTAAACATAATTACAGTACTTTGAATTCGAATTTTTGTCTGATATTTGCAATGTCTTCTGATTTCGACGCGCTAAATTTGTTGACGTATCGCACTTAACTGTAGCATTTGTAGTTTGGGCTATGAAAGTGGGTGACAGACGGACAGGCAGACAAACTGAACGATTATAACACCATCCACTTTTTACGTTATAAACGTAGTGTGGACGCTAAAAATCATATATAACTAAGAATTCATCTCACATAGCAAATAAGTTTAACGAATTTTTCTATGAATTTAAGATCCTTTATAAAAGTCATTTACATAGATTTGGATTTTGAGGCCGCCTTATATCTACATATATTAATAATTTTCACCATGTACTTAAGGGTTCGGCTGTTTATTACTAGACAAATGACAGTGATTGCGCCCTCTAGTAGGGAAGAGTGTAGGCTTTATACCCCATTACCCCGCTCGCCAGAAGAGACAGTCACAAAAACACAAAGAAGGACTCCACAAACACATAGACAAATAACAACATTTATTGACAAACACAAACATCCATGTCATGACCGGGATTCGAACCCGAGCCCAGCAGCTCCAAATTCTAACACTCTAGCCATTGCGCCAGCGGGCCTGCTGTTTATTACTTTCTATCATAAAAAATTACCTGCTATTATCTAAACATTAATAGACAAACTGTTTTATGGGAAAAAATAAGAGGTCACCCTTAATACCACTAAAATTTAAATATCTTTTTCATTTGAAAGCCATACTGCGTTATCTATATACGTCATAAATGCCATACAAAACCTTGGGATCCACAAACTGGGTGAACAGAAAACTCCCCCTCAAAACCGGTACATTGTTTGAAAGAGTTGTAACTTACATTTTTGCAATAGTTTTGTACTTCTGCCAGTATAATAAATAGTTTTGTATTCAATTAGGTACACTACATTATTGACCACTCGATATTTGATTTTATCAATACTCCAAAAGGAATCAACGTTTTATGTTAATTTGGAAATTGTATTATTCTGAATTAAACAATGGCTTTCTCATTTAAAATAATGGTTGCTAAAAGTGAAAAACTATTAATTTGTAACTTCCAACAATTAATTAAAGAAATGTGTGATCATTTATTAGAATCTGTTAAATTAATGAATAAATTTTACATTCAAATTTTATAGTCTCGTGTTTCAGTCCTATATATACCTACCAATTAAAAAAAAATACAATATCTTCCGAATCATTGTTTTAACATGCAAGCCATTTTTTTACAAAGTTTTAAAGCAGTAATAGCTACAAAACAAATGGAAATTGATGGGGAAATATCATTCAGCAATTAAATTACGAAGTATTGAGTTTTCTTTTCCTTTAGTTAAATAACCAGTTTAACACCAGATGATGTTTTTCCTTACAATTTCGATCTTTTTACTAATTCTGACGAGTATTTTAATTTCAAAAGCATTGCATTAGGCCAATGTAACAAACTATACCTATACTAAACACGTCATTTAGTAATAATTAAACTTATTTTTCTTATAAATACCTTCGAAACCAGAAAAATGCTAGTTACAACCTCAACAAACTAGCAAATAGAGATCCCACCTCCCGATACGGCTCTGATTTTTACCGAAACCCAAAACTAGGACTAGGAGTTTTTAAGAGGCGGGTGACTTCATAAAAAGATAATTATATGGTTTTTTATGAAGTTTCTTTTATAATATTCCACTTCATCGCGTTATACTGACCACTTTAGATCTCCCATTTAGATCTGATACTTATGATTGATAGATTCCTGAATGTAAATTAACCTACACGAGCCGGTACGGGACATATTAAGTTTGTTGAAGCGAAATGCAGGAATTGGTGCTTGTTTGAAACGTGGAACGTGTTCTTTTTATGGAAGAGTTTTCATAGTATTATTCGTATTTCATCGTTTTATACTTTGTGTTATTCGTATATTATCTTTATATTCATAGTCTTATTCGTAATCATCGTTTTATTCATAGTCTTATTCGTATATATCATCGTTTTGTTCATAGTATTATTCGTATATCATCGTTTTATTCATAGTATTAGTCGTATAACATCGTTTTATTCACAGTCTCTTCGTATATAACCGTCATTTTTGTTCATTTTCTCTTTGGTGTATTTTTGTTTCTTATATCTAATGTATTAGTTTAGCCAGTTCTTTAAATGATATTTCTAGTACTGACAGTACCTTCGGCACACTTCATAACTTTTTACAAATCAAGAAAAACGAATCTACATGCGAATTTTAAGCACTTTTCAATAATTATTTAGGTATATGAAGACAAGTATTTTTAATAATAATTTGTAATCATTGCGTTGAGTTTTATAGACTTAAATATTTTATGTCAATTTAAAACTTCTGGGCATGGTTAGAGTCCGTTAAGGTAATTTTTGAACAAGCATGAAAACTTAAAGGAACATACCTTTGATCGAATTTGTTGTTGTGTTACGGAATTAAATTGTAATATATTTAGACGTCTAAGCATAAAAAATAATTTTTAGTTAAGTTTAATTATATTTTAATTTTATATTTCATCCATTTTATTCCGCAATTGTAGAATGATATCGCAGTGATGCTGAATAACATTAATGAGTGCCGTTTAAGTTACTAAAAAAATAATAACAAAACGTAAATTTAATAACGGTAAAATTATCTTATTTTTAAAAAAGTTTAATGAACAAATATTTTCACAGAAAGTAAAAAAAAATATATTATAAAAGGAAAACTACACATTTCTAATTAGAAATTCTCAAATATTTACAATTCAGACATTGCAGATTTTGAATGTTAAACTTTTCTTATATTTAGTTTCAAATTTATTTTTTCCTTTATATTAAGTTAAAAAATGTCTAATATTTAGTTTAAACTTGTATTTTTATAATCATTCAAAATAAATTCATTCAAAAATTGGTAAACAAAATACTTTTGGTCATATTTTTGAAAATGTGAAGTTCCCACAAGGAAATTAATACATCTTGGGCTAAAGTTACCCTGATTCATGGCCAAGTGTAATCAATAATTAAATATAGCACTAAAAGTATTCAATTGGTTAAAATAAATGGTTTTACATTCTTTCTAATAGACGAAAGAAAAGTTTCAATGTTTTTCTTTAGATAAAATCAATGCTGGTTATGAGTTCTAGAATCAGATTAAAAAAATACCAACTTATTCACTTCTTTCCAATCCTCAGAAATAAGAACGGAGACTTCAAATTCTTGACAGCCATTTTGTTCTGATGCAGATATTAATGGAAAGAGATATGTTCGAAAAGGGGTTATTTTCATTCGACACCTTTGTATCATCGAACAGATGCAATGTCTTCATTAACACCTGCGGTGGAATAAAGGAAGATAGAAGGCGGGAAACTGATCAAGTTCCTTGATGCAGAACTGAAACCACCCTTGAAAGAACGGTGGTTATGCAGAAACGTTCTAAAATTATACGATAATCATGAAATTACTTTATCTTTTATCCTATTAACGATGACTTTGGGGAACCCATTAACAACTACAAGGAAGTGTACGTTAAATATCCCTCAAAGTCCTAGCGCTGCGTACGATGTCGCCCTTAACGGTTGCGTTGGGTGCCAATTCATGTGTCGACTCGTCACTTGACTGTGGTTCTAAAATACGACGCCGGTCGCCAATAGCCCTCGTGTAACTCTACTGCGACGATAAACCTAACCTAACCATAGCTTAATTAGAACCAAGAATGTGAAATACCACACGACTTTCAATTACCCTTCAATAATAAATATTTCATATGCTAGATTTCAGTTAAATATTTGTACAAGAAATCAGTCGGTGTTCAGCAATATCTTTAAAACGTAAAAAAATTCTAAGGCAGCTGCACTTTGTTCGTTTGCGATGTTCTCAAAAACCTTATAACGACGCTAGACATGCACTTGAAACTCGTGTACGAAATTTGAAATATACAATAAATAGAAATATGAAACAAGCAAAATGTACAATAATATAACAAAAAAAATTGACTTCTTTTCCAACTTTACAATCAATTCAAACAGGTTGAGGAAGAAATGTAAATCAATTTATTTCGTGCATGGTTCCTTTTCACATAGAACTTCACCTTTGAAAACGTTTAATTTTGTTCTGAATTAACAATAGAATTTTTTCTGTGTATCTTTGAGTTTATTAATTCATTCCTATTTTGCCCCAGTTTTGTAGAACTTTACACCGATCATGCATTGGCACGCTGTTTAAATGCTGACGTATAATAAAATATGGCGACACCTTTTATTCGAAAGGCTTAAGAATAGCTTCGAACTTAGACACGATTGTGCTCTAGATTGCATTTCATATTTAATGATAATTTTGAAGAAAATATATTATATACCGATATATATAACATCATCGTCTTGTTGTGTTGTTATTCGTGACCCAATGTCTTCTTTTATAAAGCATAATTTCGAACTCATTAAAAAAATTCTATTTCTAGGAATTTCTTGGATCTTTGACCTTGATGTATATTAGCTTCCACACCACCTTTATAACGTAAAAAGTGGAACGTCATCATTCTGTCATCTCAGTGGAAGGTAATCATTCTGTCCGTAAATCTGTCCGTCCGTCCGTCACCCACTTTCATGGCCCAAACTCCAAAAGCTACGGAAAAGTGTGATACGTCAAAAAAAATTCAGCGCATCGAAATTAGAATCCATTAAAAATTTCAGAAAAGAATTCGAAGTACTTCAATTATTTAAAAAAAACTGCAAAATCCAATGTTCATTTAAAAAGCATAGGAAACCATTTTTTATTGGAATTAAATCACCATTGACATTTGCAAGAATCGCTCGAGAAACTTTAATTCTTTTAGAAAATAAAATAAAATACGTTTATTATTGCGACATCGATCAGTTTGAAATGACGTCAAATATATTTCACTACGAGATTCTTTGTATGTTGATATGAAATATTTTCATTCTATTTAAAAGCGAGAAAATTATTCATTTGTTCTTTGAATTATAAATTAATTTTTGCAAACGATAAATAATAATTATTGAATTTCCGAAGCAAAACAAATGAAACAAGTCAAATGTAACATGAAAATGCTTAAATAGAATTAATGCAGTGTTTTTCACCTTTTTCTCCTTTTAAACACAACTATTGTGTGGAAGCGGGTTAAAGTGACAAATTCTGTTATAAACATACTTGTTTTTATATTATAACATTTTCAACAAAAGTTTAAAGTGAATATAATGATAACTCAAAGTAATTATTGAAAAAAAGAAACACCTAGTTGGCTTAAATATTAAACATTGAAATCATTTAAATTCCAATGCAGGTAATTTTTTTCAGTATTTTTCCCATAATGTTTGAGTAAGATACAAATAAATTTTTTCGGTATGAAAAAAAATCCTGCATTACCGGGCTAAATGTAAAAGGTATTCATGTCATACTGAAGTGGATATATTGGTACATAATATATTGAAGTGGAAAATTGTTGTTTTTGTTATCGTATACAATTTAAAGTTTTCACAGACCCTCATTCTAATAAAGAATAATTGATCCATTGACTTATTTCCAATAAAATCTAAAAATAATTACAAAACATACACAAATCTTAACTTTGTACACAAAATAAATACGTTTATATAACACACAATGCTTGTCTAACAACCAAGTTCATTTACAATCCCAGTTACGGGTGCGGCAAAAAGCAAGCCCAAAACTGATACTTATGAAAATAATTGGCAAATTCGCTCAAAGGGTGTGAAACTGATTTCTTTAGCCAAAGATTTAACACTAAAGTTACCAAACGTGTAATTTTCTTCTATTATACTGAGGCATAATAGGCAAATCGGAAAGCACTCACGCTTTTTCGGCTATAAATACACTCTTATGGACAGACTATGTACGGTTGTTGGAGGTATGGCTGTTAACCTATTTGTTATAATTCGATCTAATTTAACATTGTTAGAAGTGTGAAGATTTGTATGGTGGGCAAGTTATTTTAAATATAAACCTTTTTTTTCTTGTCAGTAGAGCAAATTGTATGCTTCAATAGATTTATTCTGTAGCTTTTGTTAAAAGATTCAATCATTTGTATTTGCTTAGAAAAAAAAACTTTTATTTTGATTTCAATTTATTTTGAAGCTATGGTAAATTTAGTTTTTCAGCAAGCTAAATATATTGTTCTATATATTTTAGAATTTATTCTCTTATTATGTGGTTTGTTTCACATGACGCAACTAAGTCTAAGACTTTTTTTTTGTCTGCTGAGTTCCATTTTACATTTCTTTACGTGTAACTAAGTTTTTATTCCTGCGATTAATAAAACTTCATCACTTTTGATTCGATGAAATTTCAAGAGAAATTTAGAAGATTCTGAAGAAGGCCCTGGCCCAAAGAGAGCTACCGAGCCAATAAAGAAGCAGAAGAAGAAGGCAAGAAAATGTGGTATTGTTCAAAACAAATGCTATTCCATTAGAATCAAGAATGAAAATATTACCGCTGTATCTATTGCCACTCAAGGCGGGAAACATAACTATCATTGTAAATCTAGAAATGCACATATACTTTTTAAATAATTATTATTATTATTATAATAATATATCTGTAATATGTATAGATTTGTTTTGGTAGAGACAACGGCCTTACTATGTTACAAAAGATCATAACCTAAGTTCTAAACTTATAATTATTAAAACTTATTGTAAATATAATGGAAGTGACAAGTGAAATCCGTTATTTATTAAATGTTATTTGTATATAAGGGCAGTTCTACCATAATTATTAATTTTAGGTATTAAAAACCTGTAAAATTTATTTTTTCAAAATCACTTTAAACGTTTATCAAAAGGTTTATAAGGGTTCTAGAATTACGAAAAAAAGTTTAGCAAAGCTCATTTGTAAAAAACAAAAAATTATAATAAGGGACGGCAGTTTTTTAAAAACACCGATTCTAAAGAAACCGGTCTAAACCGGCCTTACGAAACTAAACTGTTTTTCAATGAAACCGAAATCGCAAAAAACCGGTTAGTCTTAAAACTGGTTTCGGTTTTCCATCCCTAGATCATTACGACGGTAAGGATCGGAAGGTCAGGAACTGAAGGAAAGGACATTCACGCTGTTTTCCGGTATTTTTTGTGTTGAAACCAACTCCAGTTTAATAAAAATTGAGTTTTTTTACTTCTTGTACTCCACTTAAACATATCTATAGAAAAAAAAATTCAATTGTCAAGCAAAAATTAACCTTAAACCTGGGAGACTGTAAGGAAAGCAATAAAGCCTCGCAGCCAATTTCACTGAGTTTTTAAAAATTTTGAGCTTATTGGTGAATTTTAGCAAAAATATGTGGCTACTAACTGAAACATAAGTTTTCTGCAATACAGTTTGCATGTTTGAAGAATCACTGTAGCTCAATCCAGTGCCTCTCTTCACCACTTAAGAAATGAGGTCAGTGAATGTACCAAAACCCAGGGACAAAGTTAGGAGACGAGAAAAACGCATTATAAATGTTAAAAGCCAAAATTCAATGGAAGGAAATCGTTAAGCTACAGTATTAGTTCAATTTAAAATACAAATGAATGTAAATTTTAGCTAAAAAAAAGTATTAGATTGAGCCCTAAACTAAAAATTTGACATTCGGGACACACGATGGTAAGGACTTTTCTGCATTGTTTTGTGTTCTAAATTTTTTTGGAGTTTCTTTGCTTAAAAATTACGTTTTATAATTATAAAAGGACCAGTCTTTTAGTATAATAAGAAAAAATGGTAAAGAAATATTAATTTTTTTTTTAAGTTATGCCCAAGGGACATAAAATTAAAAATTATGGTAGAATTGCCCATAAACTAATATTTAACCTACATTTCTGCTTTTCACTCTTTTACACTAGCAAAAAGACTAGAAGATCATAAACCTCAACCACACTACTGATTGTTAAAAAACGTTTAACAGAAATCCACTTTTGAACTGTGTTAATTCCGCAACAACATGAAAATAAACGTCGAAAAATGTCTTGTAGCAATTATTTACAAAATGTTTATATACTATACAAAGAAAACTGTTGTACTTGTGATGTGACTGTTGTACAAAGAAAACTTCAAAAGTCTTTTTGTATTATTGTAATGAAAACTTTTATGCAATGCAATTTTCATCAAAATAAAAAAAAACGATAAGAAGAAGTTACATATCTATCCTATCTATATCTATACTATTACTATGCGAGCTTCGAAAAGACTTTCTTCCCCCATCCCTTCGCTTGGTTTTCTAGGAAACGGGGGGAGCTTCGCCTTTCTACACCTAACGCGTTTGAGGTTCTGTTGTGAGGTTGACAATCCGAACAGTTCAAACCCAAGTAGGGTGGGAAGAAAAAACACGCTCACTTCGTTTCGAAGAAAACCACATGCTGGGTGGGGGAGGAAAATGCTTTTGAAGCTCGCATTTAAGATAGACAAGGCATAACTCAAAATAATACCAACCACAGAAGGCAAGCCGTCCAGCCACAAGGTTTACATAAACGCAAAATACACCGTTCATCGAAACCCATCCATCAGTTTCATTGTAGTCTCAATACGTGAAGGAATTTTCTTTTAAAATGAAAAAAAAGTTTTTAAGAGTTTTTTTTTCCGATAAAAGAGAAAAATAGATAATGATCCTTCCCCTTCTGCATTAATCCATCACACTTCATCTTGACACTCCGGTATCTATTATTGAAATTTTAGCTATTGATGCGAAGAATATCAGGTCATAATGTTATTTTTTATGCGAAATGTTCATAAAATATAGTTTATTTAAATAAAAAAAAATATCACATAGGTTTTATAGCGTGCGGAATTGTGAATACGACTTAGTGACTTGATGTAAAACAAGAAGTTCTTAAAGAACTAAAATAGCCTACTTTCCTGTTACTTAAATACCGTCAAAGCGGGTATCTTTGGCCACGCGTCGGAAAAAGATTTGTTTCTTAATTTCTCTTCATAAAATGATCTCATCTCAAAATGTTTTACATTTTTGGAAAGGTGGAAATATCGCCTTTCATTTCATGTAAAAAAAAAATCTCATTCTAAATCTGGCAATACTACAAATGCTGTTTTCATTCTTACGAGCATAAAATGACAAAAATCTATCTCTTCCAACTTTTGTCTGGAACACTTAAAAAAATATTGAAAATATTTAAATAAAACACTCTATTCGATACTTTTATTAATAAGGAAGAATATTACACCATTTGTTTTATTCTAAGTTGACTACTTTCTATGCTGTATTTAAATATTTGTAATTGGGAAGCTTTTGCCGATGAATGCGGGTAACTTTGGCCATAGATGTAAACATTTCAAAATGGAACTTTGCACTTTAAAAAATGTATGTAAAAGTGTATTAAGTTTAACTATTTTTGAAAAAATTCTTACTTTTATGATTACTCATTTTTTAAATATTTTTTTTTTAAATCTCATGATTTTAAACATTATAAAGATAAAGATAGAATGCAAGATACGTATTCCACTCAAAATCGCAAATGTCGAAAGGTAAACATTTTCAAATTCCTAATTATAAATATATTATTTTTCACCTTTTATAATCGTTTGCTTTTTAAAATCGTTTGCTTTTTACAAATATATTTGTTATTAAATCTTGCTTCAAAAATGTTCTTTTTTCCTTATTAAAATAGAAGTTTATTTTTCTTTCTTTTAAGCGACAAACAATACTAGTATCCAACGTGTAATGCCATTCCACGATGCACTGCAATGAATGTTAAGTTATATACCATTTTAAATAACTATATGTCTTATAATTTTGTTATTTTTGGGTTTAAAGTTTTAATATTGCTATTTAAATCGATAACACAGCTTTTAAGGATGTTAAAAAGTATGTTTCTTATGTATTTCTTGGGTGGCCAAAGTTACCCGCCGGCTCCTAACAGTGTCTTATTTTTTAAAATTAATACCAATTTTTTATTAATTTATAAAATGTAACAAAAATGCCTGAAAATTATTCCTAATTGTACAATACTTAGAATGCATAAGGATTTTTAAGTGTTTAAATCGTTTTTGAAGTTAAATTTTTCTTCTTTTGTGAAAAAAAACTATGATTTTGGCCAAAGTTACCCGCACTGACGGTACTTACCAAAATTCTTATCTTGAAAAAACTAGGCTCCTAACAGTAAGTGACATCAACAACCGTTTTTCCACATTAAATTTAAAATAAATTTCACTAAACGCAGCATCTAACTAAACACAGCTTTATTTGCAGTTATAAATAATATTTAATTTTTCGTAGAACAATAACCAAAAAACTACTCCTCAATAAACATTTACTTGCTAAATTCGGCTAGTTTCATTTATTTTATTTCGAAAATTAAATAATTATAACGTAAATCGTTTGCAAAAATTTATATTTCAAAGAATAAATATGTAATATTCCTCGCTTTTAAATAGAATGAAAACAATTCGTAGTGAAATATATATTTGACGTCATCTTAAATTGACCGATGTCTCAAAAATAAATTTATTTGAATTTACTGTCGAAAAGAATTAAAGTTACTCAAGCAATTGTTGCGATGGCAATGGTGATTTAATTCTAATAAAAATGGCTTCCTATGCTTTTTAAATGAGCATTATATTTTGAAGTTTTTTAAATAATTGAAGTACTTCGAATTCGAATTCTTTTCTGAAATTTTCAATGTATTCTAATTTCGATGCGCTGAATTGTTTGACGTATCTCACTTGTCCGTAACATTTGTAGTTAAATTCAGCGATTTAAATGACTCGAAATTGAATTTCAATACTAATTCAATGGGAAATTCGTCGTCAAATAGTAGATTTATGTCCGTCCTATCGTACAGACAGACGGACAAAAAGTATGAAAGTTGGGTGTCTGAGGTTATACCTTTCTAATAAAAAAAGAATTTTTAAGATCGGATTGATAAAACTGATTTTGGAAGGGGGGTACGGACGGACAGACAGACGGACAGACGGACAGACAGACAGACAGACAGACGGACGGACATCGACCGCATGTCAATACCTACTTTTTCATTTTTTTTAATTCTTCAAATTAAAAAAAAAGAAAAGTAGGCTAAAAATTTCTTCACCCATTTTCCCCGATCGATTCTTAATCATTTCATAAAAGCACCAATAATCCACATCCAAACACAACATAGGGTAGACTAACCAGTGAATGAACGTTCAAGACGTCACGTTCGCGAGTGAATGAACACCAGGATATAATGACCAGGACAACTAACCATTGTCAGATAGCTTTCTACTACATGGGAGGAAGTCAGTGTTGCCAATCCATTTAGTGGAATGATTTTCAATCCTTATTTTTTTAATTATACTATTTACCAAATTTTCATTCACTGGGGCCTGTTCACTCTCTGGTCAGTCTACCCTACCACAATAAACATTACTTTTCATAATGTAATAAAATATACATGATGATATAATATGCATCAATAATAAACATCATGCCTTTCTCCCTAAAAAACTTATTACCAACTGTAGTTAGGTGGAAAATGCAGAGTGTTTAAAATTAATGATAGGTTTTTAAAAAATTGAAACTCCAAAATGTTAAATGGAATTCAGTAACACCATCAGGAAATTAATTGGCGTAATTAAAATTTAATTAGCATTATCACAGGCTATGGACCGTAAATGAGGCATCTTATACCTCAAAAGGACGTCTTAGTTTTGGTTTGGTTTGAATTATCGTCGCACTAGAGCTACACGAGGGCTATTGGCGACGGGCGTCGTATTTTAGAACCACAGCAAAAGGACGTCTTACGATTAATAGACCGTTTAAAATCAAAATTAAGCAAAATTAAATACATTAAACAAAAAGTGGTTCATTAAATTAATAAATAGAATAATTTTAAATGCATTAGAAGTATTTGTCTTGATACTTTGATTGAGAAAAAATTGAATGAAACGTCATGTCGTAATAACCAAGCGTTGACAAAATAATTAAGAAAATCGTTCATTCACTTGACGTTTTCAATACTGAAAAGCATTAAATTGAAGCAAAAAGGTTTTACTCGGTTTTTTTTACGAGTTTACTCGTGAAATGTACCATTTACATACACTGTAAAAACTTAACCCTCTAGTCTAATGCATACTGTTGCCATATGGCAACAAGTAACATAATCCACTTTATTATATTAAAGTAGATCTCCATCTCAACAAATCTGTGCTTTTTATTACATTACATTCCATTTTGAATTTTTAGTTACTTAAAAGCCTTCATAGATGACAATAGTAAAAGTGCATTCAAAATTAAAGAGTGAAGTTATTAACGCTGTGAAATTACGTGTTTGGTAGTATTCTAAGTATTTAAAGTATTTACATTAGTACTAAATACAAATAAATTGTTTTGAAAAAATAATTATAGTTCAAGAGGGTTGTTTTAAAATATATTTAGTAGTGTTCTAGTCATTCTTATCAAAATTGGAATTTTGTAGTTGGTTTTAAGATTGAAATTATTTAAATTCCAATGCAGTTAATATTTTTTTTTCAGTATTTTTCCCATAATGTATAAGTATTAAAGATAGAAATGTATTTTTTCGGGATGAAAAAAAAATCATGCATTACTGGGTTAATGAAACGTCGCAATCTTCTGGATTAGAAGGCAGCATACACTTTTGGGTATGCTATTTTAACCCAAAGAGAATGCATTGTCATATAATCAGGCACCATACTAAACCTGCTTAACCATCAACAAGGCTTAATAGTCTCCCACAAATCCCCAGTATAAAAAATAACTTATTCCATACAATGACAGAGGCTTTATAAGGGTGCACTAAAGAAATGCTAGTCATTTGGAGTTTTTGTGGTAAGTTTTTTGCCCCACAGAAGGGGGAAGGAGGGGTCAAAATCAAAAGCGAAAGCACCTCGACTTACCCTAATTTACCCCCTAAATTACCACGGTGACCAAACGCCGCGAGGTGAATGAAGTGGGGAAAACGAAAAACTCACCATAATAAGGAGGGTATGGAAAGCTTTGTCTATACTTCCCGCCACCCTTATTTGAAACACTTTAGGGATGGAAAACCGAAGCCAGTTTTTTTGCCCTCGGCTTTGACCAGAAAACCGGTTTTTCATAAGGCTGGTCTTAAGGTTCAGTAAACCGAAGAACTGGTTTTTGAAACATTGAAACACCGGTTTTTTTTTCTGAAAAAGCCGCCATCCCTATCGTTTCTTATTTGGTTGGCGGCGAGTATAGTTCTGACTTTTTCACTGGTTTTGTTGTGTTTTAGGATTGCAGTAGCGAACTTCGTTCCTCGATCGTGCAATTATTTTCTTTTCAGCTAAATAAGATATTTGTCGCATAAAGTTAACAACAAATCCAAAATTGGATTATATCCTATTAAAGAAAATGAAAGTCAAGTGTATTTTTGTATTCAGTTACCCATTTTCCCCTGATGGCAGGTTCAAAATTTTAGATTCCACTGAAAAAAAGAACCTCAAATGACTTTAAATTGCCTCAATTTCCGACGGCTCTATAAACAGATAATAAGTATAAAAAACACATTTCAAATTTCATTACTGTATAAAATACTTCCGAATTTCTTAGTTTTCTTTTCGAATTTGAAATAAACTTTTTCAAAGCAGGGAAAGGGGCAAGATAAAAAATTTCAGAATTTAGAGATATATTTTCTGTTAAAAGCAATTGGGCCTTTTCAAAGCCATGAGAACTAGTTGTGAGAGTTTATTCTACAAAAGAGTTTATTTTAAGAAAAGTTTTGGTCTTTTACAAATTTTTAAAAGGAGTTAAATGGGCTCGAGAGTTGGAAACGAATCTGCCCAATGGGAATGTTTCTTATGACGTCACGTTCTCTATACTGCGATTACTTTGGTTGTTTTGTTGTGTTGTCCATGACAAAAGGGTTAAAACAAGCTCATTGTTTTTTAAACATCACGCGCTCCGAACTGTGATTTCATTGGTTGGTTTGTTTTCTTCACAAAGTATTGAAACATACCCATTGTTGATCTTTAATTTTTTTTGTTCAAATATTAAATGAGTCTCGGTATGATATTATGTTTCTAAAAATTGGTATTGGCATAAACATCAATTTTTTAACAAAATAGGAGAAAAATAGTTAAAGACAGAAATTATTTTTAAAAAAATATATTTTTAAAGTCAATTTAAAAAAAAATATATTTAAAGTAATTGAAAGTTTGATGCATACTTTAAAACAGTCCTATTGGAGATTTAACGAGCGACATCGTAGAAAGCGTTTGGACTTTGAAGGATATTTAACGTGCACTCCCTTACACGGGGTATCTCTGCGCGGGCCGTTTATAGGTCGGCACTTATTTTGACGATGCCCGGACCCGAACCTGGGACCTTTCGCATGCTAGGGGAGTGCCTAACCGACTGGGAGTTTTAACTAGGAATCAGTAATAATCACAGCTCTAGTTCAATGCCATCGGAACACAATCTAAAACCCTTCCAAAACTAGTTCAAGTTTATCCAAAAACGTTAACGGGCTACAAGGCACAAAACAGTTTGTTAACAGATAAAGTTGAAACATTCATATATGTATCAGCACTTATCACAAAATAAACTCAGTCCCTATCGTTACCCAATGATTGGGCATCAATTCAAAAAGTATGCCAAACCCAGCCAAATCAGCGGATAGCATCGCATGGAAACATCCTTGCAACAACGTACTAAGTCATATAGACTTGCGTCGTTGTTGTTCTCAAACATGTAAACATTAAAACAGCAAGTGCATGGATAAAAAACATTCATTTTCAGAAGAAAAATAAGCTAAGTATGAATTGAAGTTGCTCTAGATACCTGCGAAATAAATAATAAAAACTCGTTATTCTGAAGATCACATTTACCTATTTAAAGTTAAACTGGAAGATACATCTTCCCAACAAAAGAGTGCGTTCACGCCTCGCAATTTAGGATTGGCGACAGATCTTCGATGTGTTATATGTGTTAAACGGTTTTCTCCAACAAAAAAATTAAACAAGCTTGCAACTTATTGAGTAAACAATGGCCGTTTGGCGGATTTATTGAGTGCATGTAATGGCGATGAATATCGGGCCGGGGTCTGGAAGTTTGAAAGTGCTTCGTGGTGAAGAAGTTAAGATTGTTTGATCAAGGTAAAGAGAACATGGGTTTGGAAAGTGGCTAACTGTATAAGTGAGTTTAAAATAGAGCAATGGATTTGTCTTTAGAAGGTGGTTCGGTCCAGTTTGCATATCGTGGGCGTAAACGCAACGGAACAGCTATTATAGTCTTCCACTAAGGACTTTCTTTACAAAGTTTCCTCCGCTTTCAATAAGTGTTAATTCAAAAGTTTTCTACAATTTGCTCAACAGGATTCGAAACTAAAAGCACCGTTTCTAATTATTTCACTTGGTTTAGTTTTGTTTAATTTAGTTTGAATTATTCGCGCACTAGAGCTAACTCGAGGACTATTGGGGACGGACGTCGTATTCTTGAACCACAGTCAAGTGACGGGCCATCACCTAAATATGCACACAACGCAACCGTTAAGGGCGACATCGTACGCAGCGTTGGGACTTTGAGGGATATTTAACATGAACTCCCTTACACGGAGTATTTGACTGCACGGGCCGTTTATAGGTCGGCAGTTATTTTGGCGATGCCTGGATCTGAACTTGGGACCTTTCGCACGCTAGGCGATTGCCTAACCGACTGGGTTCCCCAGCCCCTACTGACTAAGGAATTTGATTTCAGACTGTCTGCAGAAATTGTTTTCTTATTTTTAACCTGCTTTCTATTTATAAATTGAAAGGAATTTTTTTTGAAAAACTAAAAGTGGGGTGATTGGAATGGTGGAGGTTTTTCCTGTACTCCCTTATAAATTCCGTTCTAACCATATCTGATTTTAAACATTCTTTTATTTTTTTTAAATGGATACTGTACCCAAAACATTATTTCTTTAAATAATAACATAAACTTTTAAAGTATAGTGTTTTTACACATAATGTTCACTCTAAATAAACATTTATAGCTATAAAAAAATATTTACAAGTAGTTTTTCAATTTTTTCTTAAGGTCAGATTTTTTAACTTTTTTTAAACGCTACTCCCCTTTCAATTTCGAGAATAACTATACCAAACGCTTGTAGTTTGTTTTTAGAATTATTTGTTCATGAACTGTGAATGGATTATAAAATGTGAGCTGCAGTTAAAAAGTAACATGCATTGGTACTGACACAAAATCACAAAACTAATACAAAAACTCACAAAACTCACAAAATTGTGACTAATCACAAAATACTTCATTACTAAAAGAATCTGTATTGTATCGTAAATTTTGTAACATTTGATTCAAAAGAATTCAACACCATGCAATAACCATACGAACAAAAATAAGAAAAGTCATAATTTTTAACTCCAAGTTTATGTGACCGATTGAATTCATTTCGTTAACAGTTTTTACGGTGGTAGTTCTAACGGTCGCGATAGCCAAAGTTGCAAAAAGGTTAATGGCTAACCCTTCCATTGAAACAAACTCCAAAAAATCTTCTACCAATTTGCTTTTCTTTGGGAAAAGGAATCGTTAAAAAGGAAGATATAAATTGCTCCGAGAAAACCGAAAGAAAAGAGTCATAGACAAAGGCTGTTAGTTGCTTCAGTTCCTTATGGACTCATGCATACCAACTCCCGTTACATTTTGCTGGTTTAAAATAGCTGTAAAAGGAATTGTGTAAAACCTATTTAAAATTCTTATAGACATTACTAGTTTTGTAAGTGATGCTAGGTTTTGCCTAAGACATATATCGAGGCACCACTGTTAAAGATATTTTATCTTAAACGATGTTAAATGTAGAGGTAGGCCCATCATGGTGTAATAATTATTTGTATCTTTAAGTCTTCTCTTAACCTGCCTAACTTAAATGACTAACTTAACCTACCTAAATAAATGGATGAAGCTTTAGAAGTACGCAAACATGTTTTTTGGGTGGAGTAGAACTACCAATGCACTATATACACTGTAGAAAAAATCTTTATTTTATAGGAATTACTTAATTTTTTTTGGCCCCCCCGTCTTAAGCGGCCATATTGCTTTTCCGATTGTTGGTGCACTGTTGCCAACATGACAAACGTTAATGGTGGGAATTTTAAAAACCTTTGTCACACCTATTTTGGGCTTTAACCTATTATTATTTTCAATAATGAATGAGGAGGCCAATCACTGTACTCGTTACCCCATTAGCTGCATTACACCGCTCATTGTCGACTTTTGGCGATCGTAAATTCAATTAGCCAAAGTCGCCCATGAACTGAACAAAGTCTATATTTTAGTTATAATTTAAAGCAGAGGTTCCCTTCCCAACCTTTTTGCACATGTGTACCACTTGACTTTTTGAGAAATTTTGCCGTACCATCAAACGTAAATATTTTAACCCTTTCTCTACTAAAACGGTCCACGACTTCCGTACAACTAAGGATTCGATTATGTTATTCCTATCACATATTACGAGGAAAAAAATCCTTCGAAGCTAAAGGGTTTACAAACGTATCATATTTAGGGTAAGGTGGGGTAAGTGGGCCATTGGGGCAAGTGGGCCACCCCCCCTGGCATTTCCCGAATTATGGACGCAAAAAAAATTTGTTGCAATATTTTTACGTATTTACCCCAATAGATGCAGGAAACATTATGGCATCATTTTCATTTAAGTATGTAACAGGGTACAATCCTTTTTGTGAAATTTTTTTTAATTGTATCTTTTCGTAATTCACGCCATCATACTATTTTTTTTATTTATTTCCAAACGGTTCATGATACAAAAGAAAATGTTATATATTTTGAAAGTGTATAAAACATAGTATCTTTTTGTAATGTCATGTACTTGTGATGTTGATAAGGTTAAAAGAAAATTGGGGTGGCCCAGTTGCCCCGCGTTTGGGGTAAGTGCCCCAACTCTTTAATATGCTTAAAAAAAAGTCATATTCACTGATTAATAGGGTTAGTCATATTCACTATTCATAGTCCTATTCATTGGCATAGGCCAGTTTAAAATCTGCAGCCCTAACATTTTTTTTACACTACATGCAAAAATGACAAGATGAAAATTAACGTATTTTTTCTTGTAGTAAGCTTGCATGCCAGAAAAAGTTGCTATGGGGGAACTATTAAAGATACATCATTACTTTTTTTTTCAAGCACTCAAAAAATCATGTAGATTTTTCCACTTGCCCCACCATATCTCTACCAGTTATGTATAAAAATATATCAGGGGAGTGGCCCACTTACCCCACCTTTCGGGGCAAGTGGGCCACTCGGATGACCAAAAAGAAAAACTTATGTTTTATATTTATTTTTTGCCAATTTGTGTTAAGGTTGTCATGGGTACAGTAATAACATATGAGAGAATGGACCACAAAAAAAATAAGTTGTTAGGCTGATTACATCCAGTGGTATGAGGGTCTAAAGTCGAATTATGCCAAAAAGGTGGCCCACTTACCCCACCTTACCCTATTCCAAAGAGTTATAGTAGGGTAGAGGAAGACTCGTACTGAGTTGCCATTGTCAGCCATGGCTCACTACGGAGCCCGAATAGAGGGGCAGTTTTGCCTAATAAGTGCTAGTTAATTTATAATTATAATTCTGAGATAGAAAGTACACCGAGGTCAAAGGCGAAAACCGAACCCGCACTCGTTACAGCGCGGGGGTCATGGGTACAGTAATAACATATGAGAGAATGGACCACAAAAAAAAAGTTGTTAGGCTGATTACATCCAGTGGTATGAGGTTCTAAAGTCGAATTATGCCAAAAAGGTGGCCCACTTACCCCACCTTACCCTATTCCAAAGAGTTATAGTAGGGTAGAGGAAGACTCGTACTGAGTTGCCATTGTCAGCCATGGCTCACTACGGAGCCCGAATAGAGGGGCAGTTTTGCCTAATAAGTGCTAGTTAATTTATAATTTTAATTCTGAGAAAGAAAGTACACCGAGGTCAAAGGCGAAAATCGAACCCGCACTCGTTACAGCGCGCTGACTGCTAGCGTTATGGCCTGCGATCCAAACCACTCGGCCATCGGGCCCCACATGCCCCCCTATTTTGTCTCCGTGTTGGTCCATGGTGCGGTTGGTAGGTTCAGTCTCTACCCTACTATAGAACTCTTGGATTTACTCTTCTAAAAGGGTTCAAAAGGAGTCCTCTTCTACATTTATCCTGGTTCAGTGTTTTTTTTTATGTAGGGTAGACTAACCAGGGACTGAATTTTTGAGGCGCTGCGTTCGCCAGTGAATGAACACCAGGATATAATCACCAGGACAACCAACCATATGTCAGATAGCTTCCTACTACATGTGAGGAATTCAGTGTTGCCAATCCATCTAGTGGAATGATTTTCAACCCTTATTTTTTAAATTATATTTACCAAATGTTCCTTCACTGGGGCCTGTTCACTCACTGGTCAGTCTACCCTACAATAGTTCTGAAAATCCACTCTCACACAAGTAACTCGCAACAATGTTGCTCACATCACTTACCATCTGAAATTTTCATCACGTATCATCTGAAATTTTCCTGAGTACCACCAGTGGTACGCGTACCACACGTTGGGAACCCCTGCTTTAAGGAATGCGAGTTTTGCAACTCGAAAATTTATCAAAAATTTGCTATTTTACCAGTTACACCATTGTCGAACCAAAAAATTTAAACGTTACTGACCCTGAAAATATGAACACGTGCTTAGGATTATCATTCTATGTCTCCATTATTATACCGAATTTTTTTTTTTTGTTCTATGGTCTCCGTGACATTCGGAAACGGAACGCGTTTGTTTATTTATAAGAATTAGGAATTTAAGAATTCGGGAATTCTAAAATTGCTTCTGCATGTAGGTAAACAAGACCATTTTGAATAAGTTATTTGAATTTCGAGGGATAACCATCTGTTTTTTGTTCTAATTGCAGTGGTTAACGGTGGCTTGTCAGTTAACCATTAACTATTTTTTTGACTTAACTATTTGTAGGAAATGGGAACGAAAATAATGAGTATTTTTCTTGCATTTGAAGCAGCGCATGCTTTGACAAATGTCTGAGCCTCTTTCTTTGTTAAGTCAGTTATACTTGCTGGATTTCCTAAATAATTATATGAACGTTAAAATCACCATGTTCGAGCCAGATAAAATTTCTACCCAAAAATATTATAAACAGTTTTGTCACGGTTTAATATTTTGTATGAATATTATAAAGCAAATGGTTTTAGCCCATTTTAATTTTTTTAAGGAAAATAAACTAGTTCTATAAGAACTAATATAGCCTACTTTCCTGTTACTTAACTACTCAATGAAACTCTTAAAGAAAAGAAATGGGTTATATTATTATATGTCACCTAGAACCGCCCCCACACAAGATTTATACACTTTGAAAAAAATTTGGGGAAACAAAAATTTTTTAGTCGGAATTTAAAAGGGCATAAAAGTATTAAACTCCATCATTTACGAAAGTTCGAAGCATAGTTTGCGATATCATGTTTTTTTACTGCTCAATGTATAAGTGTAATTTTTTTATATGTAATTCTATAAGATTTATTTATAATAAAACAATTTTTAAAATTTATGAAACTTTATCTAAAAATATTATAAATGATAACAAACATAAAACTATTTACAAAATTGAAAACATTTGGATTCAGCTTGCGTGCCACATTTTGAGGTAAAAATTGAAGTAATGACTATGAAAATGACTTTACATTGTACAAATGAAGACTTATACCTGTTTAAAAGAAAAAGAAAACAATATTTATTTATGCAAAAAAACTTAAATCAACATTTTAAAATTGTAATTAAAACTTTAAAAAAAGGTATTAATAATTATTGTTTTATTTTTCTTTTAACCATGTATAAGTCTTTATTTGTACACATTTGTACAATATAAAGTCATTTTCTTGGTCATTTCTTCAATTTTGACCTCAAAATGCGTCGCGCGAGCCAAATCCAAATGTTTTCAATTTTGTAAATAGTTTTATATCTGTTATCATTTATTTTATTTTTGGTTAAAGTTTAATAAATTTTAAAATTTGTTTTATAATAAATAAATGTTATATAATTACCTATAAAAAATATAATTTTATTGAGCAGTAAAAAAATTACATGAAATCGCAAACTAAGCTTCGAACGTTCAAAAATTTCGAAGTTTAAGACTCCTATGACCCCTTTAAATCTTAAATACAAAATTGGTTATTTTTATAATTTTCTTGCTCCGATTAAATTAATATTCATTACTGTTTGCTTAATTTATTTGAAATTAGGAGAGTAATTATGTACAAATGCTTATTATAAACTAAAATTTTGGTTTCTGAGCCAATTTTCTCCCGTTAAGGTTGACCTAATACCATAAAATAATACAAACGCATAAAACCAATAAGGCCACACACTCATTGTCTTTCAATCTTCAAACACGACTTTCCGAAACAATAAATATCGTAATCTTAATTTTCAAAGCGAAGCCCTTAACTGTAGGCTGTCGTAACCACTAATTGTGAATATTGTGATACTTTATTGATGTTTATTAATGGATACACAA
Source organism: Hylyphantes graminicola (assembly GCA_023701765.1). Lineage (NCBI taxonomy): Eukaryota > Metazoa > Arthropoda > Arachnida > Araneae > Linyphiidae > Hylyphantes > Hylyphantes graminicola. The sequence continues at coordinate 17,611,309 of CM043121.1, read as the reverse complement.
TGATTTTATTGATTCTTAATCATAATATAATTCAGTAAAGATGCCGTAAAAAAAGGGTTAGTTGTTTTACAACAACCATTAAATACTTAAAACTCATTTAGCACATAAAACACATTTTGATTTGTACTTAGGGTTTTTAACTTATTTTAATTATTAAGGGCTGAACGTACTTAGTATTGCAAGAGCTTGCTTATTGTTGATCTATTCAAACGAAACAATTGTTTCGGCTAATTAAAATTGATTCGTCGAATTTTATATAGAGTTAAAATATGTTAAGGAACTAAACCTATGGGATTATTTAAATAATTAGGCAATAATTTTAGATATAATTGGCACGTTTCAGGTTTTGAGTGGCAACCTAAATGCTGAATGAAAATAAATTATTTATCTGGCATTGAATGGTGAATTACTGTCAGTAAGAACGGAGCACAAATCGAATAAAAGAGGAATGAAATATGAAAGGAATAACGTTACCTAAAACAAGCCAATTACTTAATATTTGGTTTTTATTTTACCACTAAAGTTTCACATTTATTGTGATAGTAACTTTTTAATAAATACTTATTCTTATTTTTATGGTAAAAGTTTGTATAATAGAATGCAATATAACAGCTATAATGTTATACCAATTTGGTATTTAGCTTAAAGATGTTCAAGCTTTCGAATTAGTTATTATTTCAGCTTTTTATTGAACATGATTTTTTTTTTGTTAAACCTTTTACGGATATGTTATGTTCTATTTAAAACCTTTGTTTATAAATTTTCTGACTTAAAAAATATATCGTTTAATGTTTTTTGATCTAATAGTAAAATTAACCAAAAGTACAATTAATGTGTGAAAAATACGTGTGTAAATATTTAAAACAAATTGAAAAAATTAAGAAATATTAGATACTGTTGCGGTATTGGAATGTTGGTTAATCTCTCTTTTTTCTAAAGCAAACATTTTTGAAATTCTGTAGAGATAATATCTTGACCAACATCTTGCGGTTTAAAAAGTATTGCAAATAAGCAAATTTTTCGAGTAAGAGTCAGATATTGCAATTCTTTTTGGCAAGATCGAATGATTCTGTCATTCTACGACTTCATAGATAATATTCTTTGCATGATAGAATGACTATGCTATTCTATAATAATTTTTTAAAGTAGTTCTCGTAAAGTAGTAAAGAATATAAGTGTATATTCCACAAAACTAGTAAATGTAACTACTCGTTGTCATTTAAAAATTAAAATAAATTGGAAATTATCCATGATGCATTTTAAAACTGGTCATTCCAATTTTAAAAAAAACTGGAATGACTAGTTTTAAATTTTTCAACTGATTTTTTTCCAAACTGGAAAAAAATTGAAACTATTACACGAATTGGTGGATTTCGTAAACTGGCTAAATTAAATGACATTTAGTTTAGCTAGTATGTATTAAAATTAAGAAAATAACTTATCGTAATAAATATATTTTGCAATTTTGATTGTAATGGTTAAAGACCCTTTTCATACTTTTTATAGTGTTATGTGAGACGCATTTTTTTTAAAAAAGTTGCTTATACCATTCAGTATTTTTTTAATTTATAATTTATATGCAAAGTTTTAGGTTACTGGTGAAATAGTTAAATTTAGGAATAATTGAAAAGTAATGTTACACATTTTATACTAAATTAAACCGTTACAGTAAATAAATAATGCTTAAATAAAACTAAAAAAATTAGTGATAAAAAGAAATAATTCAATATTAAAATAAAATTTATAAAGAATGAAAGTTTTATTTACAAAAGGTGAATAGAATTAGCAAATAAAGAATGTTTTATACAGAACTAGATACACAGTAATGTAATGTACTTTAAAAAAAAACAAGACATAATAAGCATTACCTCTAAAAACGCAACAACATACTATTAACTTATGTCACGTCCAATCTTATCAAATTCACACACATTCTCTTAGCACAGATTCAATATAAGCAGGGCCGGATTTACCAATAGGCCCTATAGGCCCGGGCCTAGGGGCGCACCATGATGAGGGGCGCAAAATTATTCAGCATTTTTTTTGTCAGAAAATTTCTATAAAATGTTATAGATTACAATACATGTCAACATCTACATACTTTCCACTGTCCCATGAAATAAAAGTCCCAATCGCCTTCTTCGTATAGGTGACGCTGGACGGGTCTATCGACACATTCGCTCGAAGCAAAGCAAGAAGTAAGGTCTTAAAAACTAACTTTGAAGAAAAAAAACTATCTCACATCACTGATAAAAAAAACCTATAAGTCCTATGTTTTTATCAAATGGCTTTCCGTATTTTTTTTGTTACCCGCTCTTTTTAATCTAGTTGCACTTAAAATAATTCATGTTAGATTTCAAAAGCAGAACTACTTGTGATTTTTTTAAAAATCCAATTTCGTATAAATGTCTGCTTTTAAAAAAAAATATATATTTTCGTATAAATTTATGATTTATTAGGAGAAAATTTATAAATCTTGTATATTAGTATCAGTTTAACTTGAGTAAAATGGTGTGTATCTGTAAGTTTATAATGAGTATTAAATGGTTTAAACTAATTTTAATAGCTTGTTGTCCTATTTATTTATAGCTTATACCAAAAATTAGAAACAGTTGATTCTCTCATTTTATTTAATTAATTTTACTTCATGATGAATTAGAATAAAATACAAATTATCTTCACAAAGACCTTTCTGAGGTCGAATTTCTCCCTCCTTTACGATGGTGTGAAGAGGGGGCGACACAAAACCACGGGCCTAGGGGCGCATAAAATCGAAATCCGGCCTATAAGAAAAAAAAAACATCTTCCGGTTGAAAGCCGGTTGTAGACCTGCCATTCATTGAAGAAACTCTCGTATCTTCAATGAACGACGTTCAATTTCTCACGGGCATGTTATGGACAATTGATGAATTACCTTACAGTCAATCGCAATTGTTTCCAAAGGTATTTGCCTAAGAAATACAAATATGCCGAGGGCAGGTAAACTACAGATAACCACAATAATGATTTGAACCATTTTTGCTCTAAAATTATCAGTGTTTCAGAATACTTTTTTATAGGTTAAGTTTATTGAGTGTTTGAAACAATGGTCCAAGTCATTACTGTAGATATTGTTGTTTACCTACACACGGCAACCAAGTGACAACTACCTGAAGTTCAGGCTTTGTTTGCAAACAAATTTAAGTGACATTTCCGCTAAAAAAAAATAGTTTTAAATATTTGGGTAATATTTAAGGTAAGCGAAATAAAATATTTTGGTTAATAGCTTCCGGTTTTTATTTGTTTATTAATAAATGGCATCATGGCAAGTCACAAAAAGATAGTGTTGCGAATTGGGTATGATAACTATTTTTTACAACTTCTTAATGCCGTGAATTGTTAATAACAACAGTTCCATGTTTATAGTTATTCTCTGGTAATCTTCAACAAGAACATTTATTTTAACATTTATTTTATTTTTTAACTTTCCAGGTAAAATTTAATTCAGATTAAATTTAATATTTATTTTCACCAAAAGATTGGCTCCTAGCAGCTGCATCGTCTGTGTGGTGAAATGTTTTATCATACATTTTTGTTATTTAGTTGAAACATTACTCATGTCTTTGTTAAAAAATCCCTCCAAAGAAAATTCGAACACTGAAAAGATGGCGAAAAGTTTTACCACATAGTCGCTGCAGCTACTAGAAGCCATTTTAAAACCTACAACCTTTTTTAAAAAACCTAATTTACATTTTTAACACTCTGAGAGGTAATCAAATTGGAGGAAGTAAAACTTGTTTTCGCTGCTTGAGTTTAAAATGAAAATGTGTTACTGATTTTTTTTTTTTTTGAATTTTATAAAACTTTATTTCTATAGCTGAGGTTAATAAATGACTCCTTCATAGATAATATTTTAAAATTTAGTTAAATGAAACAATATTTAAAAAAAAATCATTTTTGCTGCTGGAAAACCGATTATTCAGGTGACGAGTTTATACGTCTGTATCATTCCGAGGAATAACAGTGTACACTCCTTGCCAACCTAAGTTAGGTAAATAGAAATATGCTATGGAGAAGATCATTCCGCATATGTAAAGAGTTCCATAAATTATTTGTGAATCCATCCAGAAAACATGTTTAAAACATTAATTTCGTTTCATTTCTAACAGATTTAAATATTTTTGAGAAAATTTGGCAATTTTATCAGAATAAAAAGTGTATTATGGCTAAATTTTATTCAGATCATTTTGTAAGTAAATATTACCTTACAAGAATTTCCAACTAATGGACCAACCACGCTTTTCCCCCTGTCTTTTTACTCTTTGTTTTTATTCAAGTTAGGTTGGCACGGAGTGTAGGAAATTTCCATTTCGCTTATTACGCAACCGAAATATTAATAAAGAAAACCAAAACAAGTCGAAAACCACAAAAACACGAGAAAGTTGTATAACCCTTCTACCTAAGAAGGCAAAAAAAATACTAATAACGTGCTATCAAAAGATAGAGACGGGCACTTCAGATAAGGCTATTTACCGGAACTTGAAAAGAGATAAAAGCGGACAATGGGAGTAAACATAATTTCCTGAAAATGGCTTTAGGACCCCGTCGCCCATGGAGACTATTATTTCGGCTTTACCTCTGAACCCGACGTTGAACTTTCAGGACTGTCTGACCACATGTTAAAGTGGAGTGCATTTACTTCAGTAAGGTAACTTTAGATGTGGGAATGGGCTAAGGCTTGTAAAAATTGTATCTGGTTTTGGAGTAAAATTTATTTGATACCAAGTTCTATAAGTTAGAAGCTCGGTGTTAAAAAATTTTGAAAAATTGGAATGTATTTCTGTTACGAAGAATTAGTAGGGTAGTTTATCACACTGTAGTTTGTTGAGATAAAATATTTCACCTTCGGAAACCTTCGGCAAAATTATTTTGCAAATAAAAGTTAAAAAAAACTGCACTGTAAAAAATGTCTATATCATTAGAACACATTTTGTGGTTAATTTTTGTCGTAAGAGTTACAATGAGTGCTTTATAGAAAATTTATATTCTCAAGACGGTGCAAAGTCACGTGCATGAAAATTTCACTCCAATAGCGTTTAAACAGAGGAGATTGGTGCATTCAATGACTGGCTGGAAAACAAAGATTTTCGCCGGTGCCACACACAATTTATTTTGAATCCACATGAAAATTATAACACATTTCCTTCACAAAGTTATAGTAAATTAGAGGTATCTAGTTATAAATATACTAAACTAAAACTCCCCAGCGCAACAGCCTATTACTGGGTCAAGGCCTGCCGTGCCCATTTCAGCTTTCGTGACCCAGGGCTCTGGGGTGCTAGTCATATGTCCCGGTAAAGTGGTCAGCCTCACGTGGAACCCCCAGTGTTTAGCTCCCAAGTATTTTTGGTACCCATTTTACCGACCCGCTCAAGGGATGAAAATCAGGGTCAACCTCGCCCACTCCGGGATTCGATCCCCGGACCTGTGGCGTGGCAATGCGAAGCATTACCACTAAGTCACTGGGCCTTAGTTATAAATATACTTTTTCGTATAAATATAGTGCACGATGGAACCCATGAGCTCAGATTTTATTATTATTGTTGTTTGTTATTTTTAGAATATATATCGTTTTTTTTTTGTTTAAACAATGTTAGTATTTTATCTCAAAAATATTTTTATTCACAAATCTGCCCAATTTCTTTTATCAAATACGCATTTACACATGACTGATTTTGATGAAAATATCAGTTACAGTTTTTTCAAGCGGAAACAGTGACCTCAGAGTTACGTTTCGTGGTTACAAGGCGTTGTTTTTCTTGCGCATTGAAAGGAAGAGCATTTTGGGTGGGCAAAACCTTGGCAAAGGTTTGGTCGACAAAACGAACAGTTTATAGGTAGAACAGGACCGAGTATGCTTACAAATAGGCTTATGTGAAGGTCAAGCATGTCCGTAAGGTAAGTCTGCGAGAGGTTAAAGTTGAATATATCGGTTTTTGGGATAGTAAAGTTTAGGTATTTTAATGATATAGAATATTTGTTTATACGAAGAGAAGTGACGAAAGTAAACAGTTTTTTTTATTGCATCACAAAAATCATGTGTATTAGTGTTGAAGATTGCCCTACCTTTGTTTTATAACGGTTGAATAATTTAGGGATATAACAGGCTTCAAGCTTGAGTAGTGAATAAATGACCTTATATTGTTTTTTAGTAACATATATTGACCTGGTAAACATGACGTAAGGAGGTTTGAATTATTCTAGCACTAGAGCTACACGAAGGCTATTGGTGACCCAGCGTCATAATTTAGAACCACAATCAAGTGACGAGCCGACACCTGAGTAGGCACCCAACGCAACAGTTAAGGGCGACATCGTACGCAGTGCTGGGACTGTGGAGCATATTTAACCCGGCAGAACTCGCGCTAACTTAGCATGGACTAAGAGTCTTCTAGATCGGGAACTCAATCTGATGCCTAGCGCCTCCAAAGTGTAAAACGGAACTAATACACTATTAACGATTGATTTGTGATTGGAATAATTAAACTTTCCGATTGCAGCTCTGTTTCTTAGAAATGTACTATAATACGTCAGATTTTAATGGATAATTAAATTTTTCGATCTTAGCTCTACCTAATTCTTGTGATAGAACTAAACGACGCTAATTTATTTATTTTTAGCTTGGTACATTCGGAATTTCATTTAACACGTTGGCTGCGACGATAGCGATTGAAAATTTTCACCTAGATCTAGATCGTGTAGTTTGTTAACAACTAGACCACCATGTTCATCAAGTTTTCAAACAAACTTGAACTATCTTAAGAACGGTTGGCGAAATGGTATACTATGAATTTTATCAGAATGTACTGTTATCGGTGAATCGGAAACACGTCACGCGCTGGCGCGTGATCAGCACGCGACGTGTTAAAAAAAATTAGAATTTACTGAAATTAACTGTGGCAGCAGACAGTACATTTGTTGCCATGAGTTGATATATGCATTACAGAATTCTAATTTGTTTGTTTCATTTTTGTTCATATAATAATTTTTTGTAAATTTTTTAATTCATTAAATTAAACCAAGAGAAAAATTCAACTAAAACTTCAACCCCCCGTTTTAATTACAATTATATTATCCTATGACAACGATGCGTTGTCGTCAAAAATAGTTTCCTTTCGTCACTTGACCAGGGTTATAAATTACGAGGCGTAATTGACTGTGCTAAAACTTCGAAAGGAGGCTAGAAAAGGGCAGCCTTAAACCATTACATTAGTTTCCTTGGACACAATTGGGGGAGTTAGTGTCTCTATCAATTTCAATATAGAAAAATTTATCATGGTAATCCAATCAGAGTTTCAAATCTAGCGTGTATTTAATCTATTTGGGGTCCATTAGACCCAAGCGCGAGTGCTGCCGGGTTAACGTGCATTCCCGTACACGGGGTATTACTTGCCGGAAATTTCTTTGCTGCACGAGCCGTTTATAGGTCGGCAGCTTTTTTTTGGCGAAAACATGACGCAATAAAAACGTCATTTCGAAAAAGTTGTCGTACGAAAACTTTCTTAATTTAAAAAAAAAGCAGTTTCTTTATATCGCATATTTATTACTTTTAAATTTTTAAGGTTGATTTTTTTTACCGATAAAGGAATAACTCAATATTAAAACCAAAAACTAACTAAATTACGTCATCGCTCATCTGACATTTTTTGGTTAGGTTAGGTTTGAATTATCGCCGCACTCTACATGTGCTATTGGCATTGCCTGGACCCAAACTTGGGACCTTTCGCATGCTAGGCGAGTACCTAACCGACTGGGCTTCTCAGACCCAGTCATATTTTGTAAAGTATAATGTCTTTAGCAGGAGTGTCAATCAAGTTACTCAAATAAGTTTTAATTTTTGTTAATTCAATCATGGCCAACATTGCAAGATTGCTTTTGACCAATTGTAGACCCAGAGGGTGCGTAATGATATACCAAAATTATTTTTTAACATAAAACTCTGGAACAGGCTAACAGTGTAGTAACGATAACTGGCATTGAAGTTGGTAATTATTATATCCTTAAAAACAAACATCATTAGTTCCACAATAATTATGAACGAAGTTGGAAAGTCATTACAAAAAGGATATTTAAGAAAACACCTTAAGTTGATGAGGACTGTGGTTGGCATCGATTAGGAATGTTCGTTTATTTTAGTAGGTCAAAAAACACAAAATGAAACATTTTTGTTTCAAATATCTTTTCTTTGTTGTATTTGGCAAGCGTAACACAAAAGCTCCGAACGAAAAGTGTGCAACTCCGATTCCGACTTCGTTAAATTTTATTCCTCCGATGATTCGGATCTCCCTTTTCACTCAGATATCCGTCACCCATCGCATTGACTTTGTACGTGATGGGCGTAGATAAGTAGTTCCTCCTCATCACGGTTGATACTTTGTAAATAAACAAGAATAGGTGGACTTAACCACGGAAACAATGCTCTGTGTGGTTTATGGTAGCGACACAGATTGTGGCGTAATTTTCTTTTTTATGATGAGTGATAAGGGTCAGAGATAAAATAAAGCGGCTTGTTAACTGATAACTAAAAAATATACGGGGCTATAAATACTTTTATGTGTATTTTTTTTTGTTTTTTTAGGTTTTCGATAGTTTGAATAAAAACTTTTTGAAAGTAAACTTTTGTTTTTGAATTTATCACCGAGGAATTATTAAAATGAGAGGTTTTTTATGAATAAATTTAGGATTTAAGGTATACATGACATACATACTCTTCTCACTAAAAATAAGAAATAAAACATAATTCAAATCATTTAAAAATTTTGTGCATTTTTAAAGGAAATATTTGCTTGCATATCGTTGGATCAAGGACGAAACCATGAATGGGCAAAAATCAAATTGATGGAAAACCGGAAACTGTAAATCTCACATTCTCAAAAAAAAAAAAAAAACTGTTTAAAAACATGGATGAACAATATTATACGCTAAGAGCGTTTTTAAAAATGGACCACATTGAAATATGGAAAAAAGTTCATGCTTTTTCAGTAAACTTATTTTTCTACACGACGACTAATGAATATTTGATTAGTATATGAACAAAACAAACTTAACTAATTTTTTAAAAAAAATACGTTTGAATCAATAAATGTTTATACACTAACTCCTGATGACTACAAGAAACTCCCAAAATTTCTTATTTCTTCTATTGACGTTTTGGTATGACATGTAAGTATCAAGGCACATTGTACGCAAATAGTATGATAATCTTACTAACTGCGAACAGATATTGGGTCAACTAACTTGATATCAGTGACTTATCAAAGAACACTAAAAGATGTAAAATGCTAAAACTACATGTGTAAAGTAAAATTTACGTCTGTAGTTTTACTTAACTTACACTACAAATGTAAAGTAAAAAAATTCTAAAATTAGAATAGTCCACTTGAGTTGTAAACGTCGTCCTATTCTTATGGATACATATATTCCCTGCCACATAACAATCGTTCTCGCAATCTCCGGCCTTTTCTTAAATACACCCACTTATAGCATCCCTAAACATTTCCGCCAAGTTGTTTTATGGCTCCTTAGAAGATTATACCAAGTTATAAAAGCATCCTCTATCTCACTCATTATCTCTTTAAAAAAATTACTCTCCATAATTCACCAGAGAGCTCACTTTCTCTCGGATAAGATAGCTGAGCCTCACCTACAGTTATCGTGCAGTTGAGTGTCTTTTTAAGGCTATTAAAAGCTCGGGTGTGCTCGTTACCTAACATGTGTCGCTTTGTCGGAAACCGTCGAATGGGGTAACTTTGCCCCAGGAGGGTAAATTTGGCACAATCTAATAAAATATCCTTATCCACGATGCCCTTGTCTTTTTCAATAAGTGGCAACTCTGACTCAACCTATGAGCAAAAAAATGGTCAAGAAGAAAACCTAATATGTGTCGCTTCTGTTTGTTTTACGGGAACCGTCGAATGGGGTTAACTTAGCTCCAGAAGGGTAAATTTGGAGCAAGCTTTTCAAAGTAATAAAATATCTTTAAGCAAAATATTCTTAAGTGACGTTGCGTCACGGGTACCGTCGAATGGGGTAACTTTGCCCCAGAAGGGTAAATTTGGCACAAGCTTTTCTTGCTAATAAAATATCCTTAAACAAAATGTTCTTAGTGACGTTGCGTCACGGGTACCGTCGAATGGGGTAACTTTGCTCCAGAAGGGTAAATTTGGCACAAGCTTTTCTTGCTAATAAAATATCCTTATCCACATTGTTCTTGCCTTTTTCAATTATTGGCAACTCTGACTCAACCGATGAGTAAAAAAATTGTCATTACAGATGCGATCACCGGTGAGTTTTCGCTAAATCCGATGACCCACTCCGAACAATGATCGAGCAAATTTCGAGAATCAATTCTACTAGGGACAGTAAGGCGTTACATCAATTAACTTAGTATTACTAAAGCAGTTTGTTTCGAATACCTACTATCAGAGATTGGTTACAAGTGATTTTCTGGTAAATGGTGGGATACCTGTAAAGTTACTAAGTAATCGTAAGTAAATTCACGCTAAATTTTTTTACAGTGCATGCCAGAATAAATATATACTGATGTATATTTTTAAATCAAAAACAACTTTTTTATGCATGCAACTAAGTAAAAATAAACTTATTTAAGCACACTTAATTTTTTAGCATTTTGAAAAACAAGGATTCTTTTCTCAGTTGATACAAGAAAAGATAATACAAAATAGTTAAACGATATTTCATTCCTCCTTCTTCCTTGTAAACACGCATTTCAGAGCTTAACTATCAATTATTAGTTTTAAAGAGCCAGCAAACTCTCGATACATTGCCCTCACAGTAAAAGGTTAAAGAATATTTATAGAAAGAATAGACTATTCTCTCAGACAAATTACAAGTCGTGTAATATTTAAAATGAGCCTGTATTTAAAATGAGACCAAACAAAATTAAAAAACACAATTTCCTTGTTGTATTATAATTTGACAAGACAATGTTACCTGATTTTGTCTAAAATCTAAAATCGTGTCATTTTCATTGAAAGCGACAATTAGCACAAATATCAATCAAAATAGCCGTATCATTTAATTTAATTTCCTTTATCATTCAATTAATTTTTTAATTTTTAATACAAAAGCATCCAACCAATGAATATAAAATTACTGTAACGATTTGTGTCTGCTATCATATGAAAAGTGAATGACATAGATCGTTTAAGTTCCGAATGACCTGGAAATTGACAAACATGTATGACTCTTATCCGTGCATGAATGTTTTAAATGATTATTTTTTAAATTTTATATTTATTTTTAAACAAAAATCAAAATTTTGTTTATATTTGAACATACTATGACATAACTATTTCCAAATGAAAATATCCAAGGCTGTTGATGTGGTATAGGAACTCTCACCCGGGGCCCGAGAGAAGGCGCTTCAAACTACAATTTTTTCACTGACTAAGAAAAGCAAATCGATTTTAGTTTTTTTGTTTAGTGAAATTAAAATAACACCAAAGCTATTGGCGAATAAGCATAGTATTATTACATATATCTGACATATGACATGGAATGCGCCCTCTAAATAGAAGGGAAGAGCATAGGCTTTATAGCCCATCACCCCACTCGCCAGAAGTGACACAGACACAAGATACACACATAGAAAGGATGACACAAACACATAGACAAATAACATTTATTGACAGACACAAAAATCCATGCCTTACCGGAATTCGAACCCAGAAGCTCCAACTCTAGCTTCCTAACCGTTGCGCTGCCGAGTCGGCTATTACACATATACTGTATATTATACAGTACATCATTATATAAAATTAGGGGCTTCCAACACAAAACGCGGCTTTCAATTACCATTTATTAAATCGATACATAAAAATGTTTCTGTATGCATCCCCCCCCCCCCTCCCCCCATACGGTCATTTCAATATTTTTTAAAGCATACAGTTCTATTTCAGCAACCCTTTTCATACGCAGGATTTTCTCATAAACCTTATTAGGACGTCCGACAGGTACTAAGACATTTGAAGTCCATTGCTTGTTTGCTTTTTTAGTTCGAGCAGTAGAGAGGTTTCAGACAGACAGAGAACTAATGTTAAAAAAAATAACTTTTTTTTAAGATCAGCACCGTCCCAAACGTCCAGAAAACATAAAATCTCGCCCCAATCGCAATACTTTCATAACCGTACATTTCATATTAGGTAATTGGAGGTAAAATTACCCATAGTGGAAAAAACGTGTTTCATTATTCGCACGATAAAAATAGTTAACTGTTTCATTGAAAATCAGAAAAATTACTGATAATTTAAAAACTACAATTATCACAAACAATAATCAAAATAACAATAATCAAAATACCAATAATCAAATTTAATTAATTTTAAAAATACTATTGCAAAAGCTTTCGATCAATGAACTTAATGGGACTCATATACTTGAAACTCGTGTACGAAATTTCTAGTCCATAGCTCTTTTAGTTCGAGCTGTAGAGTGGCTTCATACTGACAGAAAACCGATGTTCAAAAACCACCTTTACAAACAGCACCCTACAAAACGTGTTGAAAAACCAAAATCTAAATTCCGGACTTTTGAACCCATCATAATACTTCCATTACCTCATATTTCATAATAGGTAATTGAAAGTAAAAATATCTATGATAGAAAAACAAAATTTATTTTTAGTGAGATAAATATAGTTAAATATTAAAAAGATCCTAAGAACGTAAAAAAAAAACCCACAAAGAATGATAATTGAAAGAACCCTTGCCGACTATTACTCATTGTTTCCAAAATATTTAGGACAATTAAAAAACACCCCTTTACCACCAGCATAGCGACCGAAAAAGTGAAAATGGAACCTGAAGATTCGTTGCAATAATTAAATGAGGAACTCTCGAAAGTCCTTTTGTGATGGGAAAAGCATTGTCTCCGAAGATATTGGGAACAAGTTCGACAACCTGAAAGGAGCGAAAAGCCGACAGAAGAAAAATTTAATGTGTGATTGGGATAGATTTTATTAATTCGATATGCTAATCTCATCAGGGATTTGATGGGTTACAAGATGGTGGGCAGTAGAAATGGGTTAATAGATTTTTGGGAAGTTATGTCACGAGGATGGTTTGTTAATTTTTGCACTGTTAGAAATTTTTGTGATTGGTTTTACCTTAATTACGGTTCCATGCTGTGTTGTGAAATGTTTCAAAAGATTTTCGATGTTTAGTTGAACAAATTTTCAGTCTTTAGAAACAAAAAAACTCAGAATGGCTCAAATAACTACCGAAAATATTTTGAACCAAATCATCAAACTGCTGGTTGAGGTATTTGGAACTATATTTTTGGTGAAACCATACGCTAAATTTTTAACAGTGTGCAATCTTTAAATTTAAAGTAATGATTAGTTTAAAACTGAAAATTTATAAATTTCTGGAACTATATACTATATTTAGATATACAATGCGTACCTATAGGTTATAATGAAGTAACATTAATATTTTAGTGAGCATAATTTCTTTTTCTTAAGAATAATTTGTTAACCTCTTGCGACCCGGCGTCCCCACTCGGGGACATTTTTTCAAAACCTCCCCACAAGAATTAATTAATTTTTTCATTTATTTTATACCTTTTGATTACATGTGCTAAGGTATAATTTAAATCACTTATGGCCTTTTATATATTGAATTTTAATAGGCTTAACTGAATATATAAGGTTTTTTTCAATTGAAGAAAATAATTGTAACCTGACAATTATGTTTATATATGAAGAGCTAAGGTTAAGTGGAAAATTTAAATTGGAGAACTTTCACATATGCTTATTTCTTTTTGAGTCCCAGTTGCTTAGTGCTGGATTGATCGAGGTGATTCGTTCTTTCATCCTTTAAGTGGGTTGACAAAATAAGAACCAATCATGCTTGGAATCAAAACACTGGGAGTTCTGCATGAGTTGACCACCTTACCAGGACATATGCCTATCAGACAGAGCATTTGGTCAAATAAGAAGAAATGGGCAAGAGAGGCTTTAATGGCCCGCTAACGGGCTGTTACACCATTTAGTTTTTTGTTGCTGTTGTTGTTTTGTTTCTTTTCATGTTTTTCAAAGCTTACAGATATATTTCAATGGGATTGTCACTTTTTTATCATTTAGTAATTAAAATATGGGTTATAGTATTACAGTTTGAATTGCTATATCGATATATGGAAAGACCTCTCCTGACTCAATTAACCAAAAATATTTTTGTTAGTAGAGGATATTTAATTAAACATTTTAATCGTTATGTAGATTTACCATATTAACTCGGAAGCTAACATAAGCTTTAAAATTAACATATCATGTCTAAATTTGAATGCTCGATCAAACAACATTTACTTGAAACTTCCAAGTTTAGACTTTCCATTTGAAATTCTTCCCCTGCGGTTTTTCCCCTGTACTCTTCAATTAGAATTTTCGATGCCAAGAGTAAGCATTTTTATGTTACCCAATAAATCCCCCCCCCCCTTAAATTATTTAAAATAATCTACTTTTGGTCACAATCATACGACCTCTCATACCTTGAAAAATTAGAAGTGATAATAAGAGAAGGTGATTATTATAAAGCATATGCTACGCTTTAATGTGTAAGAAGAATAAAACCAAATCCATCAGGCATAAGAACACTCTATGCCTTAATCTTGTAATAAGACCCAAGCATGACCCAACCTTAGTGTTTCGGATGAGGATAATATTCTTCCCTTTCGTCTTCCTTCAGAGCTTTCTAACTGTAATTGTAGCCTAGCAATTCGTATTTGCATTGCAAATTGGGCTGCCATCAATTATTCAAGAGAAAGTAAAGAATTGGATATCAAGCCGTGTAAAGGCCTGATGGAATCATCCTATGTTTAAAAAAAAAAACAAGGATAGGCTTTACATAGTATTAACTATACGGAGAGTGTGAATTAAAAACTTTTTGATAACCTCACTCTTGAAGAATTGATTGTTGCATAATACCACTGCTTTAAAAAGTTAATTTTGTAAAAAAAAATTCTTTAGAAAATAGCAGTATTTTTTTTTGTTATTAATTTTTTTTTAATTTGAATTTGAAACATCATAGACTTGTATGAGAACTTTGATGCATAAATGACAAGGTTGGGGATAAATCTTTGAAAACATTAATCACGCGTGCAGTGTGAATATCGTGAATAAACATAAAACATTCAATAACATTCAGTTTATTGTTCTTTAGTGAATGCAAAGCATAAGTTTGGTTAAGTCACAGTTGAAGATGGAGAAAGGGGACGGTGCAGAACCTTACGTTGAACATTTACATTACATTTTTGGGTTGGTTAAAATAGGTTAGATATGTATTGTCGTCGCACTAGAGCTACACGAGGGCTATTAGCGATGGGCGTCGCATTTACAGGGCTGCCAGTGGCGACTTAAAAGGCTACTAAAGCGACTATTTTAGCGTCTAGGCGACTATGGCTACTATTTAAGTCCAAAAAGGGCCCAAAACGACTATTTTAAGCAAAACCTTCAACTATTTTTGGTCTTAGGCGACTTTTTTTCCGATTTTTTTAGTTATATAATTTTCACATAGATGGCGCCACGAGAATACTACCGATGCACAAAACGTGAAGTGCCTTTAGTTTTAGTTTGGTTTTCAAATCCAACAGCACAAAACAAAAGCAAAACCATGTGTGTTTGAAATTAATTGCACTTGATTATGATTTTTAAGAAGCCTATGTAAAGTTCATGGAAACTAAAACTTTGATTTTGTATGCTTTGTTGAAGATTTTTATAAAACTGCATTTGGATAGGATTTACATCTGTCTGTTTGTTACTAATTTGCTTTGTTTTGAAATTTTTATTTTTTATTCAGTAAGTTGGCGATAATTTTTAATAAAATATGCATATAAAAGAATTGTGTATCAAAATGCGTTTTTTAAAGTAATATTTTCTTATGAATTTCGATGATTCTAGATCATTGTAAACAAGAATACTTATATTTACATTAAAAATTTAATAGTTTTAATTTAGCCCTTCTTGCTTGATTTAAAAGCTGTGAGTTATTTATTTCAGTGAAACATATTTACATGGATTAGTATTTATTGATCCTTATGTTTCTTGAATAACTGATAACTATTTAAAATACATTTGCTTTTAATATATTTATATATATATTTTAAAATACAATTTATTTTCAAGAAAATTTAATTTTACTGGCAGTATCATTTCTTTCATATGATAGTTGTTGCAATTTGTAAATTAAAGTTTTAGTTTTAAATTTTTGGCACTCTTTAGCATTTTAACTTCCTACTCGCTTCTGTGAAATGACAGGCTCTTTTTCTAGATGGATGTTGGTTTTTCCCAGATTTTTTTAGTCAAAAGCTGAAAACAAATAAAAAATTAAAAATATATTGCCCATACCCATATATAATATATTTTTGGAGGATAAAAAAAGACACTTTTATGACTGTTTCTCAAAAATTATCCAATCGTTAACAAAATGTTTTTTTTTTTAATTTATGTCATTTGCTATTTAAATTCAAATACAAATAAGTAGATTTAAATATGTTCCCCTAATTTATGATCTCTAACAAATATATATAAATTGGTTTAATAATTTAACATGAAATTTTCTGTTGCAATGCATCCGAAAAACTATCGGCAGTTTTATCAATCATTTCAACGAGTATTAGCTACAATTCTAAGGTTTGCACTAATACAAGTCTTAATTTTTAGTTTTTTAATTTTTGCATCGAAGCATATTAAACTAATATATCACTTTTTGGAAAATTTATGTAATCGCAGGTAACATTCAATGCAAATATTTTTTAAGAAATTACTTATTATATTATCTAACAATTAAAAGTTGTTTAGTTAGGTAAAAGAGGATACTATTTTGGATACTATTTTTTAACATCTGAGGCTACTAAAGCAACTATTTTCAAAGCTTTCTGGCACTGGCAGCCCTGCATTTATTCAACTACAGTCAAGTGACAAGCTGACACCTGAATAGGCACCCAACGCAACCGTTATGGGTGACGTCTTACGCAGCGTAAGGACTTGGAAGGATATTTATCGTGCACTCTCTTACACAGGCTATTATTCGTCGGACATTTTGGCCGTTGGCTGCAGTTATTTTGGTTATTCAGGTTTATATTGGCTGCAGTTATTTTGGCGATGCCCGGACCCGAACCTATGACCTTTCAATGCTAGGCGAGTACCTGACCGAGTTGGCTCCCCAGGCGTGGTTAGAATAGGTGAACAATGCTTGATTTAATTCAATTATTAAAATTCATCAGACAGGCAGAAGAAATGGAAGGCGTTAAATTCGATTAATTTAAATTCGAAACAATCGAACTGAACTGAACGAGACTGAAATAAATCCTACTTCAAAAATTATATAAAAAAGCATCATTTTTACAATAGAATTGTCAATGAGTGAAACTCAATATGTTTTTACCAGATGATGTTGTATATTTGAAGAGAGAAGAAGAATTAAAGACGAATCTTAATGGTCATTGCTGGTACCAACTTTACTGGGCCTCTGGCCTGTTGTCGACAATTTTGGACTTAACGTTAATAATATTTTTGTAAATTTTTCCATAAAAAAGGCAATGAACAGTCAGTTACAGTCTGTCAATGCTAATCCATAAAATCATTTGGTTCCATCTATAAAAAGAAATCTAGCAGTTCAAATTTTTGTAGGCAAATTATTTCCGTATTTAATACGTATTCTTATACAAATATTCATCTTAAGAAGAATCTCGGACATTTATTGATTTTTCCGTCACGAATACTGATTGAAATCAGCAGCTAATTACCTTTTCGAACAATATTTCTAGCTATTTATACATTCTAAACCGAACAAAAGCTTTGTCGAAAACGAAAAAACACGAATATAAACCAAAAAATTACCAAAAACAAAATATATCCCTCAAAACAAACGCAGATATAATTTTAGGTATGGAAGTTTTTTATCACCTAATCAAATTCGTTTAATCAGAAAATCAAGAAAACCTTTATCCTGATCGCAACTTCGCACGACACGCAACTCAAACAAATCAGCAAAATTCTAACCGATGAATTCGTTCCCGTCATGCAATTCAGTAAAACGTAAACCGATGAATTCATTTAGTAACAATTAGTCGACTTTGTTCATCAGATGAACACGTATGCTTTGCTAGAAAATGGGCGCACCAACGAAGCTATGGCATTGCCTTTTGGTCTTTTTTCTATAAACGTTTTGAATTGCAAAGTTGCTTATTTAGAGTCATGTGTGGCGTGAAAATAAGCAGTTGTCATCGACGCACGTTTTGTTTAAGAAGCTTAAATACAGCACATGTTTGTGATAGTTGTAACTGTTTTTCTTGTATTAAAAATTAATTTCATGTTTATATAATATAGTGGTGATAAAATAAAACAGTTGCATCCTTTTTTTGGATTGATTATGTTTTTTTGTACGATTTCCTCAAAAAAAAAAATCAAAACTCAATGCTTGATACAAAAAAAAAATCATTTTCATCAATAAATATATAATCGAGCAGTCAGATTTCCGGAAAATATAATATCGTGACAAAAATATAATATAGTGGGGATAATTACTAGTCAGAATGACTTGATTATATAGTTTGACTTAATATGGATATATATTTAACGGCTGTAAGACATTTTTGCAATCTTACGTGTTGGCCTTGGAAGGGATGTACTCCGTTGTATTACACTACTTTTTCCGTCAAAAACATTTCATATAAATGTTTTCGTTTTGCCTAATCATTCTGATTAGAAGTCACTATGGTAGGGGTATATTTTTTAAAAACGTTAAATATAGAAAACTACATTTACGTTTTCAGAATTCTTAGTCGAAATTCCTCTGTCTTAATTTTGTATGTATGTTACATGCTGTTAAGTATCCGAAAATAAGAGAAATTCCTTTTTTGGGAGATGAGGGGTTCATCAGGTTCGATTAAGTATTTTGTGTCAGCAATGCAGAATTTATCATTAAAAACTGCCCAGTAAAATGAAGTAGTCTAAGAAAAAGGTAACAAGAAATTTTATTTCATAATTTTCTTTTCCAAAATATACTTTTATATTTAAAAAGAATAAATATGGCTAGACTTGTTCCACAAGTAAGTGGTAGAGCGTCTTCAGCCTCTCATTTAGATTTCTGATCTGTGTTATAGAAGAATATTTGTAACGAAAAAGTTGGCTTAATTACGATTAATTACACTGTGGCAGATGTGCTTGTTAAACCGACAGCATTCGAGTAAGATGGGGCTCGATCTCGTTACTTGACCATAGTTCCAAACAACACAACTTAACATGGATGTGACAAACTCCGTAAAGAGGTTATAAATAAACAGCTCAAAGCGTTAAGTTAAAACTAAAAACACATTGGCTTCACACATGTTTAGGTTTGAATTGTCGTCGCATTAGAGCTTCACGAAGGCTATTTAGAACCTTAGAAGGCCTTTAGAACCCGCTTTAGTCAAGTGACGAGCCAACACCTGGATAGGCACCCAACGCAACCATTCACACATAGATTCACTTTCACAACACATTCCACTAAAAGTAATTAGCTATTCAAGCTATACAGTCCTGTCTAACCAACCGGGCAACTAGGTAATTAAATAAACGAAAACGGTTATTTTTTATCAGCGAAAGTGTTAAGGAAATTTTTCCCACTATAAGTGGGTTAATGTCACAAAACCAAACAATTGGTGATGGAGTCATTAGTGAGAGTTTATGCAAACATCTTCTATAAAAATAAACATTTGAGTTCTTCGGGATTTTTTTTTTCATTATTGGGCGTGTGTGAATGTGTTGACTATTAAGTAAAAAGAAGGTAAATAAGTTTATACGCTGACTTCGGTAAATGTAGGTTCCTATATATCTTATACTAATAGTCCACTAATGCACTGATGGTGAAACATTTCATTTAAACCAAGGCCAAACTGAATATAGAGTGCCTGGAAAAAAGACCCTCCCAAAAATTAGCATTGTATTTAAACTACGCTCCTTGCCAACCAACTTGGGTAAAAACAAAAAGTAAAAAGAAAGAGGGAAAAGCGCGGTAGGTCCATTAGTTGGAAACTCTTGTATGGTAATATTTACATACAAAATGATCTGAATACAATTTAACCAAAGTACACTTTTCATTATGATAAAATTGCCAAATTTTCTCAAATAATATTCAAATATGTTAGACAATGAAATTACTGTTTTAAACATGTTTTCTGGATGTATTCACAAATAATTTATGGAAGTCTTTGCATGCGCGGAAGAATTTTCTCCATAGCATATTTCTATTTAACCAATTAGATTGGCAAGGAGTTTACAGAAAATTACTTCACCATGTTTTTGGCATCACAGATGAACTTGAGCGGGTCTTCAACGTATTTAGCGCTTCTCTAGTGAAGCGGAAAAAATTGTTACTACTAACTAAAATAAAGCTTTTCTCATTGGATAACTATTTCCACCGCTTCAGTTGAGTGGCGCTTCCAAAGATATAACCCATCCATACATTATCATTACGTAACCGCTATTGTCAAGACATGATGCTATATTTACTTTGGCCTTGCTTCAAACAAATAAAATAATTTATAACATCGGAATACAAACATGATAAGGTTGGTCGGTGGGCATATACTATATTAGTTTGCGTTCTTGGTCAGATACCCGCTTATTTGTCAAGTAAGACATACCCACAACACACGCACACACATAAGTGGATCCATCTATTTTTAGAGACAGAGGCCAATTAGAGGATCTCCAGAATTGACTTGTAACCCCCGAGGTATTGACTTGGTATGGGAACTTGGAAGACATTGCGACCACGATGGATTTAACGTGCACTAGTCACCATTAGGGTAGACGGGGTCTTCGGAAGGCAGAGGGACTCGAACTCGAAACCTTAGCGATGCCAGTCCAAGACCTTACCGGCCAGACTATCCCGGCCCCAACATTATAAAGTATTTTTATAAAGTTATACTAGAGGAAATAGTCCAAAATATCTATACAATATTCGCACACTCTCCCGATTTCCTAATTATAATGTTGCTTGACGAAGTACGAAGTGAGTCCAACTTGCAATAGTATGAGCATAATCAGTCAGTAAGACGTTCGCAGCGATATTTTAAAATTAATTTTATATTTGATTATATTTTCGGTATGCAAAGTTTGTATTTTTTTAAAGAATAATAAAAATAAAATAAAAAACAATTGGCAGAATGGCTTGTATACTTAAGAGGACTCCCTTGGAATTCCACATCTTGAAAATTGTAATGTTATTCCTATGGAAAACATTTGCAAGTCAATTACCTCCACAATTTTAATAAAAAGTGACTAGTTTCTTGTATCATTGTAAAGAACAAAAGGAGTAGATTTTGTAAAATTAATTTGTTTTGTGAAAATCACATATTTAATATTTTTATTAATGTTTTGAAGTAAGTAAAAAATGGAGTACACATTAAGTTCTGACTTCAAAAAATTACTAAAAATACTAAATATGTGATTTTCACAAAACCAATTAATTTTACAAAATCTACTCCTTTGTTCTTTACAATGATACAAGAAACTAGTCACTTTTTATTAAAATTGTGGCGGTAATTGACTTGCAAATGTTTTCGATAGGAATAACATTACGATTTTCAAGATGTGGAATTCCAAGTGAGTCCTCTTTAGGCTACCTACAGGTCAGTGCAGTGCCCATCCTTGAATAAACAAACGTATCAAACCGATCATGAAGATCGAAAATGAAAAAGGTTTTCATCGATCGATGCTATCACTCAATTCCCTTTTAGAAATAGTATTTGTATTACAATCACAGCATCTTTGTATTTTAGAGTTTTCAAAGGTCAAGTCCTGAATGTTTTCAGTATACTGAAATGTACAAGCTTAAGTGTACTCTCTTCAGTATACAGAATTATCATTGAATCATCATAATTGTCAGATCTAAATTGATAAAGATTCAAAAACAGAGGATATCTTTATTACCCGCTTTAACTACAATTTTATACACGTAAACAAGAAAAACGTACATTGACCCCTATTTACCAAAACATATCAGATACAATCATAAACATACCAGAAAATACCACCAGCTTCAAAAACATATTATACTAAAGCACCCGATAACATTAGAATCTATACCGAAAGAAAAATCTACCAATATTTAAGGAAATCGCACATTGTGTGAAATAGATAACATCACCATATCACCCCTAAAAATCTATCCAAAAGAAAGTGAAATCTATACTCCTCCCTAGCTAACGAACCTCAACCGGATATACCACCTCCTAAGCCTAAACGAAATCGCTTAACTCAACATTGAAAGCTTATAAAAAATGAAAAGATCTAATGGTCATTTTCACCAAAAGTGTTTTTGAGGCATATCATCAGACACAATTGAAATAGGATGGTTTTTAAAGGTGAAACGTGCTTGGACTATAATACTCAGACAGTGTGTTTCAAGGGTTAACCCTGTAATGCATGATTTTTTTTTCAATCCCGGAAAAATGTATTTGTATCTTTAATACTCTTATACATTATGGGGAAAATACTGAGAAAAAAAATAACTGCATTGGAGTTTAAATAATTTGAAGTTTTTAAATTTTGGCCATATGGCAAAAAACAACTACGAAATTCCAATTTTTATAAGAATGACTAGAAAACTTCTAAATATATTTTACAATAACCCCCTTGAACTATAATTATTTTTTCAAAACAATTTATTTGTATTTAGTTCTATTATTATTATACTTTGAATACTGCCAAAGGCATAATTTCATAACAGTTAATTACTTCACCGTTTAATTTTGAATACACTTTTACTACTGTCATCTATGAAGGTTATTAGTAACTAAAACTTCAAAAATGGAATGTTAGGTTAGGTTTGAATTATCGTCGCACTAGAGCTACACGAGGGTGATTGGCCACTCAAAATGGAATGTAATAGATAAAAAAAAACCAGATATGTCAAGAGGGAGCCCTACTTTAATACAATAAAGTGGATTATGTTGCTTGTTGCCATATGACTACAGTATGCATTAGAGGGTTAAGCAATAGCTTGTGGTAGAATATGCGGAAAAGCATAAAAGTGGCGCATATTCAAAACGACACTTTTGTATAGATTACTTTCATTAAAAAAATTTTGTTGACTTTTAACACACACAAAAAATCGTTTTTGATTGTACGTTGTTTTTTATTACAAAAAAATCGGATATTTTAAAAATATAGAAAACTTACTTTAACATCGCCGGGATTTTATACTCTACAAGCCAAAAATAATCGTTTTGGTTCGCAGAATGAAATTATAGAACGAATTAAATTATAATTTGGAAGCCAACTTTATTTGTGGGGCAAGTGTAGGTTCAAAATGATTTTCACGACAAAAAGCAATAGTTGAAAAAAGAGATAGCACTTCATATTTGAGATAATCACCAAAATTTGAAACACCTATTATTCTAAAACGTATCCTCATAAATTTCCATGAATAAAAAAAATCGTGTAGTAAAATCAGAAAAGTTTAACTACACTACTTGCCTGCCTATGTTGGGTAGATAGAAATATGCTATGAAGAAGATCCTTCCGCGGATGTAAAGAGTTTCATAAATTATTTGCTAATCCATCCAGAAAACATTTAAAACATTAATTTCGTTTAAAGTCTAACAGATTTGAATATTATTTGAGAAAATTTGGCAATGTTATCAGAATAAAAAGTGTGTTTTAAGTTAAACTGTATTCAGATCATTTTGCATGTAAATATTCTTACAAAAGTTTCCAAATAACGGACCAACCGCGCTTTTCCCTCTTCCCTTTTACTCTTGGTTTTTACCCAAGTTAGGTTAGCAAGTAGTGTACAAACTGAAAAACCGGCAAAAAAAGTTGTAGGATGGACCACATTTTTATACCATAAAATTACCTAATAACACTGTTTTTAAAGTATAAAAAACCTCCAAAAATACCGTTACTTCTCCAACGTTTCGTAATGCTTAATGGCTTTGTTCAGAGGTGCGTCTAATTTGTTTCTACTTTTACGGTAAATGACTGTAATCAACTGCGAGTTTTTTTTTTAGAATATGTGGAATTTGTAACGGTTTACTTTTAAGACGAGTTAAGTAAAGGGTATTGCGGTGTAAATGTTACATTGTTATATATCGTCACTTAAGTTCCCACATGTGCAATCTAACTTTGCAAAACGGTAGACATTTATTGAGCGTAAGCCCTTGGCGAACTTTTCAAAATCGCGCCAAAAGTCAGCTTAAAACCCAACCGAAATGATAGGATAGGTTTGAATTGCACCGGCTGTTCGGAAAACGCCATCGTTGCGAAGTCAAAGAATTCGAATCATCAGTCGAAGTCAGATGGTTGCCACAAAAAATTATTTATCGCCAAATCCGAAAAAATCTACCCAAGGGTTACCTTACAGTACAACTGATCCTTTCACAACAATTAGATAGCACATGTGGGAACTTAAGTGACGATATATTACTGTAATCTATAATCGGGTGTGAAGGCAGAAAAGTTAAGAAGGTAAAATTTTTTTCGTAAATGCAACCTATTTCGAAAATTCATTCATTACACAGAAAAAAATGTTTTTGATTGAGAACCAATATTGGATCGTTTGACTAATTTTCTTGACTTCACAACAAAGCGAGTAGTTTCACTTCAGCAAAACTCGTTGGGTTTTAGCAAGCTTGACCTTATATTGGTTGTTTGTAACTGTATGTCAGGAACAGCACAACAAAACAAATTGGTACTGACAAAAAAATATATATATATTGGGGCTATATGGTCAAAAAAAAAATCAATCGCCAAACTCTTGTTTTACCAGCTTATTATTTTTTATGTGTACGTTTTGAATTTTGAAATAATAAGGACCTTAAAAGGACATTCCCTCACATAGAACTCAAAAGAAAAATTAAAAATATGTTTTAAATTACACTCAGGAGACGAAAACAGTTTCTTTGCTTACACCTGTCTGTACAATAAGTTACTGTCCATACCACAATAGATGAAGTACACCGTTAGCCTTTCTTTTGATGATTTTACCTTATTACACGTAGCTTAACTAATTAATTTGTATAAACATAACTACTAAGCAGAAATGAGAATTTGAAATAAAATAACCGTGACACAAGCTAAAAATATTACTACCATTCGGGTAATATTCTGAAAAAAAATTGAGAGTTTGCTCTAAAATTTTTTATTTTTCTATTTCTTGAGGTTTTTTTAGAGCAAAAATGATTAATTGTTTTAGATAATTTACAACCATTTACGTGACTAAATAAAATTTATTCAGCCACTCCCATGTCCAAAGTGAACTCAAGTGTTATGTACTGAAACATACTCAATGTTTCTATTTATGTTTGGGGTAAAAATATTGTACAACGGTGGGAGATTTTCTGACAAACGACCAATGATATACTCCTACGATGGGTGGCATTATATTTAGCTTAGTCTTATCCCTTACCACCTAGCACCCTATTTCAAGCATTCAGTTTCAAATAACACTTCCGTATGTTCACGGTGAGGTATCACCGATACTATAATTGGTTAAAGATAAATAAAAATATCCGTTTTTTAAACACGCGTTTATTAAATTCTTTCATGCATGATTGCAATTACATAACACTATTAAAGATAGAATTTCTAAAAAAAAAGTCTTATAAACTGAAAACGTAGTGGATACATAATTTTTTTTTTGCTAAAGTACCTTTCAACTGGTGTTGAGCCGCGTTTCAACATGCTGCGCCAGAGCACTTTGTCGACCTGCGCATTTGTCCCGTAGACAACTGCTGTCCCGTTGACAACTGCTGTCCCGTTGACAACTGCTGTCCCGCTGCTGGAGTGATGTCTTACTTATGAATTTGTATATGAGCTCCGTCCAACCAAGAGGCCTTTGCAGACTTAATTTTCTTTTACAGGTCGCCTCCAGTGCGGGCGCTCTCTCGGGATAAATTCGTAGGAAAATTTTGATTTTATCTGTCTTAATTAGCTAATTCCTAATTTATTATGCGTTTGTTCGTTTACCAAATTGTTATGGTTATATTTATTTATTTTGATATTGCTTCTTTAATTGTAATCATTTCTTTTATTACTTCAAATTAAACCTAAAGGTATTGAAGTAAATAATCTACTGTTTTTATGATCAATTTATTTGTCAATAAAATATAGTAAATCAAAGTTATTCAAATTGTACTTTCTTTAACACAAATACTACCCTCTAAATGGGTTAGCTTGGTCACTGAAGTGTAACTTTTTCCCAAGCATAAAATCCTAGTGTACTGCCTTTCTTCTACAATATTTTTACTCGTCGATCAGGGCAGAGTTTCCACTACTTGAACGCGTAAGCACATTTTAAAGAGTGTATTTAAGCAGAAGGGGAGTTATTTGCTAGACAAGCTTTGACTGAAGTTACTCCGTTCGACGGAAACAAAATTTTGAAAAAGACTTATTTTCGCAGAATGCAATGTTTGTTTGCGTTATAATAAATGTGAAAAGTCATATACAGTAGTGGCCAAAAGTATGGACATGTTTCACGTAATGTTTTAGTTTTATGTTTCACGTAACTTTGTATGCTCGTAAAATATATTAATTTTCACTTAAGTACAAACGTTTCAACATTAAATTGCAGGTAATTTAACGTAGAATTTAGTAATAAAAATTGCCAAAAGTGGAAATTAATATATTCGACAAGAACACAATGTTTGAAAACATGAAACTTCAAAAAAATGTCCACACTTTTGGAAAACCACTGTAATTGTAGGACTCATATATAGAAGTTTTTATTCACTGAGTGCAATTGAAACATTATGCAAATGCTCTTGATTTGCCATTTTTAACTAGCATCACAAAATACGGTACGGCACTCAGTAAAATGCTTTGAGGTATAACGCCAAGGAAATTTGATGTCCATATAAATACATTTGGAGCCAATTTTTTTATTTTACTTAATGTACTATTATCAACCAGAAATACATTTTAATCAATTTCAAAATAAAAAAAAACAATATGATTCTAAATAAATAATGCTCTTATGCCCTCTTTATTTAATTATTCTGTACACATATTACAGGTTTACTCTGAATGATTATCAATAAGTAAAAGCACAATGTGCAATTTCGATTTAACTTTTTTCAACCTAGTACTCCCAATCACTGAAACAATACCAAATTGTTCAATACACACTCCAAGTAAAAGAATTGAGCGTTTTTAGAAAACATGGCGCCCAGACACATAAGAATTTAATTGCTTTTTGATATTATAAATGGTTCGCTTCGCGGTGTAAACCCACTTTCGTAACCATTAATAATGCGAAATGGAACAATGTTAAATTCATTTCATGAATTTGGAATCAGTTTTATTAATTTCCGAAAGACAATGGCTGACTTTATGACAGTAGAATCTAAATGAGTTCAACTGTGAAAGGTTAGTGAAATGGCTTAAATTTAAACTATGGGGATGTATGGTTCAAGTTACCAGAATTTGGTTAGGTTTGAATATAGTCGTACTAGAGCTTAACGGGGGCTATTGGCGACGGGCGTCGTATTTTAAAACCACAGCCAAGTGACGAGCCGACACCTGAATAGAAACCCAACGTAACCGTTAAAGGAACATCTTACGCAGGACTTTGAAGGTTATTTAACCTGCACTCTCCCTTACACTGGGTATTATTCAACGGACATTTTTGGCTGCATGGGCCATTTATAGGTCGACAGTTGTTGGCGATAACCGGACCTTTACCTGCGACCTTTCGCATGCTAGGCGAGTGCCTAACCGACTGGACTCCCCAACCCCACCATAATTTGGAAAAACAGTTATTCATTTTCTGCGACAAGAACTTTTTTTTATTTCTTGAAAAGTATTATTTAAAACAAAGTAATAAAATATTCCAATCAGTTTTTGGAAACGGTGGAATTTGTTTCTCAAGGAAAGTATTTTTAATATGTCAATTTGATAATGTTAATTTTTTGAATTTTAAGCTTGTCTTGTTTTGAACGTTTGTATCTGCAATAATACTTATTAAGTTTATGTAAATAACAACTCAGAATAAAACGAGGAAAAAAAGACTAGTTCCGCATTGTCTAAATTTTCTAAATATAAATTAAAGAACAATCAAGGTCGATTGAGTTATTTGTAAACGATCGAAAGATTCCTTTTGGAAAAAAAAATCTGCTGGATATATGATAATCCTAATTCCTTCGATTTAATTTTGCGAAACGCCCAAAATTTGCATTCTGAGAATTCATCTGATCCACAAGTTACTAAGTTTACAACCGCATCTGCTATTTCCATTTTAAAAAATCCAATGTTACGAGAAATATCCGTTTATTCACTTCATTGATGTCACACCTGATTCACAGTTTAGGGAAAAAAATTATTCCGAAAGAAAAAAATATATATTTGTCCTTATTCAAGACTCAAACGTTTCAATTACACGAAAACGATAAACGTTTCAATTATATGAGACGCCCTAATCATCACATTCCCTAAATACATACGGGATTTGTCATCCGACTGGAATCGGAGGCTTCGCTCGTTATCATTCGACTTTTCATTGCAGCACTAAGCTTCAATTTGAAAAAGTTGTAAATGAATCGGTGAGCGCAGAAACCACTTCAGTCAAAAAAAAAAATCCGAAAACTCGTTTTCAATGAAAATAAGCGTAGAAAGGCAAGATGTGTGTTGGGTGCAAAAACT
The DNA here is from genome assembly GCA_023701765.1 of Hylyphantes graminicola. Lineage (NCBI taxonomy): Eukaryota > Metazoa > Arthropoda > Arachnida > Araneae > Linyphiidae > Hylyphantes > Hylyphantes graminicola. Next base: position 17,582,628 of record CM043121.1, on the reverse strand, counting down.
ACGTTAGTCTGTTGAGTAGTTCCGTAAATACAGGACGCTTGTTTCGAGTGTTGAGTGCAGAAATAGAGGAGGAGTTATTACGTTTTTCTCCCTTCTGAAAAATTTAAAATTTGTGACCGACGTTGTTTCTGCACTCACCGATTCAAATGGCCTATTTATCATGCTGAGGTGAGATGACCGCGGTGTTGTTGTAGAGGAATGACGATGAAGGTGATCAGAAGGTTTTTTTTTTTCAAGACATTTTTCAAGACAAGCCACAGCACCAACTATATATAACAACCAATAACAAGCAAATCAATCTTCAGGACATCACAGGTCCTTTAAACTTGAGAAGTAGGAGCAAAAGTGGTGTCGGTTCGAATCTCACTTCTAATGAATTTGTCCCGCCTTTATAATGCAGGGATTGGTCAAAATAATATACAAGAATGTATCTATTGGTTGTGAAAATTGACAGAACTTAAGTTTAGTTCGTAATTTTGAAGGATTCAAGTGCAAAGAGAAGTACTGCGTGCTGCCCGTGCGCAAAAGTTTTACTTCAAAAAATGGGGCTCAAAATTGGGTGACGAAACACAGAAAGTAAAATTAAAGTCAAGTTAAATTATTCACCACAATGCGATGATTATGTTTTGGTATTGTTAATGTGCCGACTTCCGAGATCTTTATACTTTAATGGTTTTCTACAAAAGGGATAAATATACACAGAAAAGAGGGCCATTATATTAGTATACCTACTGTTTAAAAGCGCAACAAACGGTTTATGCACAATGACCCCGCATATTTTAGATAACCTCTGGATCATTCAGCTGCATTTGTATGTATTGATATCATATAAAATTTACAACCATACTCAAGGATCAATTACAATCATTTTATTTAGGTGATACATGCTAAAATTTTTTCTATAACATTCTAATATAAATTTTTTAACCATCTGAGGGATAAAAAAATTGGTCTAAAGTGTACAATTGTTTTCATGAAAGAAGATCAAAATTAAAATTTTGCAAACAAAATTTAATTTAAATTTTCTGGAATAATTTTTCCCACTTCTTCAATTTTATTTATATTTTAAAAATTAGTAACATTTTTAAAATTATAATTTTCTTTAAAAAAAAAATGTTTATTACTAGAAAATCTGATTGCCCTGTTTAGACGTGATCCCACAGAAGATTAAAATAAAACTGCTGGTTACAATAGTTTCAAAGCAAAGTAGTACCTAATTATCCAATTCCCTTGTCAGAAGGAAGTGTGGATATACGAACCCACGTCTAAGTCAATAGGCGGAGTTCTTTTTGCAGCTTCTGTTTACGGTAAGGGTGTAGCAACATCAGGAGCTCTTGACAGAGACACGGTGAAGATGCGCGTGTGCATAATACTTGGCACACATATCGGAACATAAACCTAATTTGTGCCACCTTTATGCTGTTCATTTCGTATATTTACAGACTTGAGGTTAGATAAGATGTGTGGACAAAGTGTTAGTAAGTACATAGGGATGGCAAAATTAGAAAAAAAAATTATAAGGTATTCTTAATTTTATTAATATTTATTAGAAGAATTTTTATAATATTAGAAGAATTTTAGAATTTCTAGTGCACTTTTAAAAATTTAGTGTTTGTTTTCAGCAAAAATATGGTTCCTTGTAGCTGCAACGGTTGTGCGGTAAAAAGTTTCACCATATTTTCGGCATTAGGTTGAACCATTTATCAGGTTTTTGTTTACAAACTCTGAAAAATGGATCAACCGATAGTTAAAAATATAGAAAAACATTTCACCACACTGCACGTGCAACTACTTGGTACATCACGAATAAAATTTTTACCAGTGTAAAAAGAATCGAATATCATATTTTCTAACTCAAACAAAGTTGTTTTTACTTCTTTATAAAAGTCCTATTTTTTAAGAAAACATATAAAATGAAAAGTGGTTCAAAAATTTAAATGCCGTATTTTTATACTAAACATTGAAGTTAAAGTAAAAATATTTAGTTTATTTCAACTAAACTCAAGAAACTTCTAATAAATTTTTTCAACATGACTGACTACATTACAGAAACAGTAAAATAAATATATTGCTACTTTCCAAGGGGTTTAAGACATAAGAACTCTGTTTTTTTTCAACCTCTGATGGGCTGTAACGAAAATACGGATCAAAATACAAAAAAGATTTTCTTACCAAAAGTAATACGTACAATACCGAGTTCCCCTCCGCATAATCACCTTGACGATTAAGGCATTTATCCTACCTGTAAACAAGATTTGAAATACCCTCTTCATAAAAAGTAACCGCCAATGATTGGGAGGTATCTGTGATGGTTTCTTTAAAAAAAAAATAAGTAAATTTGGAAACTTCAAATCAGTTTTTTTCTGTCTTCCAACCCACTGTAAGTCCATAATTCACTTATAGTGAACCTTTGAGCTTCTCTAAACACTTGGTCAACTCGCTGAACATTGCCGTCTATAGCGACATACTTTCTTCCTTGGTGCCCTTCTTCATGATTATAAGTATTGTTCTGTGAGTTTTAACAAAGTGTTTAGGGAAAATCGAAGGTATACCATAAGTGAACTAAAGATAAGCATAGTGGCTTGGATTGTAGCGCTTCCAAGTTGACGTGGAGCTCAAAGAAATAGTCACAACTCCCATCAAATCATTGGCTGCTACATTTTATGAATAATGTATTTCAAAGCTTGTTTACAGATATAACAAATGATTTAATCGCCAAGGTGAATTTGTGAGGAAATAAGCAGTATTGTACATTACTTTTGGTAAAATCATCATTTTTTAAAATTTTGAACCGTCTTTTTGTTACAGCTCATCGGAGGTAGAAAAAAAAACAGCTATCGTACAAATAAACCTATCAACTCTTTACAAACAGCTTCGATACCTTTTAGAAAAATCCTCTCACAATTTACAAAATACAGAAAGGAGCATTCCAACATAACTCAGGGGATTATATACCACATCTAAAATCCGTATAAATTCCTCTAAGCACTACCGCATACCTGGAATATCCCCCACCAAAATAATAAAAAAAAAAATCCTCACCCCCTAGTGTCAAGCAATATACCTATTCTTACGATAACTGAACCGAATGTTACCACCCACAACTACTGCGACCTTGATTCACCGCTCCAAGGTCATTGAGCTACGTTATTTGTAATTTTGAATTATAATATTTATTTAGATATTATATCATTCAACTCGAAAATTTTCATTTAGAAAAATATAAATTATTCATTATAAAAACATTTAAATCAAATTTGTAATATCGAATTGTTGTATATTAGTACTGCAGATATGTAGATTATAACATTTAAATAAAGTTAGTAATATCGGATTGATAGCTACTGATATTACAAATATTACATTCTGATCTTAAAACTACAAACTGGGGGGGGGGGGGGGATGTATGGTAAACTTTAAGAAACAGGCATAAGCAGGTCAATTACATGGACTGCTGTTTAAGGTAGGCGAATACCTAAAATTCTAAAATGTTTACTATTACTTAAACCTTTTCCAAATTTGGCATAGTGATTTCAAATGTAATGAACAATGCTATTTTGGCAATTTTTTTTAAAAAAATATAATCGATTTATTTTCAACATCGTTTTTCAACTAAAAGGGGTTGACACTTCTAGTATAAAGAGTTTTACAGTAATTTATCTGATTTTTTTTACAGATGCTATTTCAATATATATCTGTGCCATAAGCCTCTAACATCTGGAATAAATATAGTATTTTTTTTAAATGGTCCAAATGTAAGTTAATCGAAAATAAAATCTTTTTTAGTTAATTCATAAAAATTTTCTTAATAACTTGTTTTCTTGTAATTTGTCTGTAAAATCTAGAGGGTCATTGCATGTATCAGTCAAAACGAATAATTTAACACATAATTAATGTTTGTAGGCGGAAAATTCAATGTGGTGGACTTGTTAGAGTAAACCTCTTTTTTTAGCTGAAAAACACCGTTTTAAAAAAATAAATTATATTTAAATTTTAAAAAAATGCCTAAATAGCATTGTTCATTATATTTGAAATCACTATGTCAAATTCCGGGTATTCGCCTACCTTAAATAGATTTTTCACAAACAAACTTTTATAAAATAACATTTGTCCCTCAAAATTTTCTTCGTCATGAAAAAAAAGCATGCATTTAGCATGAGAATCTGTCAGGCAAACACATTTAATGTGTCGATATAAAGATTGAAGTGAATGCATAGTTACTTGTTGAAACATATTTACATTTATTTTTAGATATATATGTATAGATTTTTTTTTTTGAGCATTTGATAATTACATTTTCTTAAAGGAACTCAGGGGAGTTGTCGACGATTTGTACACAAACCGATAACTGAGAAAAACAGTATCAGCAATACGGAAACTAAAAACTAATACAGCTGTCAAATCTTCATATAATGAGAAAACTTTCCAAATAGATCAACAATTAAACTATTTTAGCTCGTAACCTTTACTAACCAATTAAACAGTTAATTATGAAATAACACAGCAAAGACAATACATGATTGCAATTAGAAGGTAGAACAAGATCAAGGTGAATGCTTTAGTGGAAAAAAAAAAACTTATAATATTGAAGTTCGACAATGAAAAATGGCAACATACAATGCTACTATGTTTCGGGAGTAATAATTGTGATGTATCTTTGGGCCGATTGTGTAAGTTTGAGTAATACATCACGATTTAGCAATATAGGCCTGTAATTAGGCCTAAATATGCCGAACACTTAAAATTGGAGCTTCTTCACTGAGGTTCTCAGAGTTGGTGTGAGTTGAATTACTTGCAAAAGTCAAAAGGGCATCTGTCAATTTGTATTGTTTAGTTATTGATAATTTCAGAGATCTGCTTTAACAAAGTTTTGGTCATGTTGCTTTTGGCAAAACAAATATTTAAAAGAAATACAATTGCGAAACGTTTTTATAAGATTACATTTTGGAATAATTTAGGCTAAGGAATACGAAATTTTTTAAAGTTTGAACTCAGTTTAACCTCTTACGATTCAAGCAAAATCCTACACTCATATTCTTAATCTAAACGTACTTTCCATACAAATATATTCTAAAAATTCTGTTTTTTAAAGAAATATTTAAAAAAAAATTATGTTTAATAGCAACTTAGGGGCACGCCTTAAACTCTAAAAATACATTTTTGTTTTTGTGTTATAAATGCAACAAAAAAGGCCGCATCACTTATTTATAGTTAAAAGATTATTTTAACATTGTCTTTAAAGCACAGTGCCTTTAAAATTAACTAATAAAAGAACTTTTTGAAAAGTTTGAAAAATAAAATTTAAAATATTTTTTAAAGAACTCTGTTTTCTTATTGATAATAGGTGACATGATAATTGAAATAAATGACTGACACCTGTAATCAAAGACTGAAAACTGATATTCGGATTTTCTTCTATCGAACCAAGTTAATATCGGAACTAATTAACTCGTTAATTTATTGTAGGGATGTTTTAAAAAAATGTCCCCAAATGGGGACGCCAGATCGCAAGTGATTAAACATGTAACGATTACGAACCATTTAACTACTAACGAAGAAATTTATTAACAACCCAAGAAAATTTCCTCGATATTTTGCTAAGGATTTCAAGCCAAAAGTTTCGAAAAGTTCAATACCCTAACTACCCAACACCAGGACATATACTCAAACACTTTTATGTTTATCTGGTCATATGACCGTCGTACAAGCCCGTATACCACGCCAAGCACATATGCTCACGGATGCATTATATTTTTCCAACTCGACACAGTCAACAATTGCTCATTGTAAGACCCAAAGTTTCTTACTAACTAAGTTTTAAAAACAAGAAAAGAACTGAAGTGACTTTTTTTACTCCAGATTTGTCGTTAAACAACTTACAAACATGAGACTACAAGAATGTTCTTTGTAGTATGCGCACCTTAAGTAAATCGCAAAAAGTTTTCAAGTATACATAGGCATTTCCGTATGAGCTTTTTCTCCGCTATAATATTTAATGTAAGAAGCGTCGAGGGAAATATTTCAATCGGCTAGAACCATTTTTTTTCTGTATCTAATGATTCAAAGATACCCAAAGCCACAAACAGACATCTTAGAGTTCATCTTAGTTTACGGAACTAAGGGTTTAACAATTACACTAATTGCCAACCTAAGCTGGGTAAATAGAAATATGCTATAGAGAAGATCCTTCCGCGAGTTCCATAAATTATTTGTGAATCCACCCAGAAAACATGTTTAAAACATTACTTTTGTTGAAGGTCTAACAGATTTGAATATTATTTGAGATAATTTAGCAATTTCAAAGAATGAAAAGTATATTTTGGTTAAATTGTATTCATATTATTTTGTATGTAAATATTACCTTATTACCAATAGAGTTCCCCACTAATGGACCAATCGCGCTTTTCCCTCTTCCTTTTCACTCTTTGTTATTATCCAAGTTAGGGTGGCACGGGGAATACGGGCTTAACAATTAGAAGATCTGCCTAAGATACATGTTTAAGCTTAATGGGCAAAAAAGTACCAATAGCATAAGGTTAAGGGCTGTTAGTAGTCGATTCATACTCAGTATTTAAAATGTTAATCTACATCTAGCTAAATATCTAAAAACTACATTGCTGCATACTCCCACGGGAATTTGCGTAATTGTGTTTACGGTAATGAAAATAATATTGTTGTAAATCCAAAATTAATGCATAAACTTGCATGTTATTATTACTTTTATTATAAATTAGCATAATGGAGCAGAAAGAACTACATTATCGCTTCTAATTGCTATTATAAATAAGGTATTTTTTTTTATTTAAAGTTGCTTCAAAAGAAATGTAAATTTGTACTGGAATAATTTGAGTGAAGCAAATATAATTCTATTTTGCAACCATTAATGTAATACTAGTGAATAAAATATCACGAGTATTTTGGTATCACTAGTGAATGTAATTCTAGTGATACCAAAAGAACGTCAATACAGTTGCAGATGTTGGTAAAGTGAGGATCTTACATAGATCCATATGCCACGATCATATGAGGGTCATTCTCTGTAAATGAGACAAATTGCACTTTTAAAAACTGGATTAAAAAATATTTTTCTTTTTGAATAATTGTCTTTATGGTCTAGGTCTTATGTCTATGAGGTTGCACACATTCATATATAGTAAAAAATGATTCAGATCCATTTTATGATTTTATTTTTAAAAAAAAATACATATTTTCCATACTTCAAAACTGACGTAAACTTCTTCAGATACTGAGCACGCGCAACAGGCAATATATATATGCGCATGCAACACCGAAAACATTGCATGCCTTTTTAAATTGCCCCAAAAGTTACGCATGGTGTTTGAGTGTTTCAGTTTGGTTGTATAAAAGATGCACTAAACCTATAGTAGACAGAGTACACGATATATATATCTCCATAGGAATGAGAGTTTTTTCTTTAATTTGGAAGGTTTGGTTCGGTTAGAATATTTGTTGGTTGAAATAACGTCACACTAGAGCTACATGAGGGTCGATTGGCCACTGGCGTCGTAATTTAAACAACCCTATTAAAGTAATGAGGTTGACACCGACCATACTTGAATATTGTCATTTTGTCAAGTATAATTTCAATGTAATAAACTTATTAAATAAGTATAATATGCGTATGACGTGATTAGAGTAAATGATTTCTGATCGAGAAGAGCGGCTTAAAAAATTGCAACCGCATTTTATTTTACAGTTATTCGTCATGAATCTCTTGATGATAACGCTACTGTGTGTCTAAATTACGATACCCGTCATCAATAGGCCTAGTGTAGCTCTAGTATAAGGATAATTAAAAATAACCCTAGCTCTTTATCATAACGTAGAAGATACGAATCTCGTGAAATATCTTAAGGCATGCGGTTTTTAAAAAATCTACAGCTGAAGCGAAACAACCGATCGGCATTGAATGCGCTTGGAATTAAAGATCCAAGATGAAGTTATCCAACGTGGACTGACCATTTTCAAGGCTGAGATGTGAGTTAGTGACGATTCCGTAGGAAAAGTCAGATAACATCAATTTCAAAGAATTTTTTTATAAGGTTTAGGGATTGTATGCTAATCTACATTTAAATGTCCACAATTTGAGACTAGTAAAAAATTTCTCGAACTTATCTATAATCAGTAAATGAGATTGAGTGAGTGACGACAGTAAAAGACTCCCCACGATATTTTTAATACTAAAAGTGCTGTAAAAACGTTATCACTCATGGATCAAAACAACTAATTGCTGATTTAGAAGCCTCAATCCTTTAAGAATAACAGGCCAATTTAAATGCGATTTCTTAGTCGTCTAGTAAGTTTTTAATTGAACTTTAAAGCAGTGTTACAGGAGTGATTCTAAAACCCAGGGGCATTATATACTCAAAAAATTACAAAAAAACTACTGATGGTAGAAAAATATAAGATGCATTTCCGGAAACTACAGAAACTAATTAAATATAAATAGTTCCGCCAAAAAGATTATATATTTAAAACAACTATTAGGACGTTAAAAGTTGTAAAAGCATGCAGGGACGGTGTGAGGGAGTGACCAAATCGGGTATTTAAATGAAATTTAATGTAAGTAAATTATAATTATTTGATATTTTTTAGGTGGGACTAGTTAGGTTGTGGGCCATTACGCTAATAAATCACAAACATGCATGTATAATTTGAAAATAAAGAGTAAAGTATCTGGGACATCGATTTGTCCCTTTTACAAAGAATGACCCATGAACAGGCTCTCTAGTAAATCATTTTTACATTATTATATTGCTTAATTAATCTGTCATTCCATAGCTCTTTAAAAAATATTTAAATCGTTCCACGAACTTTAACCCTTTCAATCCCAGTGATGCCATTTGGCATCATCACTTTTAATATTTTTTTCCAAATTTTTATGTCCCGGTACGACATCCAAACACGCATCATTCGATTCTTCACACTTTGTTCTATTAGACAATATTTAGCATTAATCTCAATAGAAGTCAGAGCTACTATTTTTTTTATTTAGAAAATAGCTAACAAGCGTTTCCCCTGATTTTTGAAAAGTTAACTTCAGTTCCACATATTTAAAACACAATTTAAACTATTTCGGTTAAAATAATTACTACAATTTTTTTTAATAATATGGTCAGATACCTTAAAATATATAACTCGAAGTGTTTTTAGGTAACACATATATTTTTATTTTGTTGTTTTCCACAGTTAAAAAATTTTGGCATTATTTCGAAAACCATATGAAAAATTAAAGTGATTTATTTTTTCTTATGGAATTCTTATTTTTGACCTAAAATAAGCTGATTTTGTGAATATCAGATCTTTCTGTAGTGTAGTACATTTTTGGGACTGAAAGGGTTAATGGTATTGCATCACTCGGAACAGTAGTTTTAATTTTGAACATCTCCTAAAACGCATTTAAGCATTCTCTATATATGCAGCAGCAAATACCAATAGCTACAACATTAGCTACTGTTACGGTTCATTGCTATGCGCAGTAAACAAACAACTGCTTCAGGTTAGGTTAGGTTTGAATTATAGTCGTACTGGAGCTACACGAGAGCTATTGGCAGACGGGCGTAGTATTTAAGGGGTCATAGGAGTCTTAAAAATGTGCAAAGAAGGTACTACAAAACATAGTTTGATCTTTCATGTCATTTTCGAACTACTGAATATATAAGTATAATTTTTTAATATGTAATTCTACAATATTTATTTATTATAAAACAAGTTTTAAAATTTATGAAACTTTAGCCAAAACTAAAATAAATGATATTAAACATGAAGGTGCTTGAACACACTGTGATTAGGCTTGCGCGGCAAATTGTGAGGTCAAAATTGAAAAAATGACCAAGAAAATGACTTTATATTGTACAAATAGGTACAAACTAGGACTTATACCTAAATTCTCAGCTCAATTTGAATTAGAAATTCTTTTAAGAACTTTTTTCTAAAAAAATTAATAAAAATTTAAAAATTTTGATTTTAAATTTTTTTAAAAATAATTTCTAATTAAAATTGAGCTGAGAATTTAGGTATAAGTCCTAGTTTGTACATATTTGTACAATATAAAGTCATTTTCTTGGTCATTTTTTCAATTTTGACCTCACAATTTGCCGCGCAAGCCTAATCACAGTGTGTTCAAGTACCTTCATGTTTTATATCATTTATTTTAGTTTTGGCTAATGTTTCATAAATTTTAAAACTTGTTTTATAATAAGTAAATCTTGTAGAATTACATACAAAAAAATTATACTCATTTATTGAGTAGTTAAAAAATTACAAGAGAGGTCAAACTATGCTATGTAGTATCTTCTTTGCACATTTTTAAGACTCCTGTGACCCCTTAAGAACCAAAGTCAAGTGAAGCCGACACCTGAATTGGCACCCAACGCAACTGTTAAGGGCGACATTGTACGCGGCGTTAGGACTTTGAAGGATATTTAACGTGCACTCCCTTACACGGGGTATTATATCGTCGGAAATTTTTGGCTGAACGGGCCGTTTATAGGTCGGCAGTTATTTTAGCGATGCCAGGACCTGAACCTGGGACCTTTCGCTTGCTAGGCGAGTGCTTAACCTACTGCGCTCCTCAGCCCTACAACTGCTCCAGAATTGTATTCATTTTCAGACGACACTGCCAATGGGAATGTTTCAGATGATGTGTAGGTCTTGTTTTCATTTTTCAATGTCCTGCGATTTCATTGGTTGTTTTGGTTTCACTGACAACATTAACGTTATAGATTTAAAAAAAAAAAAAACGATTCCTTCTTGTAAGCTTTCTTTAACAAGTGATTTGAACAAATAACATCGCAAAGTTGGCATTTTAAATTGTAATGAGTAAAATATTCTTTGAAAACACATTTTTGAATACCAAAACAAAGGTTATTCCAGACGAAAAAAAAATTAAAACAAGACCTGTAGAGATGTTGCCCTTCACAGCTTGAAATAACACCATTGTTTTGAATTATTTGAGAAATTGAATTTTGTGGTAATAAATGTTGCTTAGATAATTGTGCTTTACTACAGGGTGAGGCAAATAAAAGTGGCCCCAAAGTGGAGATAAGAATACGACAGAAATGTTGCCAAGTCAAAAACCAATACAAAGACAGATTTGCTTGCTAAAGCTATTGATCGCTTCAATATTAAGCCCAAACTAACACTTGGCTACTCTTATTTGCCGGTTACTACGCTAGGGTTTAAAAAGCTAGTTAAAATGAAATATAAAATAAAGAGATGAGTAAGAAAAGTTCCCACTAGTGAATATTTCGATCGTTTTTTTACCTAGAGAATCGGACCTTTTTGTTTTAGTTAACACAAAACATTCTAAATTAATTGCAAGACACAAAATTTGCATTATGGGACGTCTTCATACGAACTAAGATCTGAACTCGCCACTAGTCTATAAGTAGTGAAATGTAGAAAAATAAGTAGAGGAAATGTTGAAACAAAAAAAATGACATTTTCTAAGCATTTTTTCTAGGATTTTGTTGATTATTTTAAATTAGTTAAAAAAATAATACTCATGCGGTGAATGAATTGATAGGAATTTGTCAACTTTTTTGATGTTTTAAAGGCATTTTCATGGAAACAAGTTTCGATAGGATCAAGAATTCAAAAATTAAAAAGTCTAAGTATTTTTTTGGGATTTTGTTGATTGTTTTAAATTAGTTTAAAAAAAATACGCATGCGGTGAATGTATTTATAGGAATTTGCTATCTATTTTTAACATTTTCGTGGAAAAAGTTTCGATGGGAACAAGAATTCAAAAACTAAAAAGTTAGTAAAAATATGAGTTTTTTTACAATACATTTTTTACTAAAATACAAAACTTCATTGTTGCCCGTATGAAAAACATTGAAACCATTGTTCCATGTGGCCCTTTTGTTTGTGAAGTAGGCAATGTTATATATTTCTCGTCAAGAAAAAACAAGTTCCAAACAAAATAAGAGTTAAGATATTCGGAAGGAGCCGCGAATAAATATTTATCATATCTTCAAAAGCAACCGAAAATAATGACCAGTACTTCCGAGAATCAATTTTTCTTACTTCTCGGAAGGATTTGAATAAAGGCTTAGATGACATATATTTAAAAAAAATACTCAAAAAGTGCACAGCACATGGGCGTAAGAGCATTAGTGTCAGCGAAGCGGATAAATTTAATTATGTATCGTCATAGAAAATGAATTGGCATAAAATTGATATTGTGAAAGCTTGGGGAATTTTTATTTTCAATAATATTTACTTAAATAACAATTTCATGCATAGAGATTTTCTTTGGGAGAAAGCTATTGTTGTAATCTAAGTATTAAGTATTGTTGTATTCTTTTAAGAGGGACTGTCAATCCTATGGAGCTAATGCATTAGTTTTGGAATCACAACTTCCGCAGAAGTATTGCTTTGCCATGTTATCCCATTTTCACCAGGTATGGGAATCATCATAGCAGCAATTTAAAAACGAAATCGAAAATAAAAATAACATCCGGTTATTTAATTGTTAATTAATTAAGTTTTAAAATAGTGTCCTGTATATTTTTGGCATCTTAAAATATCAAAAATAGATAATTAGGTAACTATAGATAACATTTTCGTTTCAAATTTGTTTCATTTCGATGTTATGTTGATTCGCATACCTGGGGAAAAAGGGCTAACACAACAAAGCAATGATTTTGCAAAAGTTGTGATTTAAAAACTAATGCATTAACCTCGATGGGACTGACAATCCCTCTTAATCCTCACTGAATTCAAGTTATAGGGAGTGTATTTCCATTTATTGGTGCATTACCTATAGAGGTTTAATTAAAAAGAAATGAAATAAAAAAAAATTCGAAAATGTTACGCATATTTCCACATATTTTTTTTTATTTCTTTATGTAATTACAATTGACGTTATAAGATGTACCAGATAAATATTTAAACCGTATAATATTTGTTTAGGGCTTCAAAAAAAATAGAATAGCGTGAAATAATTTTATTTTTATTTTTTTTAGCTAATCATAATTTAAGTTTCAAATTTTAAGAACAAAAATCAAAATTGATGTATAACTTATAGATGATTCATTTAAGAGAATTTTCATATATCTGTGTCAAATACCACGTTATTTTTGGAATAAAACGTATTAATTTTAGGAAGGAGGGGAGAAAAACATATGTCGCCACAAATCCTACACTAAAATGAGACAAATACAACAAAACCAAAACAAATCAATCAATATATTTTATCCTCCAATCAACAATTAATCGATTAATCAAATCACAAACCCCACCCAACCCAAAGACCAGTTATCGCGGGACTCCAAAGCAAAGTGCTTCAGTGTTAATCCAATGGAGAAAAAACATCTCTGCCACATTTCTCAGGCTGTTTTAAATATTTTTACAAACGGATTTTTATGTGATAAATGCAGCTCACCTACAGGATTTATTATTAAAAAAAAACAGCCTGCGAAAATATTTAATACAGCCGGAGAAATGTGGCAGAGAAAATTGTTTTTATTTTCCATTGGATTAACATGGAGGCACTGGAGTTTGGCCCCCTCAAGTCCTAGTAGTCAGCCCCAAAGTGGCGAAGGGGAGTACCTGGGCGGAACGGGCGAAGTACGTCGGGAGATTTTTGTCCTGGCAGGGTCACCCAAGGCCCGAAGGCCGTCCCATTATGCCCAGCTAATGACTACAGGTCAACAAGTCCAACCTCTATAGGCTCTGCAACCCCCTTTCTATGAAGAATTGTCAGATTAAGAACCAATCACCACAGAGACATGAAGATAGACAAAGAGGGCAGGAAGGTGTTTAGAAACTGTTAAAACTTTCCCAGATACGCAGTTTACACCAAACCACATTTTTGAATGCCCGGCAATGAGTGCCAAATTGAGGGACATTGGAGTTCTGCCATCATTAATAGATCTTTATGGCAGTGATATCCAAAACATTGCAGACGCGGTCATTAAGACACGTGGTTTCATAAAGCTTAACTTTCACTTTTCGGCAACGTCATAGACACGACAGAAAAAAAACTGGAGTTTGGAGACCCCCCGGTCCAGCGCGCCCATTCCCCCTTAAAGGTAAACGAAAAGAGAAGAAAACTAAATGCAAGCCAAGGTCAGATTCCACATCACTAATGTATTCATTAATGCATACAGATTTATGAAGCGTCCATGAAGCTATACGCTGAAGACTTCTTTGATAATGGGACGCTTTTTTGAAGGCGTAGCGTGAAATGTATGGATGCATTGGGAGATATGTTAGGGTTTTATATGCAGTTAATCTATTGTGTTTTCTTGCAAAAGGGGTATAAAAAGTGAAAGTGACCATTTGTCGAGGTTTAAGTGGTTTGTTTACGTTTGTGCAGAGTTTTATGCAAATATCTTGGTTTGGTGTATTTATTTAATAGTATTTACAACTACCATACAGAACAAGTCCATTTACATGTAGAGAACAAAAACAAGACAGATCACAAATAGAAAAAAAAACTAAAAGGGAACATTAAAAAAATTATTTCTCGTTTTTTCTTAAGATACAAAAAGCCAGTAAAGTCAATTATAAAATGAAGAGTACACGGGAAGAACCAATTGATTTGTTAGGCGGACGCCCGCAATTGTCTACTAGGTGGACATTGGCGGCAAAAAAACGGTTTCTCTCTTCTTCGCTTGGTCCAAGCGCCGGGATTGTCAATCGCGTGAATCTTGGTAGCTAGGAACCACAGAGATAGTAGTTAAAGTATTAGAGTGGAAGTTCACGTGACCAACAACACTGGTTTCATTGGGGCTCTTCTGGAAGCTCCCTGCGCGTCCCGTCGTTAGCATTGGAGGTCACGTTATCTGTCACTCTATTACTTTAACTGTGATCTCTGTGGTATTAACTGGTTTCCTTACGCAATTTTAAGAGATCACTCGCTATCATCGCCCAAAGTGGCCTGCTAAGGAAACTTCTCTACAAAATCAATCGGTTTTTCCCGCGTACTCTTCAAATAGGAATAAAACAGAAAAGACAGTAAAAAGTGTACAACAAGAAATTATTTATCATTGAAATAGGAATTTCACCGAATGTAATAGGGTAAGGTGGGGTAAGTGGGCCATTGGGGCAAGTGGGCCACCCCCCCTGGCATTTCCCGAATTATGGACGTAAAAAAAAATCTGTTACAATATTTTTACGTATTTACCCCAATAGATGCAGGAAACATTATGGCATCATTTTCATTTTAGTATGTAACAAGGTACAATCTTTTTTGTGAAAATTTTTAAAATTGCATCTTTTCGTAATTCACGCCATCATACTATTTTTTTATTTATTTCCAAACGGTTCATGATACAAAACAAAATGTTATATATTTCGAAAGTGTATAAAACGTAGTATCTTTTTGTAGTGTCTTGTACTTGTGATGTCGATAAGGTTAAAAGAAAATCAGGGTGGCCCACTTGCCCCGCGTTTGGGGTAAGTGGGCCACCATAATGGCGGGGTAAGTGGGCCAGGGGTGGCCCACTTGCCCCAAACTCTTTAATATACTTAAAAAAGTCATATTCACTGATTCATAGGGTAAGTCATATTCACTATTCATAGTCCTATTCATTGACATAGGCCAGTTTAAAATCTGTAGCTCTAACATTTTTTTACACTACATGCAAAAATGACCAAGATGAAAATTAACGAATTTTTTCTTTTAGTAAGCTTGAATGCCAGAAAAGTTGCTATTGGAGAACTATTGAAGATACATCATTAATTTTTTGTTTCAAACAATCAAAATATCATGTAGATTATCTCACTTACCCCACCATATCTCTAATATTTATGTGTAAAAATATATTTGGGGGGTGGCCCACTTACCCCTCCTTGTGGGGCAAGTGGGCCACTCGGATGACCAAAAAGAAAAAAGTATTTTTTTAAATTTATTATTTGCCAATTTGTTTTAAGATTGCCATGGGTACAGTAATAACATACGAGAGAATGGACCACAAAAAAAAATAAGTTGTTCGGCCGATTATATCCAGTGGTATGTGGGTCTAAAGTCGAATTATGCCAAAAAGGTGGCCCACTTACCCCACCTTACCCTATCATTGAAGGGAAATAAGATTTTATTTAAATGAGCTCCCCTCGCTCCCTAGAAATAGACATCTTCAAATGGTGCACCATTGACAATTAACTTGCTATGGAGATGCTGTATATTAGGTGGCTGAAATGATGGAGGGAAAGTGTCGGAGGAAAGCCTTTAGCGTTTACAACTTTTTACAATTGAATCGGTGAGTGCAGAAACCACTTCAGTCAAAAAAAAATCCGTAAACTATTTTTCAATGAAAATAAGCGCAGAAAGGCAAGATGCGTGTTGGGTGCAAAAACTACGTTAGTCTGTTGAGTAGTTCCGTAAATACAGGACGTTTGTTTCGAGTGTTGAGTGCAGAAATAGAGGAGGAGTTATTACGTTTTTTCTCCCTCCTGAAAAATTTGAAATGTGTGACTGCCGTTGTTTCTGCACTCACCGATTCAATTATATAAATTATTTTAGAGACTTATAGAATAAATAACAAACTTAAATAATAATCCCCAAATACTAAGCTAGGCAGATACTGATATTCATGGAATACGATTAGAAAGATTGTTGTCGCTAGGCAAAGTTATGTTGTCCTAGCAACGCCCTGTGCCGTTGCCATACAGTATCAAGGTAAAATAAAACTCCGCTGCTCGGAAAGTATTTTGGCTCGTACACCACAAACTTATATCCAAGCAGAAACACTAACTAGCATTTTTTCTTACATATTTTATTAAAAAAAAATACACACTGCTCAAAGCAATCATGGGAGCACTTTGCGCACTTTTGTTAACCCTTTTAGTTTCAGCGCTTTGTTTTTCCTTCTAAAAACCTAAAATTTGTGAAACAGATTCCTTATGCTTCCAGAATGAAATAGTAAAAAACAGGCGGAAAAATATTAATTTTTTTAACTAAAATTTAAGGGGGGGGGGGGGGGAATTGGAATAAAAAATTAAGAATAAATTATAACAATAATTTTTTCAAATTTTCACTTGCAAAAAAGAGCTCAAATCAATTTTTAAACAGCTGAGAATACAAGAGTGAAAAATTTAGGGTCAATTTATTTCATAAAAATATTTTTGGGAGTGAATTTTATATTACCATGTTCTCATATTTTCATTTGATTAAAACAACCATTATTTACATCCTCAAAAGACTTGATTCTTTCATCTAACGATAAATTAGTGCAAGCTCAACTTAGTGAGAAAAAAATCCCAAGCTCATGATTCCAAATGGAAACTTTGGGGTTGAAAGAGTTTAAACCATGCGCTCCCCTAATTGTTGTGAGCAGTGTAGATAGTTACCACTCATTTAAAAAGCCAAACAAATTTACTAAGAAAGAGTCATTATAGAGAAATTATTAGATTAAAGCTACTCATAACAGCCAAAGTTGTTCCTTTGACGGAAAATTTTCATGCTATAAGTTGCAATTTTTTATTTATATCTCACTTTTCAAAACGTCTGAAATCCACATGAGATATTAAAAATATACACCTCAAATTAAAATAACTTGAACGACATAGCGCGAAGCGTATGTCCCATGTTAAAAGTTGAAGTTTATATCTCATTCTTCAAAACGCCTGAAATTCAAATAAGATGTTAATTCATACATATCAGGCTAAAATAACAATAGCGACGAAACACAACATTTTTCTAAAGTTTACTTTCTTTCAAAAGTGAGTAATTTAAGTAAAATTATATATATTTTTATTCCTCTTCTACTCGTGAAGCTGCTTCTATAAACATTTTAAATGAGGTGCTTTTTTTACTTGAACAATTCTGCTTTGCATGCTTGAATAATATAGTGATGGATAGATATAAATCTCAAAAAAGAGTATAATTAAGAATTAATGGGGAAGAATACGATATAAAATTGCACTTTGTTTAGAATTTGAGGAGAGGAAAAAATTGTATGCATTTAGTATCAATGAATGAAAGGTCAAGAAACTACAGAATGTCTCTTTTCAAATAGATAATTCAATTCGTAAAAAAGTATGTTTTGATATTTTTTCAAAGTCAACAGGAAATTAAAAAAATGTTTTGGATTGTCTATATAATGTGTGACATTAACAATGACGAAGATATTTTTTGTGTGTGTTTTGTGTAAACATATTCTGCTTCAGGTTTTCGTAATTCTTTTTAATTCATCAACCCCTTATCGTTGTACAGGAATTTAAAAAATATTTTGTTAATGATTTTTTAGAGAGATGGTTATTTAAAAGGAATCCAAATAGTTTCTTCCCAAGTAGCGAAGTTCTTTTTAAACAATTCAGAAACGAAATGTCACTTCGTTCGTTGAGAAAGCGTAATCAAGAAACTTTACGAATGAAAATATATCGGTAAATCAATACCAATTTGCAATCAATGATGCGTCGTTTTAAAATAGTTTCATCATTTTAATTGAAACAATTTCGCAAAAAAATAGCAATGAGTTGAATTATCATTGCACTCAACGAAACTTCGATAAACATTGTTCGCTAACGGGCGGTTGAACTAAATGCGACTGGGTATAACAAACGAAAAAATCATTTAGTTTTTGCCTAAAATTCAAGAAATATTTTTTGCAGTTCAAAACCAATAATTTTAAAGGCTACACAAAATTTTAAAAATTTACAAACTTTTTTTTCAGAAATTTAATTTTTAGTTCAAAAATTAACGTTTTATAGGACATGTTTAAAATGCTCCTTTCGATTCTATTTTTGTCTACTCTGTTTAATACTTATTATACAAACAGTTTTAATATGACATAATAAAATTGGGTATGGATTTTTTATTCGATTTTTGGGTTAATGTTTTAAAAATAAAACTTGCTGTGACGGAAAAAAAGGTCATTTTTCAACTACATGAATTGCAAAAATTACAAACAAATAATACTCAATTATCAGATCTTATAATCCATGCACAATTGTTTTTTAAACATTAAAAATTAAAAATTTCTTCATGTTTCATAAAAAATACAAAACGCAAGGGACCAATTGAATATAATAAAAATATAAAAATATACATGTTGAGTAAAAAGACAGTTTAAGACAGTTAAAAAAAAGTTAAATTACTACATTCAAGCCTTTGTTTTTTAAATGTTACAGAGGAAAAGTGTTAGAGCGCTTCGTTGCGAACTCATAATCAGGAAATCCAATAAGTTTTGATAATAATCTAATTAACACATTAATTTAAACACATTAAGTTAAGATTTATCATGTTGAATCTTAACTTGAACACTACAAAAGTAACTATTTTAACCTCTTGCGGCCTGGATGGCGTCCCCATTTGGGGACATTTTTTAAAGCCACCCCACAAAAAATTAACACGTTAATTAGTTTCGAAATTGACCTATTCCGATAGAAGAAGATCCTAATATCACTTTTCAGTCTTTGACTACAGGTATCAGTCATTTATTTCTATAAAAAAATTAAAGTTTAACAAGTGTTAATACAAACTCAGAATTCTTAAAAAATTATTTAATTTTTCTTCAAACTTTTCAAAAAGTTCTTTTAATAGTTAATTAAGCAGTTTGCATTAAAAACAATGTTAAAATAATCTATTAATTGCAAATAAGTGATACGGCCGTTTTTGTTACATTTATAGCACAAAAATGTGTATTTTTAGAGTTTAAGGTAGGCGAATACCCAAAATTCTAAAATTTTTACTATTGGCTTAATCTTTTCCAAATTTGGCATAGTGATTTCAAATATAATAAACAATGCTTTTTAAGCAATTTTTTTATTTAAATATAATTGATTTATTTTAAACGGTGTTTTTCAACTAAAAAAAGGGGTTTGCGCTAACACTTCTAGCATAAAAAGTTTTACATTAATTTACCTGACATTTCTTACAGATGCTATTTCAATATATATCTGTGCCATGAACCTCTAACATCTCATGTAAATATAGTAGGTTTTTTTTAAAAAAATGTCCAAGTGTTAGTTAATCGAAAAAAATCCTTTTTTTGTGGTTAATTTATAAAAATTTTCTTAATAACTTCTTTTCTTGTAATTTGTATGTAACTCTAGAGGGTCATTGCATGCATTAGTTTAAAACAAAGAATTTAACACATAATTAATGTTTATAGAAGGAAAATTCAATGTGGTAAGCTTGTTAGCGTAAACCTCTTTTTTAGTAGAAAAACACCGTTTAAAATAAATAAATTATATTTAAATTTTAAAAAATGCCTAAATAGTATTATTCATTATATTTGAAATCACTATACCAAATTTGGAAAAGATTAGGGGTAAGTGGTGTACCTTGGACGTATGTGTACCTCGAACCTATGCTGATTCTAGCTCGATTAGCTTAGATATTGAAACAACACCACATGCAGTTAAAGTATTTGCTACCAGGGATCTCAGTGAAGTTCTATCTGTTTGTTTAAACGGTCAATTTATTATAGAGGTTTCGAAAAACTAAATTCACAGTTCAAAAGTAAATTTTTGTCAGATTCTTTAGTGTAATTTTTTACTCAAATATGTAGTGTTTATTCAGAAACGATGGTTATTCAATATAAAGCAAAGTTTTAGCTATAAAACAGTGTGCTTGAAATTAAGTTAAGTCTAAACGTATCTTGGTGATTAACTATTTTGTTTTTAATATCCAAGTGGTGTACCTCGAACCTAATACAAGTGGTGTACCTTGGACTGGTCCAAGGTACACTACTATAGGTCTCATGTGTTTCAGATTGTTGAAAACAATTTTTAAAATTCAAGTAAATTCTTTCCTTTGAAAAATTAAGTATTTTAAGCTATTAATATGCAACCCTGATTTGTAAAATCTAGAAAAATGGAAATTTGTAAGAAATTTTGATATGATGTGATAAATAATTTTTTTTGTAGTTAATTATTTAGATGTATGGAAGCCTATAAAATTTTAACCATATTGATATAATATAGAGAATAATTATTGCATGCTCATCTAAAAATATATTTTTTATAATAAATATCTAAGCAGAACATCCTTTTTACGTTTAGGCCTAGTTGAATAAACATAGGGGGAAATATTTGAGGTTTTTTTTTTCAAATTTAAGACAGAAAGATAGCCAAATGTTTTTCTATGGCATGAAATAACAGTTTAATTTTATGCTGCATTTTAACGGATACACACGAGAAAGATTGCATTGCAGCTGAAAAAGCCAAAAGGGCACTAACAAAAACTATGGCAATAAAACCCCTTACTGAGCCAATTGACCTAACATAACCAATTAATACAATCTTGGCTAGAAATAAGAGTAGGTTGTAAAATGTATTTTTGAATTTTATGTGGCTAATAAATATTGGTTTTCGGACTGTAAATTGAGTCTCTCTCTACCTGTTAATAATTGGTCCAAGGTACACTACCTGTTGGACCAAGGTACACCACCGGCGGTGTACCTTGGTCCTAATTACAATTTTCTGTATTTATTTTTTTAATAGTTGAAATCATTTAAATAACGTGTTAAAATAAATATATGTTGTATATAACAGCATAAAGTATTTAGTAAAAATATTTTTATTCACTTTTTGCAAGTAATTGAGAAAATAAAAATTGAAAAGTCAAAATAGGTCCAAGGTAACCCACCTTCCCCTAAAGTAATAGTAAACATTTTAGAATTTTGTGGAATTTTGGGTATTCGCCTACCTTAAGGAGTGTCCCTAAGTAAATATAAACATAATTTTTAAAAAAATTCTTCGTAAAACATACTTTTTGGCATATATCTGTATGAAAAGTATGTTTAGATTAAGAATATAAGTTTAGGATTTTGCTGGGGTCATAAAGATAAGCTAACTAAATTCATTACTCCAAAAAAATACAGTAAATGCAATAATCTACAACGAAATGGCGACAAATGTATCAAGCCAGACGAACAATAGAACGCTATTCAATCCAGGAAGACAAGTTATAGCTGTAAAAGAAGAAAACTAGGGAAGAACAAAACTAAAACACAATAAAGTATCCGATGTCGCAAAAAGTTCTAAAAGGACATGGCTACTTTCTCAAAGATTTGTGGCCGTCTTTGTTTAGAATGCGTTAAGCGTTCGAGGTTAAAGATTCGGCGAAATGGTTAAAAAAAAAAAAAAAAAAACTTATGTCAACTAGTTTCGAGAAAGTTATTAATTTTGTTGAATGTGACATGTGCTTCTTGATGAGTTAAGATAAGGTTGAGTTGGATAAATGATTAAAACACAAAAGTTTGTTGAAATGTATTGGAATGTTTTATTAGAAATGTTTTGAATGTCAACTGGGAGCATGGGTGTTTTATAAAAGTTTTGAAAAAGTTTTGAAAGGTAGATAAAAATCAACTAAAATCTTAAAACAAAAGAGTGAAATCCACTCCATTAGGATAAGTGCATTTTCGACACTGAAAAGAGTGAAAATTAACTCAGACTAAGTTTAATTCACTCGTTTGTTTTAAGAGTGTATGTAACAAGATTCATATCTTCGCAAAGTTTTCTTGAGATTTATCACGACGACTTGTAACTTGCATATTATCTCTAAAAAAACTAAATAACATTAAAATATAGTATCTGAACAGTAATATTAAAGTTTTTCAATTGATTTGTCTAAATGTTACATTTGTAAAATCGTAAATCGTCTTTTTTTCGTTGTTGCATAAAGTATACTTAAAGATGCATCGAGAGAAAATTATTAAATGAAAATTAAATAAAAACATCCGTAGAACCCCATTAAAAACTGGTACAAAATAATGTTTTTTAAATATCCTAAATGTTTTGAAGTCACAAAAAATTAAAGTATCTGATAAACCCAAAAACAGAATGTGATATCCAAGAATATTATCTCAAATCCGTTTTAGGTCAAACAGTAAATTAAACATTTTCCTTTAAAAAGCAGCAATACTATGTTTTATATATATAAAAAAATAAGCCTCCCATCCATAAATAATAGTTGAAAAGTCACACATTTTCGCAATTAAGTTGTCAAACTCTTCCGTATAATATACGTCATGATGAATCAGTGGATTAAATTGGCTCACTATTAAGGTTAACTTGATCGCAAAATACCAAAAGGGTCTTATCGTCAGGAAGATTTTCTTACAGGCTTCCACTTTCACAGAAATATTAAAAGGAAGAAGCTTCAAGGGAAATTCCCCAGCTGAGTTGATTCATTTTGCATTTTGGAATTCAGCTGTAGGTAGGATGGCGAAGAAGATTGTGTGTAGGATTGATCACTAGCAAGTTGCGCAAGACGCATATTGGAAAAATATATGTAATCGACGGAAAAGGGTTGTCGCTTATAACTTTCTCGTTTCTTCGCTTCATATTAAAAAGGAAAATGCAATTGATGATGTTTTAATTGGTTTTTATCGTTGAAACAAAATTCAATCACACTAGACTTTATCCCATACCAACTTTTGTTAAACGCATATGTTTCAACACCCCAGGGAAAAAATTGAAGCTCTACATCATTCATGGATATTGCGATTGAAGTCAGTGATATTCAAAGTGATTTTTTAAATGCCATGTTCACACTACGACAAAAAAAACTGAAAAGAAATGCGCGCGCATGGAAATGCATATACAATTTGTACAGGCATGCGCGCGCACCTACCTCGAATGGTAAAAATTGCTTTTGCATTTAAATGCTCGCAATTATTGTCAGTTTTTATTGTCGTAGTGTGGACATAGCATAAAAAAGATTCCCGAAATGGGGTTGTTTCACGGAAAATCTGGCAATAGCTTAAGCATGTTTTCCTTACTTTAGAATTTTTAGAAACCTTAGAATTTCTTTTCTTTTGGTTAAACTTGTTGGTTAATAGTGATAATTAGGTTTGTGTGCTGACCAAGCACACTAACCTGAGCCCCATAACTCTACCAACCAATTTTACCAAAACAAAAGTAATTCTAAAGCAGTTTTCCTGACTACGACATCAACGACCACACCTGCGCATGTACAATGTGTAAAGGCGTGCGCGCACCTACTTCGATGCGCGCGCATGCCTGAACAAATCGTGTAAGCATGCGTGCGCAGGAGTGGTCGTTGATGTCGTAGTAAGACACCGCAATAGAGCGTCAAACGTTTATGAAGTAGGGAAACAAGAAAGCGAAGCTGTTGCCAGATTCACCGTGAAACAACCCCATTCAAAACTACCGATTTGAAGTATGGTCATTTAAAAGTAAAAGCATAAAAAAAATGCATGTAAAAAATCCAGTTGAAATCGTTACATATGAGTGAACACAATGAATATTTTAAAGTTTAAATGCAAATGAAATCAAATCAGAATAACGTTTTGGTGAATTATCTACTTGAGTTTTTTTTTTTAAAAAGCATCTCTCCTAAGGATAATCTCCTTAGGAGGATCTCCTAAGGTTATGGAGATCAATTCAATTTCAATTTAAAAAAAATTCAAAGTAACAATGAGAAATTTACAAATATTAATTCAACAACTACAAAAATGTCCGAGTTTAAAATGAAAGCAACCGGTTTCGCTGGAATTTTTCGATCTCAGTTCAAAAAACGGACACCAAAAGTCAAATAAAGGTTGTCCGCTTTTAGTGAAAGCAAACTTTTGAAAATAACTTTCGAATGAACAGCAAACCAATGGGGTATTAAACTTGAAAGTCACAGATGCTTTTATTTTCTGTTGGGAAAGAGTTTATTCTAAACTATACTGTGGTTAAAATAAGTTCAACTCGCCATCCTGTGAGAATTAGTCAAATGACTGCGCCAAAATGCAGGGTGGCCCAAAAGTAGGCTAACAATTAATGTTGTACCATTGGTAAGAACTTTTGGTTATTTGGAATAGTTATTTGACATAGTTGTGCTTAGTTTTGTTGGTTGGCTAAAATAAAGTCGTTCTACAACTTATCTTACATAAAGAGTAGCGATTCGTGTACTTCGTTTGATTTAGTTTCGAGATAGGGTAGACTGACCAGTGAGTGCGAACAGGCTCCAGTGAATGTGCATTTAATAAATATAATTAAAAAAATAAGGTTTGAAAATCATTCCACTAGATGGATTGGCAACACTGACTTCCTCCCATGTAGTTATTTGATGCTTGTGGAATAAACAAATAAGGTTCCCAGAGTATGAAACTTCGAATCTCGTCATCTTTCAACTATCCTATAAAATGAATTGTGCAGTTGGAAAGTTTGTGCTTTAGTGTAAACCATTGCTGGTAATCTGATTGAGAAGCAGCGACGGTGTATATCCTTAAGATCATCTGAAAGTATGAAAATGCAGAGACCGTGTTTAGCATAACAATCAGGAATGCATTAGAAAAAATACTGTTGCTGCTTAAATAACTGTTTTCCTAACTAACGGTATGTCAACGCTCATATAGCATATATTATTTCTTGGAGTTCTGTAATAAAAACCCGCCAAATTATTGCGCAAAACTCAAGTGACACTGGTAGCACGCATTGCACTCCGTGCCAACCTAACTTGGGTAAAAACAAAGAGTAAAAGGGTAGAGCGAAAAGCGCGGTTGGTCCGTTTGTTGGAAACTCTTGTAGGGTAATATTTACGTACAAAATGATCTGAATACAATTTAACCACAATTCACTTTTTATTCTGATAAAATTGCAATATTTTCTCAAATCATATTGCCAAATTTCCAAAATAGTATTCAAATCTGTTAGACCTCAAATGAAATTAATGCTTTAAACATGTTTTCTGGATGGATTCACAAATATTTTTTTGAACTCTTTACATCCGTGGAAGGATCTTCTCCGTAGCATATTTCTATTTACCCAACTTAGGTTGGCAAGGAATGTAGACGTGTTTGCTTGTTTTTAGATTTTCCAACTTACTAGCCACACGTTCACTTCATTTCATCAACATTTCGGCTCAATTGAAATTTATATAGGTTGATTGGATTACTGTCGTATTAGCGTTAATTTGGGTTAGAGAAAATGTTTTTATACTTTCTTTTAAAACTATAATGTTAGAATTCTTTATAAGTGTATTGAATTTGATGATGTAACACTCATTAGCAGAGATTAATACTGACACGGTAAAAGAAAATCTATGGATGAGTTTTACATACATAATTTTACTCTTTTTAAAAATAATTTTTTGGGTCATGACTCATTGTGTAAGTCTTAGTGAAATCGCTAATTTTTTTTTTTAACCTGTCGGGGTCAGTATGGTTAATAAGGACCACTGGCAAATTGTGTGAACGGTTATTTAAAATAATATTTTTATTTATCAAATGACAAAGCTACCTTTATAAAAGATGCGTATGAAACATGATTTGTTTTCTAACTCTTGAAGAATTACATAAACTGCTCTATTTGCAACTACCCCGTGAACATAATTATTTCAAATTACCTACATAAAAAATAATTTACTTTATAAATATTTTCTTAATTAAATTTGCAATTTCAGTCAGATTACGTTCTGCAAAGCACAATCAATTTGGTTGGATTTTTCGTAGGTTTGCTAAGTTGTACTGGAGCTATACTTTGACATCTGACGTAAAATTTTAGACCGTAGCCAAGTGACGAGATCCAGATCTAAAGACACTCAACGCAACTACAAGTCAATTCTGCACAGCTATGCACCACAATGGGTTTATAGTGCACAAGCAGTCCTATGCACGAGATATTTTTTTATAAAACTTTTATTTTTAATTTTCTTTTAGAACAAAATATTTTTTTACTCATTAAACTTCTCAAAATATATAAGTAGTAAAAATCTTTACAGAAATAAAATTAATTGTTTACAATTGCAGAAACTTTATTTCCGGTACTGCGAAACCGCTCTTATTGCTGCTAAACATATACATTTTAGCTATCAAGTTTTTTACATAAGTTTCTAGTATGACTGACAATTTCTTCAATGACTAGAATATTCAGATTAGCAGATAGTGTTATTTTTTAAAGATCTCTATTGCGCATTGAAGAGCTATGAGTAATCATTGCGACATCATTGAGTGCTAAAGGTAAACAATCACAAGAATATGAAAAACTACCAAAAGACTGCCATTTAATTTTTTTTAAATATGCTTTTGGTTACAAGTACAAAAATATTGTAAGACAGACATAAAAAAAAGTAATAGAATTTCCAATTAATTTGCTGATGCTATTGAAAACACATAGACCATATTTGAATTTATCTTAAACGTATAAATTGTTTTCGCTTATTTTTTTTTTAAATATAAGGTATTATTAATATTATTTTGTGAAATTTTAAATCAGATAGTACTATGAAATAGCCATGTTCATTGTTATTTTCCCCACTTAACTACTTAATACAAATACATCGTTTTTAACGATTTATTAAGAAAGAATAAAAAATTAAAATAATACTAATAAATTAATCCAAGCCTTTTCTCTTTAAATATGGTAAAACAGAATCTGACACATAAAAGTTCTTTCTTCACACCATTTTTAAACATTTCCAAGCGAAATTTGCGTGTAAAGAAAGTTCAACACCCGATTAAAAATAACAAGAATTATTTATGACATTCATAGAACAACACATTGTACCTTTAATTTGTATCTATTTTTTTGGGTTGCTACATCCATAAATGAATTTTAATCGCACTTTTAATTAAGAAAAAACTATGTCTTGGCAACGGCATAAAACTTTTTTTACAAGGCCTTGTGGAACTGGATACACAAGATATAGCGGAATATAGAGGTTTAAAAAAATTAAATCTATAATAATTGAATGCAACTTTAACAAAACAATCAAATAAAGGCTTATGTAAGCTTGCAATTTATTATTTTAATTTGTGAATTATAATGTCTAGACTGAAGCACTATTTTAAATAGATGTGCCTGCCATAAGTTAGATTGAATTTAGGGTTAGGTTTGAATTATCGTCGCACTAGAGCTACACGAGGGCTATTGGCGACGGGCGTCGTATTTTAGAACCACAGTCAGGTGACGAAGTTTGATTGAAAGTTTATTTCTCGTCAAAACATACGATTATACTCGATTGTTTGAAATTTTGTTTAGAAGAATATAGTTGTTGTGGCTGGTTGACAGGAGGGTAAAAGTAACCGGTAATTTTTTAAGAGAAACCCAAATCCATGTCTGAAAAGGTTCGAAATATGAGAATAAGACAACCCTAACAGTAATAAATAATTATAACTTTACAAATATTTACAATCACAAAATTAAACATATAAATAATCCTCAACAAAATTTATAACTGAATATAATACGATCAAATGATTCCAAAACTAGACTTACATGATAGAAATCCAAATCCACTTTAGAATAACCGGATCACACAATTATTTATTCCAGTAAAACAAATCATTTCATGCCAATCCCAAAAAACAACAAACAAACGCACACTATAAACATACGATTCACATCACAATCAGCTGCGAGTATTCTGCTATTCTGAATACTACTCTTCCGAAACGAGTAGTAAAGTGAATCGTGCTTCCATTGAATAGATGGGGTTTTGTGGTTGCCACGATTTTAATCGCCAACCTTTGGCGGTTTAATTTAGAAAAATGTTTTTGGCGATGATTTTTGTTAATTAATATTTTGGATGAGATATGTGTGTTTGTGAAATATTGTCGTATTTCGTTTTTTTTTGTTGTTTAATTACAATGTAAAAGGCTAGTAAATGTCAATTAAATTTGGTCTTACATTTCATTTCGACGTTTTTAAATTTAAATTAAAAATTTCAATCTGGTTATTTCAAATTTTATGTTTAAATAAACGAAAACGTGTTTAATAATATTATAAAATAAATTTGGAGATCCTTTTGTAAAAACCCACGGTATTTTATATAATTTATAAGAGCAAGGGAAGTTTTATTTGACAACCGATTACGATTTTTATGTCATGTTTTAAAAAGAAAAAAAAAACATATATTATTAAAAAATTATTTTAGCTTAATACATTTTTTCCGTACAAATATGGAAACTAATAAAATTTTATAGTAGTACATTTTTGTATGTTCAAGTTATTAAATGATACTCGGGCAACCTTGTGAATTTTAGAGGATTTTTTCCACCGGGCACAAACATATCGATAGTATGGCTACGACAAGGACCAAGAACCTTCTCGGTGGGAGGCTCGTCTCTTACACCTCTCGGCCACCGGGGGGGGGGGGGAAGGACTCCGGAGCACACCCTTGAGTGCTTGGGACTCGATAAAGAAGATCTTACTGGCTACTGATTTCTTGAGAGTGTGCAATGTCATAGACCTGGTCAAGCTCTGCTGGGCAACAGAGCAACAGGCAGCTGCTGGGATCAGCAGCAACAACAACGCCAACACAAACATGAAAATTTAACAAAATTAAGATCTCATCCGTGGATCTAAGGCTACACCAGAGTGTTGGAAGCAACTATGATATTGCTTTATCGTACCGACATCAGGAGATGGTTGTGCGATAAAGTATGCTAACAGGATTTTATTACTTCTTGAAAATTTTAAAAAAGAAAAATCAACCGAAATGTAAAATGATTAAATATTTTTTTTAACATTATTTATACATTATCTGGGAGTACACAAAAACATTTCTTAAATGTAATATTATGTATACAAAATGTATCATCTGTACCGTGGATCTTAGGTTACGCCAGGGTGTAAGAAGCGCCCTAGCCTTTTCACCTCATGATATGATGTAACAAGTCCTCGGTTTTGCTTGACAAAATTGTTAATGCCAGATTTTGAAAAAAATTGGCAAGCATTATTACTACCTATTCTCTTTAATGCCTCATAATTTCCTTTTGGTATTAAATATATCTGAAATTTGTCAGTCAATTTTAATTGTTTTTAAACTCGAAAGAGTTAAAAATAATTTAGAAAGCAGGTTATTGACCTTATGATAATTTTATGTACCCCCCATTTCAACTTCCTTCCAATCACTAATTTTAAAAATTATTTATTTGTAAGATATATCAGAAAATAATCTTTTATACTTTTTGTAAGAAGGTATGTATCTACTGCAATAATTGTGATCTAATACAAAGTCAAGCAAAAAAAAAAAGCTAAAATGTAACGATGTATTCATTCAATATCAGGGTAATAATGTTGTATGGTTTGAAAATTTTCAGCAATCTATTTCTTCTTTCTATGAAGTGGTTTAACGCAGCCAAATATGTCTCGCATTTTTGAAACAGTGTACTCGAAGAGCTCGTAAAATTTAATTGATTTTTTAAACCAAAAATACCTATCATTAAAGTGGATGGCGTTTAGAACCTGGAACCTTCACGATGAGAGTCCTATACATTCTGACGACTCGACTACGGGGCATATCTGTACTCATACATCAGCATGAACACATAGCCCAAAGGTAAAGGCTCATATAAATCTAATTTTTTCGACCTAAACATGACAGTTACAATTTTGTCAAACCCTCCCATTAAACCTCACAACACCAACGCAATGCCGAATGATAACATCCAAGGCGAAAAATCACGAAAATCTGTGTTTTTCTTCCGAAATTGAGTAATTTCACCCTCGGTAGATTTTACGTGTGATTCTCACGATTCGGCTTTGAATCGTACAATAGCACTAAGGTAAATGGGTTTCGGCCCCTACCCCCAAAGTAAAAAAAAATCGTATTTGTGTAGAAGACCCCCTATGTAGTGTAAAAAAGTTGAATAAATATGTTCGTGTTCTTTTGCACCAGTCGGTTAGAAACTCGCCAAGCATGCGAACGGTCCCAGGTTCAGCTCCAGGCATCGCACAAATAATTGCCGACCTATAAACGGCCCGTGCAGCCAAAAATGTCCGACGAAGGAAGTGAAAGGGAGTGAAGGGGTCCGTGTAAGGGAGTGCACGTTAAATATCCTTTGAAGTCCTAACGCTGCGTGCGATGTCGCCCTTAGCGATTGCGTTGGGTGCCTATTCAGGTGTCGGCTCGTCACTCGACTGTGGTTCTAAAATACGACGCCCGTCACCAATAGCCCTCGTGTAACTCTAGTGCGACGATAATTCAAAAACTAACCCAACCAATACAAAACGCACCATAGCGGGCTGTACATTGTCAATTCCAAGCACATCACCAACCTCTTTGAAATGTGGAATTTAGAAGCCTCTGTATTTCTGGTAACCTGTTCTAGGGTAGACTGACCAGTGAGTGAACAGGCCCCCAGTGAATGAACGTTTGGTAAATATAATAGAACGTTCGCGAAATAAGAGATTATTCATAATTTAGTTACCAAATTTGTCATAAGATTTTTGTTCTTTCGGTTTTCGCCGTAAAAATTGGGGGGGTTGGTTCAGTTCTTTGAAAAAGTTTCATATGATATCTTGCGTAGAAAAAAAGTTATTAAATATTTTCTGGAGTCATTCCTATACGTTTGAATACGTATTTCGTCTGCTGGGACACAGTACCCAAAAATTGGTAAAAATATAATGATTTTTCAGTTTTTACTTCTTATTATTTACAATATCTCTCTATAATTAAAAAAAAATAAGGATTGAAAATCATTACACTAGATGGATTGGCAACACTGACTTCCTCCCATCTAGTAGGAAGCTATCTGACATATGTTTGGTTGTCCTGGTCATTATTTCCTGGTGTTTATTCACTGACGAACGCAGAACCTTAAATGTTCAGTCACTGGTTAGTCTACCATATAATAGGGAAAAAAATTAATTGTTTCTATGGCAAGTTCTGCTCGGTTGCATCCCCTCTACTAAATATGTTCTCAAAAATTAACACATATTACTTTCTACTGTGCATGTTTTGATTGGAATGAAAAGTTATTCTGGGAGACTTTCTCTACACTCGTTTTTAAAAAAACTGAACTCCTCGGCGCAACAGTCCATTAGTGGGTAAAGGCCTGCCGTGGCCATTACAGCTTTATCGTGACCAAGGACTCTGGGGTGCTTGGTCCCGGTAAGGTGGTCAGCCTCAAGCAGAACAACCAGTGTTTAGTTCCCAAGAATGCTTGATGGTACTCATTTTACAGACCACTTACGTGGTGAAAGGCTGAGTCAACCTTGCCCAATCCGGGATTCGATCCTCGGACCTGTGGCGTGGCAAAAAAAAGCACTCACTAAGCCACTTATCCTCAAACTCATTTTTAGGCATAGTTATATAAGAATGGGTGCATTTCAATTAGAGAGATTAAATTGGAAACAGTCCTCAGCCCGAATTATGAATCTTAATCCTATCTACAATATGAACCCCATGTTATTACGTTTATAAAACTGCATTGTAAAATATAAACGCACAAGCTACGAAGGTTATTTGCTTCAAAGACATATATTACTTACAAAAACAAAAAAGAAAATGTTTTGTACAAAGCAGAAATACCAAATACCAACTATCCCGAAATAACCTTAACAAAATCATGTTCTTTAAAATATAAATATAAAAAATATTTCTTAAGTTAAGGCTTGCAAAAAAATCATCAGGCACTAAATGCCGTTTTACTTGGGGGTGGTTTGGAGAGTACTTGAGACTCAAAAGGGTTTGAAATATGTTTTAAGGATAGCGGAAAATGGTATTGAGTTTTTTTTTTTTGTCTGAATGTATATTTTTTTGCCTCAGCAATATTATTTACCGTTTAAGAAAAAGTTTTAAAAAAAAATATTTCGACACCTTGCGTCACCTTTGTATTTCGTGATGTTGATAGAATCCACTCTGAAAAAAATTCGTGGAGGTTTCTGCATACAAAAAGCGAAGAAATCCGACAAGAAGTTGGTAACTAAAAATGATTTTGTTAGTAGTAGCTAAAAAAAATCTGCATAAAATTTGCAGAAAAAATCTACAGAATATCTTAAGCTAATGGAATACATTTTATACAGATTTACTGCAGTTTTTTTAATATCAAATATGAAGAAAGCGTGTTCAGAAATTAGGTTAGGTTCCGAAATTTCCTTCAATAGGATAACTTTTTTGAATGTATATCGTAGCATAACGTCGCATGACGTCATGCTGCGTCGTCATATTATTTTATGTGAAAAAAGTTTAACATCGTTTTTACAATCATTTTTTAAAACACAAAATTCATATTATATTATTTAAATCTTATTTTTAAGAAATTATACGTGGTTTAAGATACTGCATTGTAAAATATATTGAAAGAAATAAAATTCATACGTTTTTTTAATAATCAAGGTTAAGATAATCCAACAGCTTATTTGTAAAAAGTTTGAAAAAATATAATATTAGAATAAATGTTTTTTAAAAAATGTCGACATTAATTGTTAACTTATATACCATGTCTGCCTCTATCAAACGTCGAAGTTTATCCAAATTCGAAATCACAATAAAAAAAATTCGAAATGGCAGTGATAAAAAGCCAAAAATGGTAAACCGCTTTCTCAAAAAACGTGTTTCCAAAAGGTAAACATTACAGAGCGCCATCTCTCTGTGACAGATCAAACTATTTTCATGGTTGAAACACAATCATCTACGGTTGTTACCTTTTATGCAACATAAAAGAATGTAATAACATTTTAAAGAACAAAAATTCTATTTGTGCATCTTAAAACAACAGGAAATGTTTATAAACATTCGAAAACTTTCTTTAACCTTCCAAGAAAACTGACAAAACACACTGAATTGTAAAACGAAAATGAAGCATAACGTGTTACGCTTTCATTACGGGAAAGTCGAGGACGCGCAAGAATGCGTAGGTCATGTTTACATGCTTGAAATCGCAATTAATTGAAGATTTTGTTGCAGAAACCCGGAGTCTTGTGTCTGTTTTGCATTGAGCTTGACGGGTATTTGAATTGAAACATTGATGGGGTTTTTAATTATGCGTCTTCGTTTTAAGGTCAAGTTTCTTCATGACCTTGTAAGAAACTTCGACCTTACATAAGAAGTGGGAGAAACGTATTTATAGTGGAAGTAGTATCAAGGATTTTTACTTTTAAATACTTAAAAAGAAATACACATAAATATAATGTGATGTAAGCTATTTTGATGGGGTCGAAAATCCAAAATGGTGATTTTATATTTTCTGCACGTTTTGGAGGGTGATGATTCTAAAAAAGACGTTTTCGAACACTGGTCCACACTCTTAAAACAAAAGAGTGAAATCCACTCCAGTTGGAGAAGTGCATTTTCGACACCCTAAAGGCATGCATATTTGCTCAGACTGAGCTAAAATCACTCGTTTGGAGTGATCCTGTCAGAGGTTTAACACACAAAGGATCCACTCCAAAAGGAGAAGTGCATTTTCCAGTCTGGAGGAGTGAAATCCACTCAGACTGAGTTAAATTAGGAGTGTTTGTTCTAAGAGTGCAGCTGTCTGTCTGTTCGACCATCCGTCTGACACCACTTTACAGCTCAAACTAAAAGAGCTACGGACATCAAATTTGGTACACGAGCTCCTAGTACATGACGAACGTCATAATAAGGTTTTCGAAAAAGTTGCGTAGGCCCAAGAGGTAGGATTGGCAGCACATATTTATTCCGTTTTGTGTGCTTTATCAGGGACCCGCTTACAACTCTTCTTCAAGTAAGACGGGCACAGATAAATTTTTTTAACAGACTCACGGTGAGAAGGTACACCAAGGTCGTAGACGGGAATCGAACCCGCTCCCGTGTTACAGCATGAAAACTGTTAGCGTTATGGACTGCAGTACAACTAACTCGGCTATCCGGTCCCCGCAACAGGTAGCTGCTATGCAGGGTGCCCCAAAAGGTCGTTTACAAACTTAACATATTGCTATGTCATATCAAGATGAATAAGATTTACAAAGGAACTTGTGTCCAAAATTTCAAACTGAGATAGCAAGAGGGCGATTCGTGCAGGATTGGTTGAGAAGGGAAAAAATGATATCGAAAGCTGTCTTAATATGATGTTTATTTCAAAAAATTATTTACATCACAGCACATGCTCAAAATTTCTTTCAGTATCCACAATGCACGTTTCACAGCGTCAGCGCATGGATTCCCGAACCCGTGCAAATTGGCCAGAAGTGTCACGGACACGCGCTGCCGCTATCCTGGCGATAGAATCCATGTGCGATGTTACGGGTATTTCGTACACCATGGACTTCATGTGTCCCCACAGGTAGAAATCCGTAGGAGTCAGGTCGGGGAATCACGGTGGCCATTGGACTGGTCCGTCTCTATCGATGGACAGACCGATGGACCAATGCAGTTTGAATTTTCGGACACAAGTTCCTATGTAAATCTTGTTCATCATGATATGACAGACCATCATGTTTAATTTGTAAGCACCTTTTCGGTCACCCTGTAGAATTCTGTGAAACTGTTTCCACTCCAGACAAGAAGAGTACAACATTCAAAAACACTATTGCCTAAAATGTAAACATATATGAACATTGAATTACAATTGTATTTTGTTTTTTCGTTAATAATAAAATCATTTGATTTTTTTTGTGAAGATATTTATTATTTAATATTGCTTTTAAAAATAACATAGTTTCAACAATAATTCATAAACAACTCAAAACCGCATTAATCAGCTGCAAAAAATGTTACGAAAAATATTTAATTTATAATTATACATTATGGATCAGCTAAGAATAAAATATACCTTCATTTTTTTAAATTAAAAAAATAATGAAATATTTTTAAAATATAGTACATTTGAGTTGTTGTATGCTTGAAAAATAGATGGCAGCACCACAATTTTTTTTATTTTCCATCGTTAGTTATTCATTTCATGGTATAGATGGCAGCACGAAAGTTTTCATATGTGGAAACTTTTCCTTGGTTATCTGTTAAGGACCATGAATGACAACGTCATTAGAGAATAAAAACTTAGCTACTAAACATATAATGCATTTTTTTGCTCCTCAGGTTTTCATAGTGATAAACAGAAAGGACAAAATATAGTCTAAGGTCGCTTCAAATCCGATGTTAAGTTAATGATTTGTTGGGGTTCTTTTGTTTGGTTTTGGTGTAATTGCCGTCGGACTAGGAGAAAATGTACATTTAAAAAGAAACAAAAATGTATATTTCAAAATAATAATTATTATTCTGCTGATATTGTTACAATTTCTTTAAAAACATAATTTTAAAAAACTCTTTGGCCAATGCAATTTTTAATGTACAGTAGAGTCCCGCTTATCCCATAAGTACAGGACCAAAATTGAGTAGAAAAAAAAATAATAAAAAAATATATACTGCATATTTTGAGAAATAAATCCAGCTTTGTAAATACGTATTTATTTATGCGTATACATTTCTTATTTTATCCGAAAGGCTCGGGATTTTTTTTTTTTATAAACCGAATTTCGGATAACCGGGATTCGGATAAATGGGACTCTACTGTAATTATTTACAGTTATTGCTGATAGAAAGCATCATCCGCATAGAAATTTATGAAATCAAAATCCATTTATATTAAAATTAAATAATTCCAAAACAGATTTAAACCACCACAAATCGACATCGCTGTCCGAACCCCCAGCAATTCAAACAAAACAATCCAACACCCATTCTGAACATAATCCATTATCCACTAAATGATAATTCCAAATGACTTCCAATCCCGATGCATCCCACTCCCTAATTTTGAATTTAATCATCGGTTAAACTAAAGAATCGTGGCCAGATATTTTGCGCCAAATTCTAAACAACCGAATTATTGGTATTATGGCAACCTTTGGCAAAAATTTAAAAGTTTCAATTAACAAATTTAAAAGTTTCTTATCATGTTACGTTCTCCATACATTTATTTATGGATTTATGGTCATTCAACCTGGCGATTTTTTTGAAAAGACGCCAAATTTGGCCTCGATTCTTTATTTTAACCTCATCATAGAGCTAAGAAGTAGATGGAGATGCTACGGGGCAAAAACCAATACAAAATCCGGATCGCCAAAGGAAGCTATTGATAGCTTTTGTATTCAACCATCTTGTGTAAATTCAGATGTCATATTTTTCAGATGTCACTGCACAAATAGCCATTTTTTTAAATTTTTAATCAATGATTTTCAATGAATTAAAATGATGCTATTAAAATTAAAACTAGCATTGAATGAGTTGTTTGTTTGGGCTTATTATGGTTATTTGGCGACTTTATGGTTGTCTTCCCTTGTTTTCTCGCCAAGCATCTCCATCTTCATCTAAACTCTATGAATTTAATAAACACTTCCGAATGGGTGCTTCCTGGACCAATCAAAGCGAGCTGCCGTATCACACTCAACCAACCCCATTAAGCCGAACGATTATGGTCTTCCGCTTAATTGTCCGTATTTTTAATTACCGAGTAATTAGAGAAGCTAGGTTAGAAATTATTAACTTGTGATTGTTTACGTGTTTCCATGAGATAATAGCTTATTATATCTCAAACGTTCTTCAAAAGAATCTGATGTTGCACATCACTTCATTCTTATTCTCATAATGTTTTATTGATTGTTTCATTACAAAATCCTAATTTCTGTTATTATCATTTGTACTCATCATTTCTTTAAAAAAAATACTGTACTTTTTCATTTCGCTGGGCGCAAGCGATACAAGTCATCCTCTACCAAACAGAAAATAAATGGTAACCGTCAACTGTGTATACTGTGATATTTAAGCTATGTTTTGCATCCGAAAAAATCAGTTTACAGCCAAACATACCGCCAAATGTCGCCGAAAATGTAAAACCGCCACCAAAAGGAAAATTGATGGTAACATTTAAATGTGTAAAATGTACAAGACCACTGTGTGTATACTGTGTTTTTCCCTCAAAAAAATTCGTTTGCCACCAAGGATTCGAGCGAGATTTGCCCCCCGCCAAATAGGAAAGTAACAAAATTAAGTTTTTTGAAAACGTGAACTCATTTCGAGATTGATTTTGATTTTACAGTTCGGATGGTTTTAAAAATTAAAGAACAAAAAAATAAAAATAAAAACAATACCTTAAAGAATTTCTTGATAATCTAATATAATAGCCCAGAATGCATCTTATGCATTTTTAATTGGCAATTGTAAGCTTTAAGCTCAGAACATTCTATAGCCCGTTACATATTAAGTTTTAAATAAACAAAACACTTCTTTCTAAAAAATATATGACAGTGACAAATGACAGTGATTGCGCCCTCTAGAAGGGACTGGGAGAGTGTAGGCTTTATAGCCCATTACCCAGCTCTCCAGAAGAGACAGTCACAAGAGACACACAAAGAAGGACGACACAAACACATAGACAAATAACAACATTTATTGACGGTCACAAACATCCATGCCTTTACCGGGATATTAAAAAATATATAGTTTAAAAAGAAATTACAATTCCATGCAAAAAGCGTTTAACACTATATCATCGATAGAGGCTGATGAAGTAGAAGAACATCCTGTTTTTTAAAACATGTTCGTTACAATGGAAATGAACTAACTATTCTTCATTTTCGAACAAGTACAAATCTTAGTTCGATGTCGTAAAATTGCAAGGTTAGGTTGAATAAACGTCGCTAACTAAAGCTACACGACAGCTAGTCCTAAAAATACGAGGAAAGTGTTCCTGGCGAAAGATTACACTTCGCACTAACACAAAAACTGCATGAACATTAAAATATATGTATGGAAATTCATCAGTCACATCTGGGATTACTAGGCGGTTGGTTGGTAGGACATAAATATGTTCAGGCTTGTGTGCTTTATCAGAGACCCGCATTACTAGGTGTCAATTAAATATCACACAAAAGGATCGATGAAAGAGCTAGATCGTGTAGTTTGTGTAAAGACTAGACCATCATGCTTAGAAAGTTTACAAAAAGAACTTGAACTCATAAGAACGGTTGGTGAAATGGTACTATGAATTTCATAAGAATGTGCTGTTATCGGGTAATTGGAACCACGCGACTCCCTTAAGGAGTCAGTGGCATCCAACGTGTTAATAACAAAAGTAAGCCGTTCTTACAAATTAACTTATTAAAATTTCTGTGTATTAAGAGGAAGCTTTTAAGAAATTAGTGTTAGAATAGAAATCCACTTGGCTGCCAGAAATCGAGGCCTTTTGCTCGTTTCTCAAACACTTACCCGGTATTTTTTATTGTACTTACGGTGCTGAATGATCACAATGGAAATATTACAACCCATTAATGCCTGGCGTCCCTTTTTAGGGACAGTTTTAAAAAAAATTCGCAATTTTTAATGAATCAACTTTTCAATTAAAAAATTGCTCCGTTGTATTCAATAATGTACATTTCAACTGACCCAAGGGCATTGATGCTGTTTAAGGCAACTTTTCCGGTAAAACTCTTAACATTTTAGTCTCATAACCTTAAATTAGCGCCACCTGAAAGGGTCTTAATGGGTTAAGTCAATTGGATCTTTCAACAAGACGGAAGCGAAAACCGTACTAAATCCTTTACCTGAGATTTACATTCAGGTAGCGACATCAATGTTAAATGCTGCTGAAGTGGTAATATACAGCAGCAATTTTTTTTCTCCGTAAATGTAGTTTTCATATCCGTCACATGTGAAAGATTCATTTGAATTACTTTTCCACTGCGATCATACGACACCGTAAACATAGCGAATACTACCGTTGCACGTGAAAAGTACACTCTTAAAACAAAAGAGCGAAATCCACTGCAGTAGGAGAAGTGCATTTTCGACACTGGAAAGGAGTGAATATTATCTCAGACTGAGTTAAAATCACTCGTTTGGAGTGATACTGTCGGAGGTTTAACACACAAAGGATTTACTCCAAAGTGACAAGTGCATTTTCCAGACTGGAGGAGTGAAAATCAATCAGACTGAGTTAAAATCACTCATTCGTTTTAAGAGTGTAAGTGTAGAACCCCTCGTTGCCGTACTTACGGAGTCGGAAGATCACCACTGCAATGTTTAGTCGATCGGATCTTTCATATGCGACAGACAAAAACATATTTTACGGATTTATCTGCGATTTACAAGCTGCTGCACTGGTATGTATACGGAAGATATTTTTTATTTTTCTCCTTAGAGATACCTTTTACTTCAGTCAGTATGAAATATTCAATCGATTTATTTTGTCCAGTATATAGAGTTTGTTATTATTTGAATCTAAATACTTATATATCATAGTTTCATAATTTGTTATCCATATATGAACGGATATCTGTCTGTTGGCGACCTACCCATTGAAATTTTATTTTCCGCCATTTAAACTGTTGAAACATTAACAGTAGCATGATAAACTTTATTTAAATTAATAATTGAAGGAAAAATTATTTTGTCAAATAAATCAGGTGTATAACTTTTTTTGCGAAAGCTACTGTTATTAACTTGGTTCTCTATAAAAGTTTCAATGAGTATTAAAGCCACGGGAATGTAGGCAATTTTAGTTATCTTGAAACTTCTTGTTTAACTTTTTAAAACATGCTAACAAAAGTTCTTCAGTCAGCTTAAACTTTTTATACGGTTTTTATTTACTTAAAGTTATCTTTTTAAATCTTTAGTCACATCAAGCCCAATAAAATCTCCAAAGACTAGCAAAACATTTTCAGTACGCAGCATCAGCCCGAAAATAGATACAACAACAACAAAAACTCAAGTACGTTCTCCACATAAACAAAATCTGATAAATACGTTCCAAATGACAAAAGAATTCCGAAGTCAAACTTCCATCAGCAATAAACGACAAAGATCTGGCAAAGTAATTCGACACCATAAAAACCCGGGTAATTCCAGACCCTAATTTGATCTTTTATCTATTGTTTACTATGACAATATTATTTTTGTACTTTTATATAAAAAGGGTCGGTGTCCAGGGGGATTCGATAGGAGAATTAGACGTAGTTCTACGAGTATAATTTGTCTTTATGGGTCAATATTAAGAAAAGGCCAATTTGCAGATGTGATGAGGTGTTGCAAATCTGAGGACGATATTAAATTATGATATCAATCATCTGTTAAAACTTCAAAAATAGTTATATAATATGCTATAACGTCTAAAGCACGTGTTTACGAAATATTGAAAACTGAATTGTATTTCGGCAACAAATGGAATTTTTTCTTTTTTTTAAATATAATCTATTTATCATTCTGCCAAGCTGGAAATAATGTTGGGTTCTTTACATCCACAAAAACTATCCTTTGATACAAAAAATATTATATATTACACATTTCAATTAGTTTAGGGCTACCGATCTGAGTTTCTCAAAAGCAAGCGTATTTAAAAATTTTAATTGAAAATGCTTACTTGTTTTTTCAACTTAAATTTTAGAAGGAGAAGGATAGAACTTAGTCATCAATTTAAGTGGATGATCCAATGATTTAGTTATTTTCTGTAAATGACGTTTTCAGCCCGGAACTCGTTTCGGAAGTTGATGTTACCGATCTGACATGCAAACTTGTGGTCTGCATATTTTGCATTTTATTATGTATTTGGTGTACATTTTTATGAAAAAAATAATGTATTTTGCTCAAATACTATAAATAAAATAGTTTACACTGTAAAGTACTTTAGTTATGACAATATAAAACGGATGGGATTTATTTGAAAAAACAAGCATAGCTAGTTGCGACTTGTTACCGATCTGGCTTTGAAAACTTTTAAACCTTTCTCAGTAGAAAATAAACACAAAATGCAATGATTTTATTGGATTTCAAGCACCCATCATTGGACAAGAAAAATAGTTTAAGAGGATATTTGAAGATCTTAGTGAAAGAACGGGCTAAGTGACAAAAGGTGAAAACGAGCTTTACAGTTTTTTTGCACTAGCTTGCAAACCATAAAAAATAGCTTGCAAACCATAAAAAATAACTTAAAGTTTATGAAAAATTGAAAACTAGTTATTGTTAACAGAGATTAGTAAGTGAGCATCAGAATAACAAAAAAGTTCGATTTTTTAGCTTCTTTTTCAGTTTTTGGGTAAAAAAAAAATGTAATTTGCTATTTTTTTCATTTTTGAGGTTCAACTAAATGCTAATACTATAGAGAAGTATACCAAATTTCATAAAGATCTATTGAGAACTTTTTGAGTTATCTTGCACGTAAATTTAAAAAAAAGTAGTTTTGAGATAAAGTGCTTTAAGTTTTGACAAAGCTCTCAATCGCTAAGTTGAGATGAAGCCTTTTTAATCGTTAAATAATGCGAATTTCATTCTAAAAACTTACAGACATAATTTTGAGTTGTTATTTTAACTATTTCTTAATTTTTTTTAAATAAATTTTTTATGTATCGCCTCCCTTTAACCCTGAATTTTTTTAACTAAAAATAAAGAAACATATATAAGGTTCTAAATGATTCAAAAATTCCGAAAACAAAATTCTACTAGCAATAAATGGGAACAATAATTCTTCACCAAAATTGTAAATACGATCTTTATAACAAAAAATGGGTTCTGATACTTTTCTCGTCTTTGCATTGCCAATATTAGTAGGAAAATAGCTAAGTTCAATTGAAAAATTATTGTGAAATAAAATTTTCTTTAACTTTACACTAAAGCATTTATTTGTAGTTGTTACTGTGTCTGTAAGTTAAAGACGTGAATTTATTTTAATTAGAGTGTCCTTCAACGTTATTTAATCGTATCGTGGCTCAGGTCTTTTTACGTGGATATATCTCCCACTTTTATCACTGATCTAATCCAATAGATACTTTTAATTATCGTACAAAAATACTTTTTTATGAATAATCTTGGTGAAAGTGACGCTTATAACGAATTCCTGTTTAAAAAAAGTTATTTTTACGCACTAGTGCGAAAAAGTAAATTTGATACAACCTGATTTGTGGAAAATTATTTATTTATAAACGTTTTATTGACGTTTTAGGTGTGCCTCCAGATATATGTTATTGTATGTCTGGTTAATTTTCAATATCAATCTAAAAAATACTAATTTTTACTTAATTTTAACAAATACTATACTACAATATTGGGAAATTAGCCTCTTTTAAAAACTTGTTTAAGTCGTTTAAAGAAAACCTTTACTTTTCGCATTAACTTCATAAATAATTATTTGATTGTTCAATAATTTGAAATTGTAAAAAATGATAATTTTTACATACATTTTGAAACTCTTAATGTTATGTGATTAAAAAATGAACATGCTTATCGCTTCGTTACAATGAAATATCTTTACATTACTGTCTTGTCTATTTTTGAGCGCCATCTGTTGGGATCTATCAACAACTCCTGCACCATCCCGAATAGCTGTTGAATCTTCCCTTTCATTCCCATTACGTAACCGAACGAGTGAATACATTATTGGAATATTGTGTATCAGACAGCGAACGATTTCTGAAAATTGATATTCTAAAAAATAATCGGATGGTTTTTATAGACCGATTGAGATAAAATAAACTGATGCAGAGAAGATAAACTGTTTTTTGGATTTTTTTTAAAAAAAGGTTTGTTTTGTGTTTTTTGAAATTTGCATTGTTGATAATGTTGGCGAACACGTGGATTTCGACATCTGTTTTGATGTTGATTATGGTGTTGAAACCTACTTTTTGTCAAGGTATGTAAAATTTATAATTCTCAATTTCATGAATGTAAGTGTTTTTAGTGGAATGAATCATATTAGAGCATGGATAAATGATAAATGTTTATGAATACGAGTTTGAGTGCCTGAACGCGTTGACTAAACATCATTAAATATGCAATTGTGTAATGTATTTATTAATATTTCTATTGAGAGTTATATTTTTGTTATTGAAATTTAAAATTCGTTATTTCGAGTTTCATCAAAATATTTTCTAAACCTGCGTTCATTTGCTGTTAAGCTCTGCATGTTAATTAGACACTTTTTTGCATAAGAATTTTACGAAAACTCTTCAAGAAAATGTTAAACTTTCAATACATTTTTATTTAACTAAATTCATCTTTACAGAAAAGCGAAAACTTCAGTAAAAGTTAAAGTATGAGTATATTTTAATATGTACCTTTAAAACAAGAAGTAAACCGTAAGTACTTTTAATTATAAATCAAATTACGACAAACTTTTTAATTTAATGAGGCTACAGATTTCACAAATTAAAAAAACTTTAAAACGACAAATTTGAAAGCACTTTTTTTTTATCTTTAGGTATACATTTAATATATAAAATAGCATAAATAGTATGCATTTTGAATGAAAAATAATTTTCAATTCTGTCTGGAAAAAGAGTTTAATTTTGAATAAACTTGTTATGATGATATGTAGAAA
This sequence comes from Hylyphantes graminicola, assembly GCA_023701765.1. NCBI lineage: Eukaryota > Metazoa > Arthropoda > Arachnida > Araneae > Linyphiidae > Hylyphantes > Hylyphantes graminicola. The sequence goes on along the minus strand of CM043121.1, from coordinate 17,538,706 downwards.
TTTTCGATAGAAGAATTCTAAGGAGATGTAGAAATTTTCGATAAAGTTTTTTTTTTAACTTTAAAACATAAGTTGCTATAAGTTGTACAATAATGTTTACAAAATGTCACATCTGAACGCCCGTTTTTCTTGAAAATGAAAGGTTTTTTTTATTTATTCTTGCAACGGTAAAAACAACCTTCATGATCCTAATTACATATTTCTCTATTGAATAAAACGCTCTACATTTAGATTTATTACTAAACGCCATTTAAAGGTACTTAATTGTTTCGAAAGTCCTGATAAAAAATTAAGAATAAAATAATAATGAAAATACAACAATAAGAAGTAGAAGACTGCGCACATACATGGACAGCTCTATTCTCTTTCCTAACTTTATGTGTTTTTGGCTGAAAATATATGTCTACCAACCAACTTTTTTTTTTAAGTTGGTTCAGGGCCGGATTTAAAGATTTGATGCCTATAGGCTACGATTGCTTTGCCGCTCCTGACACAGTATTCTCCCCCCTCGGGAAAAGGGCTGGGGAGCCCAGTCGGTTAGGCACTCGCCTAGCATGCGAAAGGTCTCAGGTTCGGGTCCGGGAATCGCCAAAATAACTGCCGACCTATAAAAGGCCCATGCAGTCAAAAATGCCCGACGGGTAATAAATACCCCGTGTAAGGGAGTGCACGTTAAATAACCGTAAAAGTCCTAACGCTGCTTACAGTTGCTGCTGAAAGCACAAGTAGAACAAGGAATCTTTTTGCACTATCTATTTTGAAACTGCATAAAAATTGTGTTGCATGTGTAAAATTTGCAGTTTTAGTTGAATTATGTGTTTCAATTAATCAATCATCAACAATAAATTTAAATTATCAATTTATTCACAGAAAATTTATACATAGTTTTTCTTAATGATATGAAGAGCATTCATAAAAAGGTTCCCGCTAACCAACCCCATACTCCACCAATGTCGCGTCTTGATAGTATTTTGTACTATGTCGCTGCATCTCGATAGTATCTGTCATACTATTTTACAGCTTTCTTGAATATGAAGAACATTCATAAAAAGGTTCCCGCCAACCAACCCCTTACTCCACCGTAATCAAGTCTTGATAGTATTTAGTACTATTTTGCTGCTTTAGCTTAACTTGATAGTATCTGCCATACTATTTTACAGCATTCTTGAATATGAAGAACATTCATAAAAAGGTTCCCGCCAACCAACCCCTTATTCCACCGCAATCATGTCTTGATAGTATTTAGTACTATTTTGCTGCTTCAGCTTAACTTGATAGTATCTGCCATACTATTTTACAGCATTCTTGAATATGAAGAACATTCATAAAAAGGTTCCCGCCAACCAACCCCTTACTCCACCGTAATCATGTCTTGATAGTATTTAGTACTATTTCGCTGCTGGAGCTCATCTCGATAGTATCTGCCATACTATTTTACAGCATTCTTGAATATGAAGAACATTCATAAAAAGGTTCCCGCCAACCAACCCCTTACTCCACCGTAATCATGTCTTGATAGTATTTAGTACTATTTTGCTGCTTCAGCTTAACTTGATAGTATCTGCCATACTATTTTACAGCATTCTTGAATATGAAGAACATTCATAAAAAGGTTCCCGCCAACCAACCCCTTACTCCACCGTAATCATGTCTTGATAGTATTTAGTACTATTTTGCTGCTTCAGCTTAACTTGATAGTATCTGCCATACTATTTTACAGCATTCTTGAATGTGAAGAACATTCATAAAAAGGTTCCCGCCAACCAACCCCTTACTCCACCGTAATCATGTCTTGATAGTATTTAGTACTATTTCGCTGCTGGAGCTCATCTCGATAGTATCAGGCATACTATTTCGCAGCTGGCTTGAATATGAAGAAGATTCATAAAAATGTTCCCGCCAACCAACCCCTTACTCCACCGTAATCATGTCTTGATAGTATTTAGTACTATTTTGTTGCTTCAGCTTAACTTGATAGTACCTGCCATACTATTTTACAACATTCTTGAATATGAAGAACATTCATAAAAAGGTTCCCGCCAACCAACCCCTTACTCCACCGTAATAATGTCTTGATAGTATTTAGTACTATTTTGCTGCTTCAGCTTAACTTGATAGTATCTGCCATACTATTTTACAGCATTCTTGAATATGAAGAACATTCATAAAAAGGTTCCCGCCAACCAACCCCTTACTCCACCGTAATCAAGTCTTGACAGTATTTAGTACTATTTTGCTGCTTCAGCTTAACTTGATAGTATCTGCCATACTATTTTACAGCATTCTTGAATATGAAGAACATTCATAAAAAGGTTCCCGCCAACCAACCCCTAAATCCACCGTAATCATGTCTTGATAGTATTTAGTACTATTTTGCTGCTGGAGCTCATCTCGATAGTATCAGGCATACTATTTCGCAGCTGGCTTGAATATGAAGAAGATTCATAAAAATGTTCCCGCCAACCAACCCCTTACTCCACCGTAATCATGTCTTGATAGTATTTAGTACTATTTTGCTGCTTCAGCTTAACTTGATAGTACCTGCCATACTATTTTACAGCATTCTTGAATATGAAGAACATTCATAAAAAGGTTCCCGCCAACCAACCCCTTACTCCACCGTAATCAAGTCTTGACAGTATTTAGTACTATTTTGCTGCTTCAGCTTAACTTGATAGTATCTGCCATACTATTTTACAGCATTCTTGAATATGAAGAACATTCATAAAAAGGTTCCCGCCAACCAACCCCTTACTCCACCGTAATCATGTCTTGATAGTATTTAGTACTATTTTGCTGCTGGAGCTCATCTCGATAGTATCAGGCATACTATTTCGCAGCTGGCTTGAATATGAAGAAGATTCATAAAAATGTTCCCGCCAACCAATACTCCGCCAAAAGCATGTCTTGATAGTAACTTGTACTATTTCGCTGCTGGAGCTCATCTCGATAGTATCAGGCATACTATTTCCCAGCTGGCTTGAATATGAAGAAGATTCATAAAAATGTTCCCGCCAACCAACCCCTTACTCCACCAATATCGTATCTTGATATAGTAACTTGTATTTTGTTGCTTCTTCAGCATATCTCGGTAATTCTATTCTGGTGTACTACTTCACAGCTTTCTTGAATATGAACTATTCATAGAAAGTTGTCCGTTTATTTCGTTATGTTCATCCTTAATATGAGGATATTTGAAAGAATTCTTCGTAGAAATATTTATACACCTAAGAATGATTCCATGATTGAGACACTGCAAAGCCAATTAAAAAAAATAACTTAAATATGCGAATAAAAAATGAACTACGCATATGAACCTTAATTAATTAAATTCTAACAATATATTAAACCTTTCTTATTTTTCCCGATACGTAACGTATATCAATTCCTTTCTTTTAACGCTTGTCGAGAAGCCTTGTTAGGCCAAAATGAGCTTTTTTGGCTTTAGTATTTAGTTAAATATAATACGACAATTGAAGATCGTAATCCTGAATAATTTATGTAAAACGAATTAAGTTACAAAGAACAACAGTGATTCAGATTCAATAAATCGTTCGTAAGCTAATTAATAAACATATAGTAATTTTTTTTATCTCAAGTAAATAAAGTGAGTATAAGTATTTTTCTTTGAGAATACAATATAAAATACGATAAAAATATTTCATTATTTGTTTATCAATGTTTTATTTTCGAAAATATGTGAATTATAACAGTTTCATGAATTAAATTTTGATTATTTAATACGAGGCTCACTAAAGTATTTAAATGTTAAAGGTTTTATCATTATTAACTGTAAGAAAAAATAAATGAGAAAATTTAAAAGCTAGAAAAGAGAAATATTTAAAAATCAGTTATGTAATATTGTAATATCAAATTGCACGAATATAGTTTTAAATCAGCTGCGGTTGATAAATTCGCGAAAATATTGTGAAAATAAACTTAATAACTATCTTACCGTTACAAGTAGCTTCTTTTATTAATTCCATTTAAGTCTGAAATCATTTTTAAAACGGAATTTTTTTATTTAAATTTAATTTTTCTTGATAAGTTCTAAAGTGCTGCGTAGTTCGTAAAAGCAAAACTTGGAATGGCGAACATATATAGTGTTTATCTCTTATTATTGGTTTTCATTGTTGTACAAGACAATTTTTAACAAAGCTTTTGCTAAAAAAATATTTTTGAACCATTGTTTGAATTTTAACAGAAAGAAAAAATAGATCGTAAAAAGTTACAAGTAGGATTGTGACACTGACTGTCACTTAGAACCATTTTCATAAAGTGTTTTCTTAATTTAAATTTAATTAAAAAACATGTGAATAAATTGAATACATTTTCAAATTTAAAATTTTATTGAATGTTAACAAAACATTCATTGAACGAAATAGAAATTTCAGACCATTTCTCACATATTCTTTCCAAAAGGCAGTTTTCTTTATAATAATAATTGCAAAAAATATTGATAAATTAACCTATTCTCTACGACTTTGTGAATACCTTTAACGCTATTACCCAATAAAAAGCTAACTTAAAGTTTTTTAAATTTCGTTTTCCATGTAACTTAGTTTATCTAAAAAATAAATTTTTCAGGACTATATTCGTCGATTTTTTTTTGTTAATTTGAATAAGAATAATCAGAAAACTCATTTTTTTGTGAAATTTTTTTTATTAACCCCAATACTTTTCAAACCTTCGAGATTTTTTGTGAAGTATGACTGAAATAGTCGAACAATATTAACCCTTTCCTTACTGAAGCGTCCCAAAACGCCCGAACAACTAAGGATTCGATAATGTTATTCCTATCAAATATTACGAGGAAGTAAAAATCCTTCGTAGCGAAAGGGTTAAATAATAACATAAACTAAAATTACTTATAACAATTTACGCGAGAAAATACACTGTTACACCAAGGGAAAAAGTTTCCGATCATTACTTGGTGGATAAAAAATTTGGCATTATTACATAATCGAAACTTTATACAACACTCGTTACAATTTGAGTGTAATACTTCATCTAAACCACACTTAGTTGCATGTCACTCGAAGTTCCGTTGGGTGCCCGCTCAGGTGTCGACCTCGTCACTTGACCAGGGTTCTAAATTACAAGGCGTTATTGGCTGTGTTAAAACTCCTAAAGGAGGCTACAAATAGGCAGCCGGAAACTATTACATTACCCTAAGTGGCAGAACTCCCTGTGCGTTAATGTGTTATTGCGAAAAGGAGACAATAAAAACCTTAACTTGTCTGCGTCAGGGCCGGATTTAAAGATTTTTGCGCCACCCTAGTTTTCTTGACTATTTTTTTTCTTTCTACATATTAGAATCATCTATGTACCTTTGTACTCTAAATCAAAAGCGAAATAATCAACGAATTTTTTAAACTGTTTTATTATTTTTCTTTCAACTTCCAAATCAGGGGGAGAGCGTGTTAATTCTCCTCACA